>JZKD02S0873526.1:149142-168874 GCA_000966675.3 Picea glauca | reverse complement strand
ACAAGTAGAAGGCTGTTAAAAACGTACGCATGCACTAGTAAAAAATGCTAATTTGGTTGGTTTCATAAAATGAAAGGACGGCTTGCAAAAAAAACGTGGCTGGTAAAGGTCAAAGGTTTAGGTTGGCCTAAAAAATAAAACCTAAGCACTCATACGTGGCAATCAACTAGCCACTTAAATATGATTAAGTAAAAGTAAAAAAATAAACATGTAAACTCATGTCTTTATAATAGTGAGGAAGTTAATGATTGAAATCACAACCATTGATTTATTGGGACTACTAAGAATATTCCATCAATATTTAATCTTGTTCATACAAAACTCATTAAACACTAAAAACCTATTAAATATGCCCATAGTCAATAGGTATACACCTTTCGCCTAATAACAAATATTTTCGAAAAAAAATTGTTAATTTACATTATTATAATTTTAAATATTTAAATAAATTTTAAATTTTAAAATTACTATTTAATTAAAATCACAATTGTAAAAATTCCTACCAATTTTTTATCATATCATTAAAAAAAACCACGAAAATAACCCTGCAATCTTATGAACCCGTATCCCACGTTTTTCATCATCTTATGAACCCGTGTCCCACACTCTCCGTACAAATTTCTTCGACACTTGATGGACAATGTGACGAAAGAAAACATTAACCTTTGAAATTTTATATTAAATTTGAATGTTTTTTTCCAATTATTTTATGTTAAATTTGAAATTTTTTAATGATCGTTTTGGGAGAAATGAGTTAGCATTATGTAGTGAAATTCTCCAATTTTTAAATTTTGCAAACTATATAACAACTTATTAATCAATATGAACATCTTTGTAAAGATTCTTTTTTGATCATTTTCTTCTTATAAACCTATATTAATTAATACCTACATATTTATCTTTATAGAGATGTTATGTTTAATCATTTTCTTTTTATTAATTAATATCTACATATTTATCTTTATTTAGATGTTATGTTTAATCATTTTCTTTTTATTAATTAATATCTACATCTTTATAAAGATGTTATGTTTAATCATTTTCTTCTTATATATATACTTATGTACACTTCTACTAAGTAATTAAAAATAGTTGCAAAGTGACTTTTATTATCCCTTATCAAAGGATAACACAATAAGGATGTTGTACATACAAATTTGGTGGGTTTCCTTACCTCACAAACAAGAAGGTTTTACATATGAATTTGATCTTTGATTAAGTAAGTTATGATATTAAAATTAGATTTTAATACAATAATAATGGCCTTGATATTACAACCATTATATAAGGCCATTATTATAAATTAATTTCTAGAGAAAAATTATATCTTCACCCTATAACCTCCATAACTATCCTATACAAAATGTCAAACCAATAAATGAAAAATCCCTCATACTACTAATAGGTTAGAAATCAAATCAATGTGAAAATGAAATAAGCATTACACCACATATTTTGGTTAGGGGAAAGATAACCCAAAACTTTGAATTAATGATTAGTGGGGAAGAAATATACATAAAAGAAAGAACAATATCACCTAGTACAAGCCATGAAGATGACCTTTGACCTTCTTATTCAGGGGAGTCTTATCTACTATGAGGATTTCCCTATGGAATGTGGAGGTAACTAGAAGAAACTTTTCCCTTAATGAAGGAAGAAAAAGATCAATATTGGTACTAATGAGATATATGAAGCTTGAACTAGAAAATCATTGAATCCCTAATTGTGCTTGTGTAGCATAACCATATGTTCATTGGACTTATGGAACTCTTAGGGAATCTCTATAATTATAGGTTTTCTTTAGAGAATGCCACGCATGGGAAGTGAATATGTTTCCTAAGTTAGGCCATGAAATTGAATCTTCAACTCTAGGACTTCATCACAACTCACAAAACACAAAATTTAATCCTTTTCCAATCTCTAAGAGTGCACAGAAACAACCAAATCACATAGTTCAATGCAATAGTGACGTACATGAAAACTATGCATGTATTGAAGGATTATTTGCTTAGACTGTATAACCTATAGAATTGATATGTTACGTCGCAATAAGTTTGGCCAACTACATGGCATGAATTGATTCTCCATCAATAATTCAATCATTCCATATAATTTAATGTTTCATTAGCTTTATTGTATTGGTATACAAACATAAATTATGCTTTTTACGAAAACATTTTCAACTGCCTAAGTGGACAAAAATGGTGTGATGACAAGCATATGCAATCTAGTTGCTAGAGTTGTAACTTGTTGCAATGGTTGAAAATGGGACAGATTAGTAAAGTCATTTGCACACAATGTTTTGAAGGGCTACCTTGTACTTCGACCATAATTGCTTTTTACAAACAATATTTGTTTGTATTGTCCACTCAAGTTCCATAGGCTAACATGTACTTAAATTTCAAACTCTTTTCCAATTGAATGTCTTTAGATATGGTCTTTGATCCAAATTATATTGAAAATGACATGAAGGAAAATATATAACAAGGAAACACAGAGAGATATTGCAAGAAACATAGTAATATAGTTAAACTCAGATTCTATTAATGACTGTTTGAAATACAAAAGACTGTAAAATGCAAAGTACACAAGCTAGCTAGAATGATGGTAGCTTATCTATAAAGATAAAGATGTGACAACTACTCTCATTCGAAAGAATTTGATCACAAAGAGGTCGAAAAGGAATTTTAACATAAAGAATCAATGAGAAAACCCTAAACATCCAAAAATATAACCCTAGAAGATGAAACACCAAAAGGTTTATGGGACCTGATGTGGTTAGTTGATACATCAACTTCCTGAGGTGTTACTTTTGCATACGATCTCCATTTGGGGCGCTTGTTATCCCATTGGAAAGGTCTATTCGAGAACTACTACACATTATGAATGACCCAATATATCCTTATGACATCTATAGGGTGCCACCACATCAAAAAAACGTCATTTGGGGCCTCAAAATGGTCCCGGAAGTTTGGGACCCAAAAAACCATAGAAAAATTGCCAAGATGTGGAACCATTCTGAATTAGTGGAATAGGAGGGTGGCCACCAGTATCTACCTAGATAATTCCTCCCCCATTAGGAAGCAATGGTCCCCATTGTGTCAAGTTCCTCCATCAGATGGGGAAACTTCTACTGAATCTGACTCCTGGTGAACCACTTGCCCTGGTGAAGACACTACCTTGCTTTGACAACCCAATAGAGTTGGATGTTCTCCTAGTGGGTACCCTTCATCTTGGTAACCATGATCTGATCAATTATTTCATGTTCATGCAGTCAATATTGAGTTATGTAGGGGCTAAGTGCTCAACCGCGTCTAAAGTGTCTAGGAGAGGTGGAAAATATAGTCAAAGCAGTTCCACATTAAATATCGGGTTCAAACCAAGGAAAGGGGGAATACTTAATTTAAAAGCATTCTCACCCACAACCTTGGTGATGGTGTAAGGCTTGTATCAAAGTGGATGGAACTTCCAATGGGGTCTTGTGAGGTGCTCTTTCTGCAAATGAAACCATACCTTATCTCCCACCTGAAACTTGTGTGGTACCTGATGTTGATTGTGGCACAACTTGTACTTGGTGTTGGGTTTCTGCAAAATGTCATGAACCTATTGTTGAATGTGTTGGATTCGCTCAAAAAATTAGGCTACTCGATCGACTTAAATCTAAGCATGGGAGGATATTTTCTATGTAGTTGCAATGGGAAGGGTTATGTCAATGGGGGCCAATAGTTGGAACCTAAAGCACACCTGAAGAGGGATGTGGCTAATAGATTTGTGTAGGGATATGTTGTAGCTACGTTGAACATAAGGAAGACTTTCATCCCATGTGTGTGGATGCTTGGAATTGTACATCCTCATCATATGGACAATCATCCTGTTGACTACCTTTCTTTGTCCATCAGTTTTTTGTTGGAAGGAAGTTGATTTTGTCATCTTGGTGTCCATCATCGACCATAGGCTGGACCAAAAAGTACACAAGAACCTACTATCTTAATATGAAATAATGGTCCATGAGAGCCCAAAATGAACCCAAACACGTTCAAAGAAGAGCTTAACAGTGGCCTCAGATGTAATTCTCTTCTTGCAGGGTGCCAAAATTCCCATCTTAGAGAATCGATCAACGACCATGAAGACACAATCATTCCCATGCTTGGCTGAAGGCAGACCAGACATGTAATCCATGGTGATGGAATCCAAAGGCCTGTCGACAATGGGCAGAGGGGTCTATATCCCATGTTTCTTGATGATGGGTTTGGCAATGGCGCATGCAATGCATGATATGATGTACTTGCGGACATCTTGTCGAAGCTTAGGGAAATAAAAATACTTTACAATATTTCCACTATTATTTCCACACCAAAGTGTCATGCAACTCGACTATAATGAGCTTCCAAAATAAGCTTTGCATGCTCGCTTGAAGGAACACAAAGATGGCTCAGATGGCATAGCATTCCATCCTAAATATGAAATTTTGGAACCGTTTTTCCTATGCTCAATGTCTTATAGGGAGTAACAAATTCAAAGTCACCATTGTATAATTGTGGCCACACGGGCGTCTCATGCCAACAGTAGCTAAGAATTGTGTTTAGCACCACAACCGGGGGTCAACTGAAGCAATCTGCGACATGGTTGGTGTTTCCCTTCTTGTACTTGATGTTCAAGTGGAATTGTTGCGGGTATGTGGACCACTTCTGATGGCGGTCATTCTGTAACTTTACCTGTGTCTGCATGAATTGTAGAGGCTTGTGATCAATGTGGATGACCATTTCCTTCCCTAGAATGTAATGCTTCCACTATTGACATGCCTGAAAAATGGAGTACATATATTTTCCGTAGGTTGGGTATCTGCAAACATCATTAGATAATGTTTCACTATGATATGCCATCGGATTTCCATGTTGAGTGAGGAATGTGGTGATAGCATAATATGAAGCATCTGTCTCAATATCAAATGGTTGTTGTAGGCCTGTAAGAATAAGGATTGGTGTCGAGCAGAGGAAAAATTTCAAATCCTTGAATGCTTTATTTTGGGTTGTGGCCCAAACAAACTTGGCCTTCACTCCACCCTTTGTCACTTGGCTTAGGGCCCGAGTGATATGAGAGAGCCCCAACACAAATCTATGGTAGAATTTGGTGAGGCCCAAGAAGTTGCAAAGCTCATTTAGTGTCTTCAGGGTCGACCAATCGCAGATGACTTGGATCTTGGCTAGATCCACATGCACACCCTGCTCATCCACGATGTATCCAAAATATTATATTCTCTGCATGTCGAAGAAAAACTTCTCCAAATTGGCATATAACTTGTGTTGTCGCAGGGTGCCTAAGACTTGTTGAATGTGCTTAAAATGTTCCTCCCATGTTTTTCAAAATATGAGGATGTCATCTAGATATATGACCATAAAGGAATTTGTGAATGATCACAATATATCATCCATCATTCGCATGAATGTGGTCGGGGCATTAGTCAAGATGAAAGGCATGACCAACCACTCGAAGAGACCTTCCTTAAACTTTAAGGTTTTCTTCCATACATCAGTTTGCTCAATCGACACCTAGTGGCACAACTTGATTTTAGATCAATATTACTGAAAATTTAGCTCCCTTGAGTTAATTGAGAATATCATCAATCTGTGGGATGGGATACCTATTTTTAATTATGATATTGTTCAATGTTATGTAATCAATACAAAGTTTCCATGTCCCATCCTTCTTTTGTACCAGAAAAATTGGGCTCTCGCAAGGTGAGGAGCTTGGTATGATGTGGCCCTTTAGAATTAGTTCGTAGATTTGGTGTTTGATTGCTTCATTCTCCATAAAAGAACACCTATATGCAAATCCATTATGCAGAGGAGCATGGGGTGTCAAATAAATTGAGTGTTTTACCTGACAGTGCAAAGGCACCCACGTATGCAAGGAAAATATGTCTTTGTGCTTTTCTACTATCTTGTCCACCTACCACTATTGTGTAGAGAAACCTCATGTAGAGGTTTCGTCGGTTGCAGTGACCTTTTGTTCACCTTCCGAATAGACCATAAAGAGGAAAAATATCCCAGTGTGAGAAACCACCTTTCGACCAGGGATGATTTTAAGGATGGAAATTTATCTTTAAATGTAGAAACTTGAGCGAATCTTACAAATCCTTCATATGCCAATTATAAATGTTTGGCGATATTTTTATAAAAATATTCAAATTTCTAAGGATTTTATATAGTTTGTATAAAATTTTGGCAATTTTTAAGGTAAAATAATTTTATCCTATAGAATTTGGGCGAATCATTTTTAAAATAGAGAATCATTTTTTTGGGAAAAACCATGGAAAATTAGCCCATGAGCGAAATTTATCCCCTAAAATCATCCCTTCTTTCGGCACTGCTTCACAAATATCAAAGAGACTGCAGTAGTTGGGACTTCCTTCAGTACCCTGTAGAGTTGAACTCCCAAATATAGGGTCGTTAGGTAGAGGAGCATCGGGTGTCAAATCAATTGAGTGATTTACCTGACCATGCAAAGGAACCATAGTAGGTGAGGAAAAGATGTATTTGTGCTCTTTTACTATATTTTCCACCTGCTACTACTATGTAGAGAGACCTCATGTAAGGGTTTTGGCGGTTGCAGTGAACTTCCATTCACCTTCCAACTAGACCACAAAGAGGAAAAATCTCTCAGTTTGAGAAACCACCTTTCGGCACTACTTCATGAATATCAAAGAGACTACAGTAGTTGGGACTTCCTCTAGTACCCTATAGATTTTACCTCCCAAAGTGACACCATGGGGCCTAAATTCATAAACAACATGAAACTTCCACATATATGGTTGACCCAAAAGAACATCACAAACTTCAAGCGGGGAAACATCACACAATACCTCGTCCTTGAAGGGTTTGATGTCATAGTGCATGAGACATTGATGGCCGATGCGGATGGCCCATACTTGGCTGAGCCAACCAATGGTGTATGGATGAGGATGTGACATCATTGTTAGGTTCAACCTCTTTACAACCTCCACAGAGCTTAGTTTCTTCTGGATATCGCCATAAACAATGAAATGGAGTCCCCTTCACCCACATCTATTAGTGGAAGAGACACTCCCATTCTTTAGGCTCCTCTGGTTCCTTTGGCTGGACTTTTGTGGTAGAAACTGTGACACTAGGTTTTGTGCCAATGATTCATTTTCCTTATTCAGTTCCAAATCAGAGTTTAATTAGACATCTGACTCTAAGGATTTTTTCTCATCCAACAATGACTATTTGGAGCGACATTCATCAGTGTTGTGCCAATGGATTTTTCGGAATTCACACCACTTTCCAATGTCCTTGTTTGACTTCTCATTACCCTTCTTTTCTGGTGGCTTAGACTAGTTTTCCTAGGGATGACCATCCTTTCTCTATCATTTTCTTTGGAAGTTAGGGCCACCTTTACCATGTGTCTCCTGCGATGGGTTTACAGAGATGAAATTTCACTTATTATTTTTCTTGAACTTTTTCTCTATCTTGGAAACATATCGGTAAGTGTCTCCCAGTGAGGAGATGTCCATAAATTCCATATATGCTTGGAAGTACGTATGTAGGCCACTTTGGTACTTCAGGACTAGGTGTTGCTCAGAGTCTTTAATACCCATCTCTGTGCGCAAGGTATGAAATATGTTGGTGTGCTCCAACACCATCTGGTCTCTTTCCTTATCCATAGTTGTCCATCTCGTGTACTAGTCATCATAGTTTCCAACAGGGTAGTATTGCTCCTTGAGGGCATCAAAAAAATATGCTCAAGTGGATTCTGGCCCAAAAATTACAGACTCATCTTTGACATCTTTCTCACAGTGAGTTTCCCACCAATCTCTGACATGGGGAAGACCCTTAAGGAGCACGAAGGTGATCTTTTCACTGTTGGAAAAATTATGGACAAATAAATAAACCTCTAGTAGACTTAACATTTTTCCAACGCGTCGGTGTCTATCTAACCTTCAAATAAAGGAATATAAAATTTAATTTGTACCTTGAAGGGCATCACACCTATGAAGTGAATGGTAGTTGAAGGTTCCTCCATCACTGTTGGAAGTCATTGAAGGATCTAGGAAAAACTATCCATCATCTCTTTCCTCTGTTGCACGAGGGCCTCCTCGAGCTACAATTTGATAGGATCTCCTATCATGTCGCCTATAATTTCTTCTGCCATGGGAGGCCACTTGGGATCAAAAGAGCGGTTGTTCTCAAGTTAAACTAACTAGAGACCCAACTCCCTATACCTTGACCTTGTCAGGGACATGCACTAAGAAACAATAAGGAGCATACTAATTTGATACCATTGATCCATATTATATTGAGAACAACATGAAGGCAACAATATAACAAGGAAACACATAGAGATATTGCAAGAAACATAGTAATACAATTAAAATCATATTATATTAGTGACTTTCTGAAATACTGTAAAATGTAAAGCACACAAGCTAGCTAGAATGGTGGTGGCTTATCTCTGAAGATAGAGATGTGATGACTATGCTCATTCGCAAGAAGTTGATTACAAAGAGGTAGAAAAGGAATTTAACATAAAGCATAAATGAGAAAACCATAAACATCCAAAAACCTAACCCTAGAAGATGAAATTCCAAAAGGTTTGTGGGCCCCGATGTGGTTAGTTGATACATCAACTTTCTGGGGGCGTTACTTTTGCATATGATCTTCCTTTGGGGTGCTAGGTAGCATGTTGGAAAGGTCTAGCTGAGAAGTACACATTCCGAACGACCCAATACATGGCTCCGACATTTAATAACATAAAGCATAAATGAGAAAACCCTAAACATCCAAAAACCTAACCCTAGAAGATGAAACTCCAAAAGGTTTGTGGGCCCTGATGTGGTTAGTTGATACATCAACTTCTTAGGGGCATTTATTTTGCATACGATCTTCCTTTGGGGCGGTTGATAGCCCATTGGAAAGGTCTAGCCGAGAAGTACACATTTCAAACAACCCAATACATGGCTCTAACATCTAACAGGTGTTGCCACATCAAAAAAATGTTGTTTGGGGCCTCAAAACAACCTCAGAAGTTTGGGACTCGAAAAACCGTAGAAAAATTGCCAAGATGTGGAACCATTCTGAATTAGTGGAACAAGTGGGTGGCCACCAGTATCCATGTGGATCAGTCTCATCTTTGATGGAAAACAAAAGTTTACTACAAACACAAGGGTTCACCAATTAAGCAATATTCTACCATGTGAGTTTATATTAAGGGGCTTAAATTTATAAAAATAAAATTAATATATTGCCTAGTATGTAGGGGTCAAAATATATTTTTAATATATTAAAAACATATAGATATCAGGGGGTTTAGAATTAGGTATTGTTGAGGAGAAGGAGATTGGATATAAAATTTGGTATCAGAGGGAGTTTGAATTAGGTATTAGGCAGGAGAGGTGGATTTAGAACTTGGTATTGGGGAGGGGGAGGGTATGATTTAGGTATCTCATACAATGGGATTTTAATAAGTGTTTTGTAATGGGTTGGTCTAGACCCTTCAAAATCTACAACAATGTATTTGTTCTCCTCAATTTCTCTTTGTCTTGTTTGTTGTTTGATGCACAAAACTCTCTCCATGAGATGGGATTTTTTCACATTTATATCAATTTATACTATTTCTCAAGCATTTTAGGGCCTTGACATATTCCCCAACTTTTCCATATCACCCTATTGCATGTATTCTCCCATGGACTTGATGAAATTGAGGATTTGAACAAAAGTTTCATTAGAAATCAAAGATTTGACCAAGACATGAAAATCTACCTAGTAGAAGGACTTTGTAATGAATCCTCATTTAGTAGAAACAAATAATTGGTCATGGGAAACTTCCCTTAAATCTTTTAGAAACAATTTTCCCCACCCACTTCGGAATGTGATGTAGACAATGATATTTCGATCACTTAAAATTCAAACTCTCTACTACTAGTATTTTTGCTTGGTTGCTCCTTTGAGAAGGAGAAGAGGTATGATTTGTGTAACTTGGAACCTTTTGCCCCAATGGATGATGTAAAGAAATTAGCATTGCTAGATTCTCTATTAATCTCCAATCAACTCGTTGGTTAAATTAAAAAAAGAAAAGAAAAAAAAAAGGTCATCCATCTATTTTCATAATCATCATATAGGGCTTATAAGAGTTGTGTCATATTAGGGGTTGAAATAAAAAGGGGTATTAAAAATATCATAAAAAAATGGATACCTAGAATATCTAGTGGAAATAAGGTTTTTTTTTTTCTATTGAAAAGGTGCATTGGGAGGAGAGTTTAACAAAAGGATTTTAGGAGAAAGGATGGAATTCAATGGTCAAATTGTCCATCATAGAACTTTGGTTGCCAAATAAAGTCAAGAAACTTACCTACCTATATAAGGAATAGATTAAATACATTTTAAAATGTTGTTCAAACCGTCAAATTGACAAGTAACACATATTTCTGAATTTCAACATAGAGTGTACTCCCATGACCCATGTAGGCCCATGAGTATTAATTGAGTAATTAATTCGTTTGAAGTATTTAGTATTGTTTAGGTTAATAAAAACACTACACCATGATTTACAATAATCCTAATCCTATTGATAAACACATAGCATGTGATTTTCTATAATCAATTTCATGTTATTTACACTTACCACATATGGCACAAAAACATATAAATGGTTTATTTTCATGTAAAATTTAAACAATTTCATGTTATTTACACTTACCACATATGGCACAAAAACATCATATTTACATTCATCACATTAAACAAAACATAGCAATCTTGTAAAACATCATATTTACATTCATAACACTAAAAAAACATAGCTTTCTTGTAAAACATCATATTTACATTCATCACACAAAACATAACTATCTTGTAAAACATCATATTTACATTCATCACACTAAACAAAACATAACTATCTTGTGAAAGAGAGAGTGAGGTAGACACGTAGGTAACCTTTGTTTGACCTCATTTTTTTTTTATAGCGATAATAAAATAAGTAACCAATCATTCAAAGTCCATTCAAATTTGAAAATTACTTATTTAATTTGAAAATTATTTTCTTGTAGTATTTTTTTTCAATTATTTAAATTTCAAAATGGAATCTACTACATTGACATTTTAACCAATTATCTTTACACAATTAAAAATAATAATTAGTATACTCTTAAAGCGGGGGAAAGGAAACACCAAAATAAAATAAGGTAGTTACATTGTTTAAAGATTATGGTATTTTCTTTTTAAAAGAAAATAAATACTTCACAAAATTCATCTTCATCCCATATATATATATATATATATATATAATTTTCAAGGTCTATGAAAATTGGAAAAAAAAATAAAGTTAACTAAAACTACTTATAAATATTTTTTTTTAAATATTTTAATGTATTAAAATTTAAGAAGATACCAACTCGATCATGCTTAGGGAAATCGAGATCAACAATACCTAGCTCTGCAACTAGGGTTTCGGCACTTATAGCCGCCGCGAACTGTGCCCACAAGATGACAGCCCCGCAGGGGCTCATGAACCGTAGGGAGGGGGCGCCGACGGGCGTCTCCTACAACCAAGTCACGGCCAATGAAAATCCTGCAATGGGAATGAAGAGGCCGACTTTTGAAACGCCTCCAAACATGCGCGCACAGCTTCTGGTAGAAGGGACATTCAAGGATCAGGAGATGGACATCGATCCGGCAAAGGAAAATGTCTTTGAAAACGCCTCAGCCCCTTGGATGCCCAGTAAATGCATCCCACAGGCACCACAGGCCCCAAAATACGTCATAAGCTCACCCCGAATAGAGGAGCAGAAACAATATATGAGAGACAATGCCCTGGTAGGAAAGTTTCTAGGGCTCTGGCCCTCTGGGCGTGATCTGGTCAAATGGTTACAATACTGGTGGAAACCAAAAGGCCACTATGATCTACAACTGGGATCGAAGGTATTCTTCACAATCATTCTCCACAACCCAGAGGATAGAAATCGTATCTTTGATGGAGGGCCTTACTTCTACAACTCGGCTGGACTCTTCTTGAGATTCTGGATAGAAAAGTTCATCCCCGAAAAGGAAGACTTCTCCCATGCGCTGGTATGGATCAGGCTGTACTCTCTGCCCCAGGAATTCTGGCTGGAAGAGGTCCTAGTAGGCATAGGCAATACCATTGGTATCTATGTTAAATCCTCTGAAGCCACTAAGCAGAGGCACTACACGTCATATGCACGAATCTGTGTATATCTGAACATAGCTAAGCCGCTCCCAGGGTCAATCACATTGGAATATCATGATGAGGACTGGTCTCAAACCATCGACTATGAACACATTCCCTTTCGGTGCAGGAAATGCCATGAACATGGGCATCTCTTCAGGGAATGCCCTCTCAACATGCCTCATAAGGAAGGGAACCCAGAAAGCGGAAAGGACAAGGAAGGCTTCGTGCAATAGGCAGGGAGAAGGCGACAGGGAGGTAGAAAGCAACCGACCCAGGTAAGTAAAGATACGTCCACCAACAATAAGTTTGCGATTTTACAAGATCAACCAGAAAACCCTACAATCCTAGCAAACTCGAACGTACCACCCCCGAACAATGTACCCCAGTCCATGGGCCAAGATCTTGAACGACCCTCAAAGATTAAGGAATCGGACCCTCCCCCTCTGGGCTCGGCTCGGAATCAACCTGAATTGTAGGAGATAGAAGATGGGGATGAGGAAATGGAGATGGAGGAACATGACCTAGCTGGGGTGGATCTGGACCACCTTGAGCACGCCTATAGACATCAAAAACTTTACACCATACCCAGGGATCAACTGAGGAAGTTGCACAAAGTATTCCTCAACTCCTCCGCAGGGTCCTCAGCCTGAGCTAGCAAAGCCCTGGGCATCCAGGGCAGTCAGACAAAAAACCCAAATAAAGTTCAAAAAGATGAAAAGAAACGGAGAAGGAAATCCACAAACAAGCTCATACAGGAAATAGGAAACTTCATGGTAAACTCAGGGCAGATCCACCTGATTTCGAACAACTTCCCTCCTCTCCCCACCCCCCCATCATTATGAAGATCATATCTTGGAATATCAGGGGCCATAACGGATGTAGCAAGCAAAAAATGCTACGAGAACTGATCCTAGTGGAAGCACCAGATGTTGTATTGTTACAGGAAACAAAATGTACCTCAGAAGACCTTGATCGGCTACTTCCCTATTGCTAGAAGCAAGGGGGAGCGGTCTCAATTGACGCCACAAGAACGACTGGAGGATTGGCTATCCTCTGGAACACCAACGCTGTACTGATGGAAAACTTTCGCACCACCGGATGGTCTATCACAACAGACTATAGGCTCATCGGCTCAAACAAGCCAAGACATCTAACCAACGTTTATGGGCTGGCCACTCCAAGAGACAAACAGTCTTTCCTCAGGAGCATGAGTTACTTGTCCAGCCTCACACAGTACAACAGATGGATTGTGGGAGGCGATTTTAACATCATCCGCAGCCTGGAGGAAAAAAAAGGGGGATCAAGACGACTGGATCGAGACTCCGACGAATTCAACAGTCTAATAGATGATCTTTGGCTAATTGACTTGGAGGCCAGCAATGGTATTCACACTTGGTCCAACAGAAGAACTGGAATGCATCAAATAGCTTGCAAAATTGACCACTTTCTCATATCGGAACCTCTCATGATGGACGTTACTGCAATGGAATCCACTATCTTGAATCTCCCCGGTTCGGATCACTGGCCCATACAATTATGGTTGGAGGTCCTAGCAACTCCTGGGAAGAAACCCTTCCGATTTGAGCAGTTCTGGCTAGATCACCCAGATTTCCAAGCAAATATTCAAGACTGGTGGAAGAAGGCAGAGATCCCCCAGGGATCCAAAATGTATAGATTCCAGCAAAAGCTGAAGAATCTTAAGCAAACGCTTAAACTTTGGAACAAGCACACTTTTGGCAGCATCTTCGACTCCCAAAAACAGCTAACAGAGAAAATGGAAGAGATTCAGCGTCAGATCAGAGAGAAAGGACTAACAGATGAGCTCAAAGCCCAAGAACTCAGAGTGAATCAACAGATTGAAGATAGGAAAAGACAGGAAGAGATATTGTGGAAACAGAAGTCGCGTATTCAATGGCTCAAGGAAGGGGAATGCAACACCAAATTCTTTCACCGAACTGCTATCCAGAAAAGGCAATCTAATAAGATCACGCATCTCATCTCGGATGAAGGGGAAACCCTTCACTCTCATGCTGATCTAGAAACAAACTTGATTGAGTACTTTCAAGACCTTCTCACTGAGCCCATCCCAGACAGACATGAAGCTATCAATAAGATTACAAGGAATGTACCCTCCCTTGTAACCCAGGAGCAAAACGCAGCTCTCCTCAGACCCTTCACCATTGAGGAAGTAGACCAAGCGCTCCAGGACACCCCTAAGTGCAAGGCTCCCGGCCCTGATGGCTTCACCAGCGACTTCTTCCACTACTGTTGGCCGATGATCCGAACAAAGGTCTGGGAAATTCTGGAAGACTCTAGAGTCACATGAAAGGTCCTCCGGGCTCTCGATGCCACTTTTCTCACCTTAGTCCCCAAAGAGGGCAGGCGCATCAACCCAAGCAATTTAGGCCTATATCTCTCTGCAACGTCATCTACAAACTCCTTACAAAAGTAATAGCCCGGAGACTCAAGTCGATCCTACCAACAATCATCTCCCCAGAGCAATCGGGATATGTCGAGGGTAGGCAAATCCTGGACAACATCATTTTGGCTCATGAAGTAATTCACTCCCTGCAGAAAACCAAGACCCCAGATATGCTCCTCTAACTGGACCTATCTAAAGCCTTTGATAAGCTCAGCTGGGAGTATATGCGAGCAATGCTTTTAGCTTTTGGTTTCAATCAAGATTGAGTAATTTGGATTTTAAATTTAACCTCCTCGACCTTCTTTTCTCTTCTCATCAATGGGGTACCCTCGAGACCCTTCTCCCCCTCAAGAGGGATTAGACAGGGCGACCCCCTGTCTCCCTTCCTCTTCATTATCATGGCCGAAGGACTCAGTCGATCCATCCAAGCTGCTTTAGAAAACAACCTTCTAACAGGTTTACCCCTACACGACATCTCTCCCCCTATCTCGCATAGCCAGTTTGTGGATGACACTCTCTTAATGGGCAGCCCTACTGTACGAGAGGCCAACGCTCTTCAGGAGACCTCCAAACCTTCCCTGATGCCTCAGGTCTGGATTGCAACAAGGATAAATCCAAAATCTTCTTTTTTAACACGCCTCCTCAGATCCAGCGCCACATTGCTGACATCCTCGGTTTCAATAGAAGCTCCCTTCCATCCAAGTATCTCGGTATTCCCCTGATTGACAATGCCCTCCGGAACTCCTCCTGGGAATACCTTCTGTCTTCTTTCTCCAAGCGGCTCTCCTCTTGGACCTTTAGAGCCTTAAACTTGCCCAGCCGTCTCATTCTTCTCAAAGTCGTTCTGCAAGCTCTCCTGATCTATGCTTTCTCAGCGCTGGCCGCCCCAAAGTTCGTCCTCACCACCATCAAAATCCTACAGAGAAACTTCCTTTGGCAAGGCCTCAACAAAGAGAAGAAGATAGCACTAGTCAGTTGGGAAAAACTCTGTAGACCCAAAGAACAAGGAGGACTGGGATTAAGAGATCCCTCTATAATGAACAAGGTTCTCAGTGCCAAAATTTGGTGGCACTGGCTAAAAAAACCCAAAGATCTTTGGGATAAACTATGGAGGAAGAAATATGCCCCCAACTTAGCATAGAAGAACCTAATTCGATGGAATGGGGATAACACGGGCTCTTTGATTTGGACAGCGGCTAAGCAGAATAGACAGATGGTCACTCAGCATGCTTTCTGGGAGATAGGGAATGGAAAAACGGCTATGTTCTGGCAAGATTCCTGGCAACAGTGGCTAGCCCTGAGTGCTGAGGAATGGGCCCGTGACATATGCACCCAAGCTACACGGATGGGCCTGACAAAGGTAGCAGACTACTGGCAGAACAATCCCACGGAGGACACCTGGCGACGCTGGCACTTGGATAGGGAGCGCATTAACCCTGAGCTGCATATCGATCTGGCACCTCTACAAGAAGAGCTGACTAAACGGAAAATTCCCATAATTGCTGGTGAAGATATTCTTTGGCGGGGATACAGGCTGCAGGGCTCCTTCAGCACACAGGAAGCCTATCAAATTAAATCTCATTCAGATCCCCCCCCAGTTACAAAAATTTGGGAAAAAATATGGAATCTTAAGCACTGGCCGAAAATCACTCTTTTCCTTTGGCTGGTCTCTCACTCAAGCATTCTCACCTGGGACAATCTCCTGAAGAGGGGTTTTGTGGGGCCCTCCATATGCACACTTTGTGGAGAGGCAGAGGAAACCCTGAACCATCTCCTCAATACTTGCCCTTACACAGCTCAAATCTAGGATCAAGCAGCGCTCATCATGCACACCTCGGACCGCCTTAGAGACAATATCATCGCAACCATTATGAACTGGAGAGATCAGGCTTTCCGTTCTCCCTACCTAAACCGAATCTGGCAACTCCTTCCTGGCTTTATCCTTTGGCAAACGTGGAAAGAAAGAAATAGAAGAATTTTCAGAAATGCCTCCTCCCCGTGGAAACATTGCTAGCGTCAATGCCAACGCAACATTTTGAAAACTCTCCAACGTAGGAATTGGTTTGAGGCAGACTTAGCTTGCTCTCCCCCCGAGCTTCCCATCTTCCGCTACTGGACACCTCTCCCTTCTCTTCAGACTCCCCCCCCCCCTTCTCCCACCATCCCTTCGAGTCGCCCTTCCCTCTGGTCTCCTCCCCCAGAGGATTTCGTCAAACTCAATTTTGACAGAGCATCTAAAGGCAATCCCGGAGTTGCAGGCTATGGCGTGGTCTTTCGTAATCATCATGGGCACATCCTGGTCATAGGAGCAGGCCCCCTCGCACATTCCGCAAACAATGCGGTAGAACTCTGGGGTCTTATCAGGAAACTGCAACAGGCCATTAAAAATAATTTCACAAAGATAATCGTCGAGGGGGACTCTCAAGTCATCATTGGCTTGCTACGCATAATCCTCCATGGGGCCAACCCGATAGTATTTCGCCCAGCTGGAGACTATCACATGGCCTACAGATCATTGTAGGTATACTGCATCCAAACCAGGTTATCATTCCCACACACATCAGAAGGAAAGCGAATCAATTTGCGGATGAATTGGCTAATTTGGGTACCAACTGGAGAGGACCAGACCTTCAGTGTAATTCAACTCAGGATCCGGAGCACCCTATTCTCCAGCAGTGTATCCGCAAAGCTGGATTGGTAGATGTTCCTCTGGATGGGGTGTTAGTGCGGTCTTCGTGGCAAGGAACGAGAGAGGACACAGGCCACCGCGGCACGGAGCCACGTGATGGGCTCGTGCGGCAAGCCGCCACCCTACCTAGTGTTTAATTGTCCATTACTACGCTGCAAGGGAGCAATTACGCAGCCCACTTCTCCCTCTTAAAGAATCTTGAATGGCTCGGCTCATTATGGTTTTTTTCTGTCCCAGTTTGTTGTTCGCAGGGCTCCCCCCTTTGCAGCATAGGCTGGACTCTGCTCGTCTCCTTTGGGTTGATGTCGTCCCTGCCACTCTCCTACACCGGGGGCCATTAGTCCCCTCTGCTAGTTTCATTGCGCCCATAATGACTCAACCAAGGGGAAGACCGAGGAGGGGCTCTCCCTGGAAGCCTTGTCGGCCCTCGGTCACGCCTCCTGACTCACCCTCCAGTTGTTCTTCCCCCTGTCTTCAGTCTGAGTTTACTGTTGCTTCCTTGCCAGTTTCGCAGAGCGCGCAATTCCACTCTTTGGCCATAATCCCCCGGTCGCCGATTTCACTCTTACGACCCTCTCAAGACTCCCTGGTGAATTCCTCTGCCCCCACGCCAACCTTTAGGGCTCCGAGCAACTTGAGTTGCGACCCTCCTACACATGACACGACTAAACGGGCTGGACACCATTCCACAGACTCCTTCGACATGGCGCATTTCAGAGACCGACTGATGGTATTGCACGACCTGGTCTTTGAACTCAGGCAGGAGGTGGCGTATCTTCATTTTCGTTTACAAGCCACAGAAGGAACCGTGGCGAGCTTTCTCCAAATCCTCACCTCCATGCATGAGGATCTCTCCTCGTACCCGGTTGAAACTACTCCAATGGAGGCACCTGCTGCTGCAATAGGTGAAGGTCTGAACAGGGCGCAGCGACCAACATAAGAGGAACGGGAGAAGGATGAGCGAGGGAGCAGTGTTGAGGGAACCGCGCGAGACGAGGAAGGGGAAAGGCAATGGGCAGACCAGCCGACGTATATTGAGGAAGAGCCTTGGACAGAGGACCTCCACGCCACGTGGATCGGCTATCTTCCAGGTGTCTAGATCCTTAGTTTTTTTTCAAGTCTTATCAGGCTCTTAGACTTAGATGATAATCAGTTTGAACACTGTCTGTTACTTTAACTTATGACATATTTAACATATGAGTTGGATGGCTGACTGGACTGGTTTCCCCTTTGTTGGGGCAGTCCAGTAGATGCAGTCGGTATATCCCTGTATTTTTCTACTCTACTTCAGCTTTAGCAGGCTCTTAATATACATATACTTCTTATTTACAAAAAAAAAAAATTAAGAAGATACCCACTCCTTAAAGATAATAATAATTATTATTTATTTCTAATGATGCAGAAGGCTTTTTTTTAAGAGGAGGTTCTCCTCTAGGCCTTCGTCCTCTGCCAATGCCCATTCTCATGCTTCCACTTGTTTCATATTTATAATGATAACTCAACACTTACGTTATTGGCACACAAGATGTTGCTCGATCCTTGATTGTCAATGCGTTCACACCCACTTGTCAAATATAAACCAAATACATGTACCGTGTGTAAGCCTATTGATCTATGAAAAAAAATGGGGCCTGATTTGTGTCCTCTTCGATCTCATTTTCTTTTTCCATCTATGATCACCTCCGGGTATGGAATACAAAGAATATGGGATGATGTACTGGTTCATGTGCTACTGGTGGTCTTCGATTACAAGAATTGACATGTTCTTAACCTCTCGGAGAAGCATAAACTTATTGTCCAAGGACATAGGTATTCTCCCTCAAAACCAAACCTTCCTTTAAATTCTTATCTCCCACTTCGTTTTGCTCATGGAAAATATGTGAAAATATGATATTCTAGAAGGTTGTTGCTATGTCCTTCACATGTTCCACTACAACCAGTAGTCCAATATTTTGAACTTCACTTGTTCAAGCATCCATGTGATAACCATAAGGGAGTCACCAAATATCTGAATTGAGAAAAGTTCCACATCCAAGGAAAATTTAAGCAAATAGTAGAGTGCCATAAATTCCCTCGGATTGTTGGTTCCTCACCCCATGTTTTCTTTAAAGTGAAAGTAATGGGAATATGATAGGAAACAGGTAAATTTGATTCCCACTATTCTATTATGTCCTCGACATGCCTCGTCAAAGTGGCCACAAGGAAAGGTCTTATCCATTTGTACCTGGCCAACCATCCTAGGGATCTTTTACTTGGGAACCTTTTTGAAAAAAGGAAGGAGACCCATTACCTACACTGAAACTTGGAAGGTTGGGTGAAGTTCTCCTTCAAAAAGAGAAGAGATCCTTGTATTCCATACTAGAAATGGTGCATCTCTCTCTCTCTCTCTCTCTCTCTCTCTCTCTCTCTCTCTCTCT
>JZKD02S0873526.1:131314-148818 GCA_000966675.3 Picea glauca | reverse complement strand
ATGTTCTCCATTCCGTCTCGTAATTTTACTAGTATATGTTTGCTACATTTATACATATAATAATGTTGATCATCATTCTAACGTGCTTAATGACAGGTTTTATTCGTTCATGCCAAGCCAAAACAAGCACGTAGCAAGAAAAATTGTGTCTTATGAGTTGAACCAAAATTCTTCACTGGTGAAGGAGGTCATCGAAAGAGAACGACACAGGTAACTTCAATGTTACAGTAGGGTTGCCATTGAATTGCCACTTCATTGTTAATATCCAATCAATTCATTACTATTGGCCTTCACAGAAAAGGAGTAGAGTGTGTGATGTAGCGGCTAGTCTATAGGTTGCTTAGTAATAAATAATGTACTTATCCTCATGTATAGGAAAGGTTGCTTAGTAATAAATAATGTACGTATCCTCATGTATAGGACAGGGTTAGTTTTTTGGTTGAACCTCGATAAAAAGTTGTGTTTCAGTTGTGGAAGCTAAGGTAAAGTAATGGAGCTAGGATTGAGTGTATGTTTATGGAGGTATGTCACTAACAAATAAGAAATATATTCTTTGTAAATAATAAAAATTAACTTTACCATAAAACTATGTCCAAGATTTTTTAAATGAAACTGGAAAATCAACCTTCTAGTTATAATGATTTAGAAAGTGTTAATTTGTTAATAAATCTTGAAGAGAACTAATGATTTAGAAAGTGTTAATTTGTTAATAAAGCTTGAAGATAAAATAAAGGGTCGGCAACATGAATAAAATCCACAAAAAAAAAAGGATTTAAATTCAATCTTCAGCTAAAGCGTCACTCTGAAAGTCTGCATCACGTGAGTAAAATCCAGCCTTGAATACAACACAAAGGTATCAACAATTTTCAACTGCACTCGAGGTTGAAGGAAGAAGGTTGCTCATATGACTGACAATAAAAAAAGTACTTAAAGGTTTAAAGAGACAAGTAAAACACACATCCACAGAAAAGAGAAAACGAGGAGAAGTTTCATGCATGAAGCCGTAACTATCGGATTTAAAAACCTTCAACAACATAGCTTTTAATGGAGCAGGACTTACACATAATTTTCAGTTGTATTGAAGGATTTAAGAAAGATAAAGGCCGATAATATAGATCTAATCAGTGGATTCAAACAACTAAATATAGATCCACAACCTTAGAAGAAGACTTCATCTGAAGAAATTGCAGCTATATTCGTGGTTTAAGGAAGAAAAAGGCCTCCATTGAGACTAAAACTCGGCAGAGTATTTTTTTATTGTTAGAGAAGCTCCCCTCCTGCCTCGTTAAGTCATGAGAATCCTCCTCCATCCTTTAGGCTTTTACACCGGGATTTATCTGCGTCCTTATAAAAGGTGGGAAGAAACAGTAAAAAGATGTCTAAAGTTAACAAATTGTGTAAGGTTCTGTTGTTGGGTTGTTCTCCTAGTATTTCTTATCAATAGGCATGAGGGAAGGGCATGGAAGCAACACATGCTTATGATTTCATTGCAAGAGTCACGAGGGGCATGAAGGCACAGTCCAACTTTAGATACCTCAATTCAAAGCATTGTATCCAATCAACTCCTCCTCTGGTAGCTCTTACTGGTACTACCTTTCCCACTAATATTAGAGACCCAATTCCACACAAGCCTAAAAGGATGTAAGATTCCAGCACCACCAGACCTGGCCCCTGCAATGAACCCAAGCAATAGCAGAAACAAGAGCTCAACTTAAATGGTGGTTACATCATGCTGGGAAACGTTTTTATGAACAGTTTCTTGAGGCCTTTAAATAAAGAGACTGAGAACAATAACTAGTGGCTTGCAGAAGTTGGTTCCAGTCCCGTCTTTCTTCCTAGAGATCATCATAAAATTAATGTCAGCCTATGGCAGAAATACCTTATGAAAAAAAATAAATGTCATGAAGGAGAAAAGTGCAAGCAACCATGTATTAAACAGTCACAGGATGGAGTCGGTTGAGGATGGAGTCGGCCAAGGAGAAGATAGGTGTAGTATGGAGTCAGTTGAGGTTGGATTCGGCGAAGAGAGTTATAGAGGGATTCCATTTTGAGATCCCCTCCTCAATTTGCCATCACTTTTTTGGTATTTATTAGTTTTAAGGGATATTGGGAACTCTTTATGCACTTACATAAAATCAAATCTCAAGAGAGCTATAGAGGGATTTGCAGGTATGTTCGCATCATTGTTGAGATAGATCTTAATAAGGGTCTTTGTAAGGCCTACCTATTTTTCAAGACTCAAATAAATAAATATCTATTTTGTTGTTTCCTACTGAAATAATGTGCAATTTAAATC
This sequence comes from Picea glauca, assembly GCA_000966675.3. Taxonomy (NCBI): domain Eukaryota; kingdom Viridiplantae; phylum Streptophyta; class Pinopsida; order Pinales; family Pinaceae; genus Picea; species Picea glauca. The sequence continues at coordinate 146,522 of JZKD02S0873526.1, read as the reverse complement.
ATTGTTTTCTTTCATGATTTTCTTATACCAGGAATAAACAACAACATAATAACAATAACGGGTGTAACAAAAACATAATGATAACATATCAATTGGTAAAATACATACCTCCACATGTAGGTTGGTTGATTCGTCCCCTGGTTCGCTTGTTCTTGTGCTTTCCCAAACTACCCAACTGAATATTAACCTCCCAACCAACTAGGAACAACTTCTCTGGCTCCCTAGCTCCAAGAATCCTTGTGGTTTCCTGGGCCCCAAGCCCAAAGTTCCCAACAACATTAGTTCCCTATGAGAGTTTCCAAAACCATATGTTCTCCCAATTTTCCTCCTCCTCCTTCACCCCTTCCAAAAAAATTTCAATAAAAAATGAGACCCCTTGTTGGCGTAGGGGCAGACCTAGGGTTCACTCCAAGAGCACACCAACAAGCCCTAGCTACTGGCCCTTTCGGAAACACCTACAAAGTAGATGAAGTCTCACCTGAAGTAGCTAAGAGGGGGGTTGTAGGACAAAGATGTCTACAACCAGAGGAATATCAAGTGAAACTAATACAACAATAATGTAGCATTCATGTGTCACTTATCAGCTAGATCTACTTTGCGCAACTATAGATCTGATCTAACACAATAATGCAAATGATAGCATAACAATGACAGGAATCCAGGCATCAATCACACATACACCACAAAATGTATGTGGTTCACCCTCTCTATAGGGCTACGTCCACAAAATTGTGCTTATGATATATTAAGATAAAGCCTATAGTTCTGATCTGCGCTCTGGCCAACAGATCCTCTCTCTTCTTCTCTCTTTCTCTCCCCTTCCTGCGCACCCAGCTGTAGGATCTGATCTTCGCACCCAGCTGAAGATCTTACAATACTAGAAGGCTCTCCCTCTTAGCACTTCTCTCTCTCACAGTACAATAATCTCTCAATCAACCACAATCAACAACAATACCCAATGCTACTACTGACTCAACCTAGGTCCTCTCGACCTCTATTTATACATTACAGTCCCTCATCGACATCCTTAGGTCAAAAACTAGGTGTAAAAACCCTAATTACCCCAAACCCTAGGTGTCTAAAACCCTAGGTCAACTTCACCCACGTTTTCTGAGCTTCGCTAGCCTGTCTTTCCTTCCTCGTCGCGTGGTGCTCCAAAGCATCCAATGGTGGCTTTCTCTGCTTGCCGAGTTGTCCATGATTCTTTTCTCTTGTTGATCTCTCATCCCTGATCTCCTCATCCAACAACTTGCTTTCCATACTTTGCTTCATCTTTTCTACTCTTTTGCTTACTTCGACCCAGTGACTGTCACTGTGTTTCCCGCGTAGTTCTTGTTTTTCCTTTTCTTTCTTGATCTTCACTTCCTTCCATAACCAAGGGCCAACAAGCCCCCAACACTCACCTGTGACTCATCCCAAGGAACTTCAGTTCTGATCCTTCCATGTCACTTCGAATTTGGACTGGAGAGTGTAGCCTTTGCTTTCTGCGCCATGTCTCCTTCCCTTCCTTGTGCAGATTGTCTTTTTTGTGTCTGGTACCCAGTTTCAACTGCACCTGGTACCTAGAACCTTTTCTCCTTTCTTTTACTGAGAGCTGCAAGGTAGTTGGTTGTCATAGTACAACTTTAACCGATTCCCATTTACTAATCCCTCTTTCTATTCTCCCTTTAATGTCTTTAGTTGTGCATCTCCTCCTTCTGTAACATAGGCGATCTCATATGGTCTGAGCCAATGCATTCTAAACTTCCCTGGATGTTTTATGAATTTACTGTTATACACCAGTACTAAATCACCTTGCTTAAACACCTTCTTCTTGATGTGTCTGTCATGATAAGCCTTCTCTCTTCCCTTATGTACCTGCTGATGGAATCCTGCAATAAATATGTATTCTTCTAGTTCAACCAGTTGGGCAAGCCTCTCACGAAAAACGCTAGTATCATCCATGTCTGTAAATGCAGTAATTCTTAAGCTTGGTACGAAGTACTCCATCTGGACAACAACTTCAAGACCATAAACCAACTTGAAAGGGGTCTGTATTGTTAATTTCTTGCAAGTGGTTCTATAAGCCCAGAGTACTGCGAGTACTCTTAAATCCCAGTCATCCCTGTTCACACTGCAAATCTTTGTCAATGTTGTCTCCAAGATTTTGTTGAATGCTTCAACAGTTCTGTTTTCTTATGGATGGTAAGGTGTACTCTTCTGATGGTGGACTGCAAATTCTTCAGTCGGGGCTTCAACTGTCTTGTTGATGAAATGAGTGCCTTGATCGCTCATAAGGGTCTTAGGGCATCCAAACCTAGTTATTATGTCATCAAATATAAAATGCGCAATTGTAGTTGCACTACAGTCCTTGACTGCTCTTGCTTCATCCCATCTAGTCAGGTATTCTATCGCAGTGATAATATACCTTTCTCCTGTGCTCTTTCCTGGTGGGTTTATAGGTCCCACGAAGTCAATGGCCCACTTTTCAAATGCTTGTAGGGTCATCTGCAGTGCTAGTGCAATTTCATCTCTTCTGGATGGTTTTCCAACTCTCTGGCATATATCACAGGCTCTAGTATACTCTTTATCATCTTTGTGTAAAGTAGGCCACCAAAGGCCAGCTCGCAGAACCTTCTGCGCAGTTGCTTTTCCTACGTAATGTCCTCCTGTGATGCCTTCATGAGCTTATGCGAGGATCAGTGGGAACTCTGCTTCCATCACACATCTTCTTAGTATCTCATTAGGTCCCATCTTATATAGCTGACCAACTATCAGTGAAAAGTCTGCAGCACGCACCACTAGCTGTTTCTTCTGGGAAATTGTATACTCACTTGGAGCCATTCCTGTTGACAGGAATTGGACTATGTCTGTGAAGTGGTCATCCATCTTCCTGATGGATATCAGTTGTGCATCTGGTAGTGTATCCTCTAGACTAGTGGGTTCTTCGCCATGTTCCAACCTTGACAGGTGGTCAGGTCCCTTGTTCATTCTTCCTAGCTTAACTATGATCTCAAAATCATATTCTTGAAATAGGAAAAGCAATATGCATATTCGCCCTCCCAAAACTGGCTTGTTGACCAGGTACTTCAGCGTAGAGTGATCAGTAAAAATTTTAAAGTGTCCACCCAATAAGTAGTGGCAGAATTTCTGTAATGCATACACCATGGCTAATCCTTCTCTCTTTGTAGTGGTGTAATTAATTTCAGCTGTGGATAGCTTTCTGCTGACAAATTCTAATGGATGATCAATGTCCCCTTCTCCAGGTTGTGCTAGTACTGCTCCTAATGAAATGGAAGACGCATCAACATGCACATGAAATTCCTTGCTCCAATTTGGAAAGACCAGAATAGGCACAACCACCATCTTTTGTTTCAATGTGTTGAAGCTCTGCTGGCATTCTTCTGTCCAACCAAACTGATAGTCTTTCTTTAATAACTTTTCCATCGGCGCAGTAATCTGAGCATATCTTTTGATAAATTTTTTGTAATAGCCAGTATGTCCTAGCGCAGTGCGCAGTTGTTTGACTGAGGTAGGAGGTGGCAAATCAACTATAATTGCAATTTTGGATGGGTCCACCAACAATCCTTACTTTCATACAATATGACCAAATAATACTCCAAATGATGAGAAGAAGATGCACTTCTTCAAATTCAAAGCAATTTGACATTTCCTGCATTTATCCAACATTAGCCTTAGACATTCAATATGGTTTTTCAACAAACTAAAAAAAGTCCAGTCATCAAAATAGGCTTCTAAGAACTTATGCAAAAATTCTTTGAACGCTTTGACCACCAGCCTAGAAAATATGGTTGGGGCATTCTTCAGTCTAAATGGCATCACTGTGTATTGGTAGGATCCCCATTCTACGACAAATGTGTTCTTGTGGCGGTTCTCTTTGGCAATCCGGATCTAATGATATCCTAAAAACCCATCTGTAAAAGAATATACCTCATGGCCTCCCACATTGTCTAATACTTCATCGGTGAATGGTGTAGGGAAGGGGTCATGCAAACAGGCATCGTTCAACTTTCTGAGGTCCACACATATTCTGATCTCACCTGTCTTCTTGTCTTGTACTACCATAGGGATGATCCACTACGACTCTTCGGCGAGTTCAATAATCCCTGCTTCCAACATTCTGTCAAGCTCAATCTTCATTTTTTCCTTATATTTCGGGTTCAATCTGTAGGGTCTTTGCTTGACTGGCTTCGCATCTGGTTTCAAAGGTATTCTCATCTCTTCCATAGGTCCTTTGATACCCTTCATATTAGTGAACTTGGTCGGGAACAAGTCCTGATACTCGTGCAGTAATTCTGTAATTTTGTCAATGGTAGCAGCATCCCAGTAATCTCCGACATTGGTAAGATTTGGTGTCTCCTCTGTCCCAATATTGAATTTATTTATCTTGATCGACTGTCCAATGAATGGCAGTTCAACTCCTGGTCCTTCCACATCCCTGTGGCCTTCTGTCTTAGCAATGTTTACCTTCCTCGGATCATCATCTTCATCGGCATTAATGTTGTAACATCCTTGTAATTTCTGGAATGGCGTAGTCCATTTGTCCTCTTCTTGCTCCAAAGGGAGGCTAGATGCCTCCTTAAATAATTTCTACCTCACAATCTTTAATGCTTGATCTACTGAAGGAAATTCACTTTCAAACAAAAAGGTGGTTGCAAAATTCTTAAGCATACCTTCCCAATCTGCAGTGATAAGGCACAACTTTGCTTGAAGGTACCAGTTAATAGGGGTCATGTCCAGTGTGTTAATGAATCTGTGTACCCATTGTTCTCGAGGAATGTCACTCCAAGCCTCTTCACAGCTTCGTACATTGGTCCTTTGGGCATCTTCGACTTGTGTACCTTACTTCACAACTTCCTACTTGTGCTGAAAACCGCGCTGTCATCAAGGTTCGACATTGTGTCCAGTCTGTGATATTGCTTTTATGTGTCCCCCACCATCTTGCTGGTGTAGCTTTCAGGTCCTCGTCCATAGACAACAACCTCTGTTGTGATGGTACAATTGCTTCAAAGTCCATCAAGAAGGATTCTAAAGGATTCAGACCATCAAAGGTAGGTAAGTTACTTATTGTTGTACCAATCCAACGAACTTCTCTGGTCAGTCGATCACATCTCCTTGTGGATACTTCATACATCTGGTTCGGCCAGTTCTCCAACACTTCTTCCGAATCTGATGAAAACACACTGTCACTTCTCCAGCTTAGATTCCCATCGGTAGTAGGGTTGATATAATCTTGTTGTTTGGCTATTAATTTATAGATGTTTTCCAGCTCATATGCGTAGTCTTCTTCTCTGATGGGCTCTGTATATCACGGACCTTCATCTGGATCTAAGGGTGAAATGACCCTAAGGCCATCTCCTTCAAATGTCATGCATCTTTTCTTTAAATCTACCACAGTAGAATTGTTGAAGGCCCAATCAATTCCTAGTAATGCAGGGTAAGGGCAACTATCATCAACAATTTCAATTACCTCAAAGTCTGCAAAGGTTCTAACTCCGTCGATGTCCACAGGGACATACTCCAATCGTCCAAATGGGCTAACAGCTTGCTGATTATCCATACGAATCCTAATAGGGGAATATATCAGCTTGGGTTTTCCCATCAGTGCCCAAGTTTTCTTTGTCATGACGTTGACCTCTGACCCTAAGTCGAGGATCACATAGTCTATATCATACTCTCCTATTTGAGCATTCAAATGTAATTCTTTGTTTGTTCTTCTCTTCTTACCAATCTGGTGTACTTCCCTATTCAACAAGGGTCTACCTTTCCTATCTCATACTGCCTGATTAGGTTCTGTAACTCTTGTACAACTTTCTCATCCTGAATTAATTTAAGACAAGTGTACAAAAGTCAATGAGCGTACTTACCTCTTTTCCTTCTTTATGTGTAGATGATTGATAAAATTCATGAGGCATTATGTACTCTTTTACTTCTGGTTGCATTCTAGATGAGGACCCTTGGTTCCTCTTGAAATCCTGTCTTGCTTCCTCAAAGATTCGTCTTTCTTTCTTTGCATCAACAGCTTGAGTCTTCTCCTCAGCTTTCCTAATACCTGACTCTTCTGGGATCTATCTTTGGGTTTTTCTATCCTCTTATGTAGAAGCGCCTCCTCGAGTAATGACAACGAATCTAGGGTCGATTCCACGAGGGTTAGCATATATCAGTTGTACTTGTGGGTTTTTCTGGGTCCTTGTCTTTTCTGAAGCTTAGCCAATAGCACATGGCATTCCTTTATGACATGCTCGAAGGAGTTACAATAACCGTAGGTTGTGTAAGGATTCTGACAATCCCTTGCTAAGTGTCCTGGCTGCACCCATTTATAACATATTATTTGTCCTCGACCTCGGTCCATATCTCCTCCTCATCCTCGTCCTCTGTATCCACCGCGAGGATTGAAGTTTCCTCTCCCTGGAGAGTTGTACTGCAGAGTGTTTCCTTGTTGCTGTACTTCACCTTGAATCTTGTATATGTCCCTTGACCTCTCATGCATGAGATCGTAAGCTCTACAATATCGATCATCGTGCCCCACTGATTTACATAATGTGCAATACAAGTTTGTGGGTGTCTGAACATACTTCTGCATGTAATAGCACTCACCTGGGCGATGCCTATTTCTGCACACATCACACTAGGGCAGGTTAACTTGCTTCAAGGGGCTCGACCCTCCTGAGGCCAAATACTCATGAAATAAGGGACAATGTTCCTTATCATGACCTTCTAATCTGCATCTTACACACTAGACATCTTCCCTTTTGTCTTTTCCATTATCTTTCTTCATATCCTCGACCTGTAAAGACAAACTGGTTAGCTGACTCAAGATCTGGCTTATGCCTGAGCTCGATTCTCCCATAGGTGTTGATTCAAGCTTCATGGTGATTTCCAAAGCTTCTTCCTGCGATGCAATCTTTTGCTGCATCAGAGGGACTCTGATGTGTGGTAACAACGCAACAATGAACCATTCTTTGTTCTGTTCATCGGGGATCTGAAAAGTTAATCGACCTGTCAGGGTCTTGAATCTCTGGTCGAACTCCCAAACAGGTTCTGCTACATTTTGTTTGATCTCGTTTAGCTCTGTAATACATTGTGACTCTGACTTAGGTTTCTTAAACTCTGCAATCAGTGCATTCTTGATCTCGTTCAACGGCTTAGGCTGCGCCAGTCCTTGGACAAGTTTTATGTACCAACTCAGTGCATGGTCCCTTAGCATAGTGCTGAACTGGGTTCTCTTGATGGCTTCATCGGTGATACTTTTAATATTCCATACGGCTTCACACAGAAACCAATGTTGATATGGATCTTCAGATCCATCTCCTCTAAAGATAGTGAGCCTCATTTCATCTGCCATAGAGATGACTAGGCTTCTTGTCTGAGTAGATGTTGAGCTACCAGTAACAGTGTTGTGAGGACTCTGGTGGTTCTGACTATTCTAACTGCTAGGTACTGTTGAGACAATAGGATGATTAATGTTACTTACTTTAGTAGTCTACGTAGTTCGCGAGGTTTCTGGCTCGCTTTGGCGAAGTTCTTCAGCTTTCCCTTTTTCTGTTCTAGTGGGCTCTGAATGTTCTTCGTCGGTTAGATCTACCTCTTCTCCACTGTAGAAATCCTCTTCTCCGTAGTTTTTCTTAAACAAGTTATCAAGGTGAATCCCTCAGAATACTTTCCCACTGTGTGTATGTCCTTCTTCTGTGTCACTGTCGCTATCCGAGTTCTTGAACATTAGCCTTTTCAAGTCCGACCAATCTAATGTATATTCAAGATGTGGTTTTCATGCAAGAGCATCTTGATTCTCAGCTTCAGAAAGTGAAAAAATTTTCCTCTGGGTCCTTTGAAAAAGTATCTCTCGGCTTGGCTATACGATTTTGTTCTATCAACGACAAACTCAGTGATATACCCTCCAATGGTACTATCAAACCAATGATCTACTGTTTTGGATACAACGTTGTCAACTCTCTTGACCTTCTGGATCAGTGGCGGTGTCCAAACCACAGGAGGTATAGATCTAATCTCGAATTGGGTATTGGCTAACTTAGCCAACCACTCAAACAACTCCTGGTGGATTCCTCCAAAGAAGATCTCGTGAATGTTGATGAAGATGTATCTTTGTAGCCAATCTTCAGTACTCAGTTTAGGGTTCTTGTTCTGGGCTTTAGCGAAGTCCCTCTCTTGATCCTCTATCCACTTTTGAATCTCGGTCTTTGATGGGAACCACCTTGACATTTCCTTAAAAAGATTCTTGTCCTGGCAACAGAACCATTTGTTGGCATAGGGGAAGACCCGGGGTTCACTCCAAGAGCGCACCAACAAGACCTAGCTACTGGCCCTTTCGGTAACACCTGCGAAGTAGATGCAGTCTCACCCGAAGCAACTAAGAGGAGGGTTACAGAACAAAGATGTCTACAACCAGGGGAATATCAAGTGGAACTAATACAACAATAATGTAGCATTCATGTGTCACTTAGATCAGCTAGATCTACTCTGCGCAACTATAGATCTGATCTAACACAATAATGCAAATGACAACATAACAATGATAGGAATTCAGGCATCAATCACACATACAACACAAAATGTACGTGGTTCACCCTCTCTCTAGGGATACGTCCATAGAACTATGATTATGATATATTAAGATAAAGCTTACAGTTCTGATCTATGCTCTGGCCAACAGATCCTCTCTCTTCTTCTCTCTTTCTCTCCCCTTCCTGCGCACCCAGCTACGGTATCTGATCTTCACACCTAGCTGAAGATCTTACAATACTAGAAGGCTCTCCCTCTCATAATACAATAATATCTCAATCAACCACAATCAACAACAATACCCAATACTACTACCGACTCGACCTAGGTCCTCTCGACCTCTATTTATACATTACAATCCCTCACCGACAACCTTAGGTTGAAACCTAGGTGTCAAAACCCTAATTACCCAAAACCCTAGGTGTCTAAAACCCTAGGTCAACTTGACCCGCGTTTTCTGGGCTTTGCCAACCTGTCTTTCCTTCCTCGTCGCGCGGTGCTCCAAAGCATCCAATGGTGGCTTTCTCTGCTTGTTGAGTTGTCCACGATTCTTTTCTCTTATTGATATGCCATCCCTGATCTCCTCATCCAATAGCTTGTTTTTCCGTACTTTACTCCATCTTTTCTGTTCTTTTGCTTACTTCGACCCAGTGATAGTCACTTTGTTTCCCGCGCAGTTCTCATTTTACCTTTTCTTCCTTGATCTTCGCTTCCTTCCATAACCAAGGGCCAACGCCCCTCTCCAAGTCCTCTCCTCTCTTCCTTATCATGCCCTCTCATTCAATTCCCCCAACTACCTTATCCCCCTCATTAATTCCCCAAGAGCCTTATCCTTTCATTAATTACTTCACCTACTTTTTAATAATAAAATAATAAAAATACTCATTTAATTTATTTTAATAATTAATTAAATTTAAATTAAAACTATGAGAAACAATTAATGAAATTGGGTTGTTACAGTGTTTGTAACAACCGTATAATTCTAAACATCATTTAAGTTTCCTAAGCCATTTATTTCGTAAACTAAAACAATAACTTCATAGCATAATATTGATTTTTACAACAACAACCTCAGTAACTTAAATTTATCAATAAATAATGATTTCATGGCAGAATGAAATAAATACATAACTTGACAAAGTACCTGGTTCTGATGCTAATTTATGTTGCCTCTTTGCCTTGCTGTTGCCTTCCTGCTATGTGATACACCGATCAATCCTGCCACAAACAAGAAAATAACTGCCCAAAACTATTGTCCTCCCTGCAAACTAGGAAAACTACCTAGCTCCAGGATATCTACAGATATCCTGGCCCCCGTGCCCAAAACCTCCAGCAACTCGATGCCTCATTGATCATAAGTCACAACCAGAAAACTCTCTGCTCACAGCAAATGTCATAGTCCTCAGAAAAATCCATCCCCCCGTCGAATGATCCTCCCGTCAACCTTTTCCCTTCCCTTATTCCTCCTTCGCCGACTCATGCAGTTACTACTCCAACCACCCTCCGTCCTCCATCCTTCGTCCCCCTTCAATGTTTTATCTTCTCGAGATTCATAGCTCCCTCTCTACATACGCAACCATTTTTATAACATTTTTCATTGATCTCTTAAATCTATTTCTCAGGTCATTAAATGTGATCTGTAGTTAAATTGTTACTTAGTTAACCACAATTATTTTCTTTAATTAATTTTACTTTGTATTCTTTAAGCATTTATCTAATTAGGGTCGTTACAGTGTTCCAAACAAATTGATTCTCAAATGAATTTTTTTAAAGATACTCAGGACTTGGATTTAAAAATACAACATTCCATTATTGAATATCTCAACTTCTAGGACATTTACCAACATGTTTCCCTACATTTGAGCATATCCTCCTAGTAAAAAAGGGACCAAATCAAAATTAAAAAGATGAAAACTTTTGACCAATGATGATAAAAAAATTATAAATTCTAAAACACTTCTCCATTCCTCAATCTTCCTCCACTGTTTTCTATAGATGTTACAACCCCATACTTCACATCCATATAAGATAATTATAACTAGCTAAATGTTATAGTTCCACCCAACTTATGAAAACTTTAACCATGAAACTTTGCACTTTTGACATATTTATTACCAAAATCACATAAATTTTAGAAAAAAATGAATAAATCAAAATGAAACTTTCAAAATGCCCATTTTCCAACCGCTCACAATAATAGGAGGGTAAACTAACATTTTTAAATTAAGATCTCAAAGGAATCATTTTGGATTTGATGGAATCACATACTTTAAAAACAACAATTTTATCTATCCAAAGTTGAGTTTGTCCAATGATTCGCTAACTTTAAGTAAAAATTGAATTGCTAAATTTAAATAAAAGTTGTCAATTTTACAATTAGCATGGCTTCCAAATTCTAAGTTTGAACCCTTAATTCAAAGTTGAAATTTGATATCTTACCTTACAAATCCATAAATCTTTATGTGACATGTTAATTTAAAGATTACATTTCACTTTATGTTTAAACCTTAATGTTACATATCAAATGATAGTTGTAATTTTTATTTACATAAGTATTTAAAATCTAGAACTTCCCCCAAAAAAATGTCATATTCCAGAAATCTCATAATCATAGTCAAGAAGAAGAATTTTTTTATATATGATTCAGACTACAATGACAACCAAAACTTGTGAATACAATTTAAAAGCATCACTTACATGGGCTAAAAAAATATTCATAATCAATTCTTACTTTTGATGATGTGAGGTAATATTCACAACGTGGATTGATTCCGACTACAATGACAACCAAAACTTGTGAATACAATTTAAAAGCATCACTTACATGGGCTAAAAAAATATTCATAATCAATTCTTACTTTTGATGATGTGAGGTAATATTCACAACGTGGATTGATTTTTTTTTGAGACATTTAGTTTCTAACAATCAACAATACTTTACTTTTTAAGTTTTAATTAGTAGAGTAAAACTTTTCATTTCCAAACAATACATAGAAAAAAAAAATTACTACCTTAATACTTTATGTTAATAATAAAATTTATTTATAAAACATTTAAATTTTATAATAAGACAAATAAAAATAACAAAAATATTCATAAACTATCTAAATATAAATAAATGATTTAATAGAAAATGATAAAATCCTTTTCAATCATTATAGAGTCTGAGTGGGCTTAATGGTTAAGAACATGCTTTTCACTATCTAAATATAAATAAATGATTTAACAGAAAATGATAAAATCCTTTTTAATCATTATACAGTAGTGGGCTTAATGGTTAAGAACATGCTTTTCACTATCTAAATATAAATAAGTGATTTAACAGAAAATGATAAAATCCTTTTCAATCATTATACAGTCTGAGTGGGCTTAATGGTTAAGAACATGTTTTTCCTTTTAAGAGGTTTAAATCCTCTATCCCAGGGGTCGTCTACCCTTCTAACCTTGTCACAAGGGGCCAATATGAGCATCCCTACCCCCCCCCCCCCCGCCAGTTTTGAACTTGTGACTTCCCCGGAGATAACACATGTTCTTAACCATTGGGCCCACTCAGGTGCTCTATACCTTCGTAAACTTTACCGATCAAATTGCTGAACGAGAAGGGTCCCTTGTCCCACAAACAAGAAGATCTCATACACCAATTTGATGTGTTAGCTTGACCATAACCTTAAAAATAAATTATTATTATTATTATTTATAATAAATAATTACTTAATTAATATTAATAACTTGTACAGATAAAATAACCAATTAAAGTAAAATTTACCCGTCAAATGTCAAATTTCAATCTGTTTCTTTCATCACCCGTGACATACCCATCTTCCAGAAGTCAATCCGACTTGTCCGCGCACAACAATGTGGATTTTTCGGAACAATACGGCCCGCTTGTAACGCACGGTTCCCCTGGCCGTTCTAACATAAATTTAGGAATGGAGCACCCACACCCCACGGCCAGTTTAGCCTTTCCAGCCTTCATTCATTATTTGCCTGGATTCTGCATTTTTTTTTGAAGTATGGGGTCATTTACAGGCCATGTGGCACCGGGGGCAGGCTTTCTGCTATTGGGGCTTTGGCATCTCTTCAATACTATAAGAAATTACGCGCAATCTCCTTCCGACTTCCAGACTCGGCCGTGGTTCCCCACAAAATTTGGCAGAGGGAAGTTGAAGTACCTCGAGCTCGCGGCCATTATAGCGGGGTCCTGTTTATCGATTTTGGCGGAGCTGTTCATCGGGCCGGAGAGGCACCAGCCCCTCGCAGACGACTGGAGCATCCCGCCGGAGCACCTCAACAACTTCGAGCACTCCTCCATATCGTTGTTCTTCCTCATCTACGCTTCCGCGGCTCTGTGCGTCGAAGTCCGTAGGCTCATGGTACCGCCGGGGGCGCTGCAAGTGATCGCAGCGCTGGCCTACGGGCAGGAGCTGCTGCTCTACCATCTCCGCTCCGCCGACCATATTGGGGCAGAGGGGCACTACAACTGGCTCCTCCAGCTCATCGTTTCCGTCACTTTGTGTTGCACGTTGCTCGAGGTAGCGTTCCCAAAAAGCTTTCTGGTGGCAACGGTGCGCTCCGCTTCGTTGGTGCTCCAGGGAGCGTGGCTCGTCAACATGGGGTTCATGCTCTGGATCACGGCCTTCGTCCCCGAGGATCTCCAGATGGAGGGCACCGAGGGCCAAGACGTGGTCAAGTGCGCCGGCCAAGAAGCAACTATGCAGGCCAAGGCTCTGGCTAACTTACAATTCAACTGGTATCTGGCCGGCATAGTGTTGTTCACGATTGTTCTCTACGCGAACATGGCAGGGCACCTAACGGAGGCTCCGGTCTCGTATCAGCCCCTCGGGGTTAATGCCGTGATTGACCACGATATCGAAAATAGAGATTTTTCCAATGTGTCCATTCTCTTTTTCAAGGAAAATCTTGGATCTGTACCAGATTCCAAGGGATTTTAACTGTTCAGGTATTCAAATGTCCAATGCCATTGACAGCTGGCATTTGAATTTTTGAATTAAAGGTCAGGAAGTTAATTCTATACGGTTCTGTAAATAAAAAATCTCGATCAAATTTGGCGACTATTGTTATCAATGTCATCAAATTTCCACAGCTGCGGGTCCGTGCATTCAATGAGATGTCGATGGGGTCGACGGTGGAGATGGCTCATAAGCTAAAAAAAATTCCGTCTGTTGCCATGTGTTTTACAAGAAGCAGCAACCTGCGAGTGCTGGAATTTTGTAAAATATTAATGAGGTGGTTTGATTAAATATGAATTGGTTGAACAAATATTTTATTTTGTTATAATTTTTTTAGTTGTAAATATTTGAATGCTCACTTTGTCCTAATTTAGTGATTGATTTTATTTTTATTTTTATAAGTGATTGTTATGAAAAAAATAAAAAAAAATCACCTTCTAAAATGATTGGTTGGTGGTTTATAAGTGATTAATTTGTAAAATGATTGGTTGGTGGTTTATAAGTGATTAATTGGTTGGTGGTTTATAAGTGATTAATTTGTATGGAGGACAATTATCATTATCTTTAAATGTAGTTTTACTCATCATTTTTATTTAAAAAAGTAGCATTCTCTAAAATGATTTGTTAAAGGAGTAGATTTTCACTCTTGTTAAATGTTTACTGTGTTTTCTTATATTGAATGAAGATTATTTCTTAACCAATCAAAAATAGTTTTAGGTCCTACTCTATGATCAAAAGGCACTTTCAACCTAGGTGATATTTGTAAGATATCTAATGTAACACCTTAGTTGTATATAATGAATGCTTAAGGAACATTCAATGTAATATGTAAATGTACATTGAATAATAATAAATACGATAAATGCCTAAGGGTCAAACAATGTGATATGTAAATGTACGTTGAATAATAATAAAATTATACATAAGAGTTTGCAAGGAGGACAGATAAAGACATAAATATGAGAGGTTATGATTCCACAAAAAGGAAAGAAAGGGACAAAGGAAACTTGGGAGATTAAAAGAAGGCCAATGCAAAAAATAATAACTTTTTCCTAAACTTAAGTCCTTTATCTTATATTATCCCAAGTCACATCAATCTTGAATTTAGTGCAAAAGTGGAATAAGTGGGCTTTGAAGACTCATGGTTAATTGTTAGCACACATATATAATCCATGTTTTTTGTCAGGACCTGGTGCAACCAGGCCCATCGCTGGCCCATAACTTTGCACTCCTGTTGATTTAAGATTGTTATTGGCCCTTCACCTCTTTTTTGTTGTTTTTTTACATCTCCCTTTCCTACGATCTGTGCAACTTACAAGGCCTACTATCACCTTCTACATCTGAGTGAGCTTTCACACTCTGCGCTCCATCCTTTCAACTTGTCACCGATTGAACCGATTGGCTTCCACTTTGACCCTCTCACCTGACCTACGCAACATCTGGGATAGACTATTGTCTTCTATTTTCTCAACAATCTTTTTGTCTGTTACTAATATGAGAGGTGAACAACACTATATCAACTTCTAGAGGAGATTGGAGGTGATTGGTGAAGCAAGACAACCAAACTTTTTGTCTCGGTTTGGCTTCTTGTTGGATAGTCTACTGTCTTCTCAAATCTCAACATTCTTCTGTCTGTTACTGATATGAGAGGTGAACAACTCTTCATCAGCTTCTAGAGGAGATTGGAGGCAACTGGTGAAGCTAGACATCCAACTCTT
>JZKD02S0873526.1:86458-109625 GCA_000966675.3 Picea glauca | reverse complement strand
AAAATGTGATTGAGGTAGTGGGTATGTGACAACTGGACTATAGAAATCTGCCTCCATTTTTTTGATTTGATGGGCCCAAATTTGTTGGATCTTGTGGAGGACACCAGAATCAAAGGGAAGGTGATTGGCTCTCTGAATTCGACCTTTCTTACCCTCATCCCCAAAGATGCCAATCCTACTACTTTTTATGATTTTAGGCCAATTGCACTTTGCAACCTCTGCTATAAACTCATCTCTAAAATCATTGCGAACTGGATCAAGCCAATTCTCTCTCGTTTCCTTTCAATTGAACAACTGGGTTTTCTAAAAGGTCGCCAAATTCTAGATGCTATTGGCACTTCCCAAGAGTTCTTACATAGCATAAAATCTTAAAATTCCAAGGCTCTCATCCTCAAACTAGACCTTAAAAAGGCTTTTGATTACATTGACTGGGACTTCCTCAGTCTGATCCTGACTCAAACATGATTTAGCCACTCTATGATTAAGCGGATCATGAGCTGTGTGGTTAGCCCATATATTGTCATCTTGACCAATGGGGAATCCTCCTCCTTCTTTCGTAGCAGCAGAGGTCTGAGACAAGGCTGCCCCCTCTCTCCTCTTCTCTTCATTTTGGCCATGGAATCCTCGAGTCTCCTATTAAAATTTGGACAAGCAGAGGGCAAGATCACAGGCATTAAGGTGTCCAGGACTATCAATATACTCCATCTATTATTCGTTGATGATGTTCTCATTATGACCAATGACTCTTTATAGGAATTGATAGATATTAAAGAGATAATTTCAACTTTTTGTTACACCTCGGGTTTGTTGATCAACTGGGATAAATCAACATTCCACTACGCCAATCTGCACCAACAAGCTTTGGAACATTTAAAAGGTATCTTCCCTCACTCTTTTACGCATCTTTCATCTGGTCTGAAGTATCTGGGGTATTTTTTAAAAGAAGATTTTTATAAGCTGGCGGACTGGAACTGGCTCATTACAAAATTTGAAAAAACGATTGGACACTGGTGCACGAAGTGGCTCATTCTTGGAGGTCATCTCACTCTCATTAAAGCTGTCCTAGAAGGGTAGTCGATGCACTAGATGGCACTTGTAGCCATACCTGCGTCGGTTATCACAAAGCTCCGTCGTTTGACCTATAATTTTCTTTGGTCGGGTTTCTCATACCATACACGACAACATATTTGTAATTGGGAATCATTGGCCAAACCCAAACACAAAGGTGGATGGGGTCTCCATAATACTTATCATTTTAGCAAAGCTCTTGCTGCCAACTCCCTCTGGTGTGTGTTGAACACTCCTGACATCTGGCACTCTATTATAAAGAACAATAGCTATCTCAGCATACAGTCTCCAGCTGGCTTCTAACCGACACAGTTACCACCAGAGCGACCTCCTTTTTCTAGAAAGCACTCATAAAATCAAAATCCTGGATCACACGTGGGATTGTTTGGAAGCTAGGGAATGGGCGTAAACACCACTCTTCCACCTCAGCTAATTGACCAGCTACATAACAAAAATTTGTGGTATCTTTATCATGCCATAGATCGAACCTCCTCAAACTCTCTTCCAGACCAATGGATATCCAACAACACTCTCGGTCTCTGCACAAAGGATGCCACTCACTGGAACTCTTTCTGCTCGGCCTTAGCCCATTCGGGCATCCACCTAAACTAGCAGGACGACCAACTCAAGTGTTTCAGGGGAGACCTATCGGGAAATTTAACAATCCAAAATGTATATGTTGAGATCGCTCACACGATTTGGAATGAAAAAATTCAAGGATGGAGAAAAAATCTTTGGTCCTAACATATTCCTACAAAGGTAAAACTTTTCACTTGGATTTTGACTACCAATAAATTAAACACCTAGGATATATTGAAAAAAAAGGGATGGACTGGACCTAATACCTGTCACCTCTGATGCAACGAAGCTGAATTAATGGACCATATTTTCATCAAGTGTTCATATTCCAAAATGGTCTAGGAATAAGTCACCTCGATGCTAGATCTAAAAACATCTTGGGATGGGCCAACATTCCCTGACTGCTTCGAATCTTGGACCCACAGGGAGCACAAATCAAAGAAACTGCCCTCATTGGTCTATTGGTCCATATTGCTGGACAATAATTTTTTTTTTTGAAAATAAGACTCCTTCTACAACTACAACAACATATAAATCACTTGGCCTTTTGAATATCTGGAATGAAATACATCCATTTAAGCAACGATCGCTGAACATAAATAGGACACCTATTTTAGAGGATACTACAACTGGATGGTTCGATGGAGAAACGTCAACAAATTCCACCTAGAGCGGTGCTAGAGGGATAATCAAATTTACAAATAAATCATTCATTAGTTGGAATTTTAAATGTGGTCTGGGTACCAACATCAGAGCTAAATTACTGGGCGCCTGGGCCACTTTCTTCCTGGACTCTAGACATAATATAGAAGCACTTCAAATACTTGGGGACTCCAAAATCATTATAGAGTGGCTGAACAACAAGGGTGATCTTCAATCCATCTCACTCCTGGCATGGAAGGAAAGAATTAGACTACTTCTTCCTTCTTTTAAAAACTCTGCTTCAATCACATTTACCGTGAACACAACAAAACTGCATATAAACTATCCAAGGCAGCTCTACCAAAAAAAGAGGGCATTTTAACCTACAATCTCTGGTTAGATGGCCATGAGGCCCCCCCACATCTCCTATATTTATTTTAAGTTCTGCTCTACTCATCTTAGCAGTCAATCTTGGTATGATTTATTTCAGGCTACTCCAGATTTTCGTTTTATCTTCCATACTTTTCACATATTTTGAAGATTTATGTCCGCTAGATATGGCAAAAATATTTTATTTCTAGAAATTTCTCATTGCATGATCTTTCTCCATTTGTTGGTCGAGAGACCACTATTGGCGAAAGCATCATCAGACAAAGATTTGTATCCTCAACAATGTTTTGTAATCTCTATGTCTGGAGAACACATTATATTTTTTTTAATATAATCGAGAAAAATTCTTGTTGGAAAAAAAAAGCGATTTGTCAATTAGTATTCCCAAATGTTGTCTAAGAGTTTAAGTTGTTATCTTATATTATCTCAAGTCACATCAACCTTGAAGTTAGTGAAAAACTGGAATAAGTGGGCTTTAAAGACTGATGGTTAATTTTTAGCACACATATATAATCCATGTTTTTTGTTTTTTCCAATAAAAAATTTGCTCAATTATATTAGATATATAATTTGTTTACATCTTGCATCCATATCTAGGAACGATATAGAGAGTACTCAGACCAGAATAGTTCAAAATATTACTAGGAATAAATCCCTATAACAAGAGACCAAGAGAAGTTCAAAAGATCACCTAGATCTTCTACAATAAAAACAAAAAGACCATATCTGAAACAATCATGCTAAAAACTGACACTTTAATACACGAAGAAAGCCCCAAAATCAGTAATCTAGTGAAGACTGAGATGTCTTCTAGGTTCTGCAGTGCCATTAGACCAGGAATAAAAAATGATTCTACCTTCAGGTTCACCTAGTGTCTATTTTGAAAGAAGATCTGCTTCCATATTGAAATTCCTGAAAATGTGTTCAAAACTAACAAAATGAAAATGTTTGATTAAGTCCTTTATCCTGGTTTTCCATCTTTCAATTTCGCAAACTTGGAACCTGCATGTATTGGAAAACCAATCAATTACAACTTTAGAATCACCCAATATTTGGAGACGATGTAGTGATAGATGAGATGCCAACATGAGAGTAGCCCAAACACCCAACAACTTCGCTCTTGTGTTGGTGCCTCTGCCACAATTATAAACCCATCTTATAACTGATAATTTTGGTGTTTTTAAAACTCCTCCCGCTCCACATGATGTGCCATCAAGATGAGCCACCCCATCGAACCATGCTAAAGTAGTATTACTAAGCTGCGAGATTAGTATATCTCTTGGGGGTCTATTCTTAATTGGAGCTACGACTCTAATTTTGAGTGCCAAAGTCTTATAAATCACTGCATGGAGAGATGGAATGGTTCCTTCAAAAATAGCTTTGTTCCACTCTAACAATAAAAACCAGTAGAGATGAGCAGATATCACAGATGGGACTGTCTTATCTTCAATCCAATTCTTGAAACATTCCAACAAGGTAATATATTTCCAGCTAGTTTAAAAACCTTGATCAATAATCATTTTTTCCCAAACTAACTTGGTGAAGGGGCATTTCTAAAAGATATGATAAATGGTTTATGAATCTTGTTTGCAAAGGTAGCATAGACCAGGACCTACCCATCCTCTAGATTGAAGGGTATCCCAGGTAAGAATTTTTCCTTCCGCTTCCAACCAAATGAAAAGTTTGATTTTTAATTGGATGTTCCATTTCCAGATAGACTGTCTCCAACCATCAAGTTTCCTCAGGTTCTTAGTTGAAAAAAAGGCCTAGTATAATTTTTTTACTGTGGGAAATCCCGAGCTATCACCACCTATCCACATCAAATCATCTTCACTATCCTGTAGTTAAGCTCCTTAATCTCCAGAGTCAAATAGGGCTCGTCTGAATTGGTCCCATTATGTGGCTAAGTCACATGTAAAGCCCAATTCATTACTGTTATGCCAAGAGGAGGATGAAATATGACTATCAAATTGTCTCCTCGCTTGTGCAAGAGTGAAAATTTTCCTAAGATGAAGAGCGAACAAAAGATTATTTGAGAGGAAGGACTTTTCCCCATCCCAAGAATCTTGTCTTTCCCAAGAGAAATGAGCTGACCCGATCTCGGATTCCAACTTAACCAGTGGGTGATTAAGTGAACAAATTTCAATAGACCACCTCATATTCTTGAAGTTGCCTTTTGTTGGAATGTTTTGATCTGAACCAATTTTTAATAGTTGTGTGAGGGAGATACTTATCCTTTATAAATCTATGCCATATACCAATTCTCGATAAAACTCTCCAAAGTGAGTTCGCAGCCAAAGTTTGTTTAAATTCAAAGATATTTCGTAGACCTCAACCACCAACTAACTTTAGTAATGATATCTGATCCCATTTGCATAGATGGTAGTGGTTAGATTCACTGTTTCCTTTCCAGAGGAAATTAAACATCATTTTTCTCAAATTATTTAGTATAGAGCATGGAATAACTTCCAAAGACAACCAATAAACATACTGGCTTTCTAAAATAGATTTTAATAAGGTGAATCGACCTCCTAGCGACAACCATCTGTAGCACCAATTATCAATCTTTTTTCCATTTTTTTAAATCAACCAACTCCAGTTTTCATCTCACTGCGACCCAATCTTGAGAAAAAAACCAAGATATTTGAAGCCCGATGGAAGATCAGAGAAATTATAAGGAAACAAATATTTGTAAGGAATTAAATCCTACTCTGTTAATCCTTCTTGAATAATGGTGGTCTTTCTTGCATTCACTTGTAAGCCTAAGGCAGAGAAAAAATATTTTAAAATCTTATCTATCTCCCACCATTCCTGCATAGTAGCATTAGTCATAATAATCACATCATCAACAAATAAAATATGGAGAATATTAATGGTTCTAGAAACTTTGATACCAGCCAACTTCCCTTCTCTTTGAATTTCCTTTAGTAACAAGCTTAATCCTTCCATAACCAGGATAAAAATCAATGTAGATAATGGGCATCCTTGCCTTAATCCTCTTCCGCTTTAAAGAAATCCGTGGCCTCTCCATTAATTAAAATTGCAAAGGATGTGGAAACAACACAACTCATGATCCAATTTTCACCCTTAAACGCAGACCAATTTGTAGAAGAATCATCCTCAATAGATCCCAATTTATGAAGTCATAGGCCTTTTGAAGATCTAGTTTTAAGACTAATGATTTTTTTTTTACTTTTATATGTTGTGTAGGCACTCATGAAATGTTCCAATGGAATCCTGGATCTGTCTACCCTGTAAAAATCCCAACTGCTCCTCAGAAAGTGATCTGGACAGGATCGACTTGATCCGATTTTCTATAATCTTTGAAATGATTTTATAACAGAGGTTTCAAAGTGAGATGGGTGTGTAATCCCCAAGGGTAAGAGGCTTGTTCAATTTGGGGATTAAAGCAATGAAAGTCGAGTTAAAGCCGCCTGAAATATAACCTTTTAATCTCTATTCTTCAACCATATAAAAAAGATCTCCCCCTACTAGATCAAAGAAGTGGATAAAAAATTCGACAGTCTAACCGTCCGACCCTGGACTCTTATCAACTTTAAATTTTGATAAAATTTCTCTTATTTCCCCCAATTGTATCAGTGTAAACAAGGCTTTAACTTCTGCTTCTGTTATCAGTTGAGTGAACATAGCTGCCACTCTAACTTGTTCATATGTAAAATGAGCAACTTTCTCTTTGAATAAATTTTTAAAATGTTTGATTGCCTCTTCTTTTATGTTTTTATGACGAGAGTGTAACTGCCCCTCTTCATCCATAATCTCCCAGACAAACTTGTGATTCCTCCTGAAATTTGTGAAATTATGGAAAAATTTCGTGTTTTGATCACTGTTGCGAACCCAGATTGCCCGACTGCATTGATGCCAAATTTCTTCGCTTTCATTTATTAGCTTGTTTCTTTCTTGCTCCAGATTTATTAATAATGATTCTTTCTTTGGTGAGCTTGATCCATGCAGAGAGTTTTGTATCAGGGATTTTATATCATTCTCCAAGTTTCTGAGATGAGCATTTGCCGTGAGATTATAAAGATTTTTCCATTGTCTAGTGCAGGACTTAAGATCTTTTAGTTTCCATACTAATCTTTTCTGTTTTCCATCTTCTCCAAGATATTTTGGATCATTCCAAAGATTTTGAACCATCACTATGAAACCCTGTTCCAATATCCATTGAGGATTTAGCTTGAATGGATAGGCTTTATACAGTGGTGGCAATTCCAGTTGGAGAAGGATCAGAGCATGATCAGAAATGAACGGATATTCCACCCAAGACTTGTAGATGTCGACCACTGAGAGAAATTCTTCAGAGATGAAGAATTTGTCCAGTCTTTTTGCAATCAAGTCAGCTCTGGACTGACCATTTTTCCATGTGGGGACAATCGTCCCCAGAACAATGTCTATGAGATTATGAGTTTGAAATAAAGTTTTAAAGAAACCCGCCAAATGCACCAAGGATGATGAGCCTCCCCAAATCTCGCCCAAGGAAAGGGTCAAGTTGAGATCCCCCACGATAATTAAATTTTTAAGAGATAGCAAGACAAAGTCTGTCATCTGGTTCCAAAACTTTTTCCGCTCCAAACAGGGACTGTAGACGTTTAGAAAGGAGATCTCCCTTTTTCTAGCTAAACATATCCCTGCCAATAAAATCCCACGACAGGTAAGAAACGAGACTAGTTCAAATATGTTATAAAGCGATTTGTCAATTAGTATTCCCAAACATTGTCTCAGAGTTTAAGTTGTCATAGAATCACTATAATAGAGTTATGGGAGTTGGTTCCCGTGAATTATGTAAAAATTATGCCTGTGTGCAAGGGGATTTGTTGCCATTCAGGTAATAGTGATGGCTAAGAATCCTTGGAGTCCCCAACAAAGAGATTCCCTAGACAATATGTGTTGAAGCCTAGGCAAAAAGTGGGATAGCTCGAGGGATCGCATGACTGAGAAAGGGATCTCATTCTTTGGGTTCTGCAGGTTAAAGGGGAAAGAGAGCTAGCGGGTTGGAAGTGTTGTGAGAGAGTTTACACTTTGTGAGTTTTGGGAAAATTGGGTTACGTGAGAGGATTAGAGCCAACCGTAGGTGGCATTGTCTTTGTGAACACACAACCTCAGCTCGAGGATGGCCTTGTTGCAAAAAAAGTATGGGAAACAAAGAACATATGATTGAGTACGTCCTTAGTCTACCACCAATTGGTGTTTTATTCCCATAAAAATAAGTGTTTATGGTTAATTACAATTATGTTGATTTACTGCTTTTAAGTTATGAATAGAATGTTGTATTGTATGTATATATAAATTTGCATTGGTTTCTATGAATTAGTTTCTATGAATTAGTAATTGTATCTACATTACATGAGCTTGTATTATGGTGTTTGTATGCATTAATCCATATAATGATAGGATAACGTGGAAAGAATGGTATCATAACTATAAGATATGGAATTCACCTTAGTTAAATGGTTGGACAATTTATAATATGGTATAAGAGTAAAAAGATGAAGGAAATTCATAGTTTTTCAAAAGTACCTCGCAACTTGGACGTGTACAGAACGTAGTGGGTATCAAAACATAAACTTTAATATGGTTAAGATAAATTTGGAGTACCCCACCACCCAACACTATACATGGATGGTTGGGTATGTTATAGCCAATATTCCTTTTAGTTAGGTCATATATTTATTTTTTTAGTAACATTTAGCTTTAATTATCTACACAAAACTAAATACTACTTCAATTATAATTTAACATTTTATCTAGAATAAAATAAATTTATTAACTAAAATTTATTGAAAATTTTCATGGATGTTTTATTTTGATTAAATTGTTTATTATATCTATGTGCATTTTTATATTTGCTTATATTTATACATTCTACGAATTTATCAAAATAATGCAAATTTATAATCTAACAATTATATGGTTGTTGAAAATCATAATTGAATTTTTATTTCGATAATATTTATTATGTTGATAGGTGAATTTATAGATTTTATACAATGGTAATGTTTTATGTAAACATTTTACATATTTCATGGAGGGTGAATTTTAAAAATAAAAAAGTGTTTTTTAACTGCTTTATGTTTTTGCTTTTTTTTTGGATTAAAATTCGGCGACATAAATCTGTACAAATACAATAATTTCTGATTCGGATTTCGGGTAAATATCTCTTGAAAATATCCTCAGAAAATGGTCAAAATGTAGAACGTTTAGACTACAACAAAATAAAATGAGTTGTCTAACTGTTATACATTTTTTTCTTTTTTACCATAATCTGACTACATAAATTTGGATGAAATCACAATTTTATTTTGTTTAAATTGGATTTCTGAATGAAAAAATGAATTTAGCATGATTAACCACTAAGATTTATATCACTACAAATATCTTATGATTTTGCATTTCAAAGTTATGGCAATGAAAACATCTTATACTTTCAACCTTATAATTTTTTAACAATGATCATATAGATTGATCTATATTTATTATTTGATTTTAACAACGATCATATAAATTGATCTATATTTATTATTAGTCCCTGCCTAAAGATAGCAGGGACTATAGTAAACGGCTGAGAGTTTTTTCAATATTCTACACGTAAATCAAAATCAAAGTGTTTTAATCTAAAGTTTTATTCTCATATTTCATCAAACACCATTTTTATATCTATCAATAACACTTTTCATTAACCAATCACAGAATTTGAGGTCTTATTTGGCTTCTTTTAGAGGCCAAGAACGATTAAACTTAGAAAACAAAGTATCTATCTGTTATGTATTGTTATGTATTGTAAGAAGGTGAAATAATGTTGGACTTTAAGTTAAGCATTAATATTAAACATTAAATGTTTCATCTTTGAAAATGTACATTGATGCTCAATTTAAACTTCATCATCATTCAAAATGGCAATGTTGTTTCCACATATGCTTTGCTGCCCTTTTCTTTTCTTTTCTTGCCACGAAGTGCCTAATTGCCTCTTCTATGCTTTTATTGCCACGACCTACCTTCATCTTCTCGGAATGTCCTTTTCCACTCATCTTCTCTCCTAACAAAGGGAGCAATTTCTCCTTTATTAAGAAATCAATTCTTGCATTTTCACACTCCCTTTTCTTGCATTTTCAGTCTCCTTTTTCGCTTGCGAGTATAGATTACTCTGCTACTATGACTGGTGAAAAGGGGAGAAATCCAGAAACGTTTCCTTTCAGGACGAAAGAGATCATGATATTCAACAACAAGGCAATTATTTAATATTTTACCGAACTATTTCCATGTATTTTCTATTGTCCTCTCTCTTTCCTGTGAAAAGAAAGCAATCAGAAGAATATAATTATATGCCCATTTCTTGCCTATTAAAACAAAGAGGATGAGGTATGCTTTAAGATGTGTTTTTATGAAATTGTATGCATACTTGGAATAGAAAATGGGTAAGTTCTGTAAAACATTAAGAATTAACAACTAGATGAGGTGAACATTGTAATGTTTTCATATTAAAAAAATAGGAACCAAATTATATGCAGCTTTTACACTAAAAATAGGAACCAAATTAGATGCATCACCAAATTATATGCAGCTTCTACACTACCTATCTTATATTCTAGCTTCCATAAATTATGAATGCCACCTGTCCTTTAGCAAACATTGTTGATGTCTGTTATGATGCTAGAAATAAATTTGTATCAAATAAATTTGTATTAGGGAACTTTGTGAATAGTTGGTAGTCATTGAAGTTATTGTTTGGTAAGTAAAAAAGCTTAAAAATCTGTATCCTACAGGTATCAAATAAACTCCTCCATGGAGTGTGAAAGGAGGCATACCACATAGCCCTCTTGGGTTGGAAGCTCCAAGCATAGATTGGAAGCTGGAAAACCTGTAGTTGGTTGGCTGGGCTTGCTGGCTGGTTGGGTTTCGTTGTTCTGGAAAACCTGTAGTTGCTGGCTGGGTTTCGTAGTTCTGTAACATCTATAGGCCCTGACCATTAATCTTTTAGAGGACAAAAACCACCAAAATTTTATCCAACAAGCATTGAATCTATTCCATTGTTAAACACTTGTAAGAATACCCACTCTCTACAAGCATATGAGATTTCCTCCATTGTTCTGCAGTGACACTCATCCTTCAAACCAAACACATCGATGCTCATTCATTCCTCCATTCTTAAATATTTATTTCTTGACAAGACTACTGCCACACTTTTAAGAAAACATGTGAAAGGGCAACTGTGCTCAGCGTGAATGAAGATGGAGAGTATTATATTTATTTTCATATAAAAATTTAATAACAAGTTGATTATAGGGCACGTCTGCTTGACTTATTTGTCATGGCATGGCATTTTGATGGAATGGCCTTTGTATTAACGCTGAGTGTTTTGCACAGGATGCCATGGAGAATATCACTGTGATTGGTTGAACAACCGCTACAAGGACCATGACTATTGCATCTCAGACTCTTCCTGGCTTTACTCATCAATCCAATACAAACTCCTTCCAACTCTTTCCACTTAAAGCAGGGACTTGTTGCACTGCAACCTCCCTTGTTTGATTTAAAATCACCTGAAATTTTCAAATTTGTGTTTTCAATATTAATCAACACTACAATATAATATATTTACAAAGTTAAGAAACTTTATTTTAATATATATTTAATTTAATTATTTCAATATATTGAAATTTTATTTTAATATATTTTATTTTATTTTTAATATATTGAATTACAAAATAGAGGAACTTTTGTCGTTTTATTAATTCTTTAGGATTTGTTTTTTTTATCTTTTTCTTGAATTTACATTTTTAATGTTGTAATATTAGATTTGAATGTAATTTTTGTCAAACCATGTATTTTTTTATATTAATGGAAAAATATATGAATTAATAAACATATGTTTCTTCTCATTTTATTATAGAATTTAACAATGCTTATTCTAAGTTTTTATATATGCAAGTGTTATATTGTTATATCGAACTTTAAATTGTGAATGTTGTAGTCTAAATGTTATATGAAATGATATTTTTCCAACGATTTTTTCGAGGGACATTTGCCCAAAATATGACAAGAAATTGTTAGATACTCATATTCGAGTGATTATTTCTGTATAATCCAAGTGCCCCGAGGGTTTTTCAGCATACTGAATCCATTTTTGTATTCAAAAATGGATTTTAAATAACAAAAAATAGTGATTTCGTGCATATTTATATGGTCGGATTCCAGTGAAAAAGATATTCTGTAGAACATTTAGACAACGCCATTAGAAATACAACTATTAGCTAGTGTCAAAAAATGACTTACTAATAAATTTTTATTTTAATTTTAAAAAAATATCCATCGTATTTTTTCCTAAATCATGTTAAGCTATTAAACTTGAACTTAAATTTGACATTAAACTTGAATGTTTCTTTTGTCAAAGCATGTGATTTTTTATATTCATGAAAGAAAATTAGTTAATAAACACATGTTTCTTCTCACTTTATTATATAAATTAACAATGTTCCTTCGAAACTACAAATTACACTTGCACATATCTTTTGTCAAAACCATGTAAATATATTAGCTTTATTTTTTCAAATATAAAATTTTATAATAATTCTAGGCAACATCTTAAATTTAACATAACCAATGATGAACATTACAATGTGAGATAACCATTGAGGAACATAGTAATTCCACGCAAGTTGAGTAAGATGAATACCACAATGCATCATACTTTTCAAGAACTTCACAACGAAATATAACCCTCAATGAATGTTGTGATGTCACATAACCATTGAGGAATGTACAATTTGACATTAGTCAAAATTGAACATCACAATGCAACATAACCATTGGGAATGTCACATTCTAACATAACCCTTCTGGAATGTCTTAATGCGACAAAACCCTTGATGGATGTTGCAATGTAGTGACACAACCATTGAGGAACATAGCAATTTGACATAAGTAAACCAACATGAACATCATAATGTAACATAACCATATTCAACCTTGGTCAAACATAGTAATATGGGCACCCTTAGTCAACCATAGTCAATCATGGCCAACCATGGTCAACCCAAGTCACCCATGGTTATGCTGATATATGCCTCACAATATAACCCAAGCCTTCATGAATGTCGCATGCGACATAACTAATGAAGAACATAAAATTTCTTTATAAGACAACCAAGATGATCATCAAAATGCATCATGACCATTCAAGAACATATCATTGAAACATAACTCTTATTGAATGTTGCAAGGTGACGTAACCCTTAATGAATATTGCAATGTGACATAACTATAGACAAACATAGAAATTCCACATAACACAATGAAGATGAACATCACAATGTGACATAATCATTGGGGAAGATCACAATTCAATATAACCCTTGAAAAATGTCACAATACAATGAAAATCAACCATAATCCCTTCACAAACATCATAATCCAACATAACCCTTGGGAATCATCATAATCTAACATCACCCTTGACATCACAATGTAACATAATCATTGTTAATGATCCATATTTATATAAAACAAAATAAAATAAGCAATATAACAAAGAACATCCGCACAAATATATATAGAAGAGAGCACAATCATACAATGAAAACCCAACTTCTATTAATGAATAAAATAACATAATATTGTAGAAAAAAACCTGATAGAATGGTGGTAGTTTATCTCTGAAGAGAGAGAGATTTCGACTATGATCATTCAACAAAAGATATTACAAGGGGTCTAAAGAATGCCCTTTTAACATAAAGAACGAACCTTAAAGGTCCAAAACCATAACCCTAGGAGGTGAAGCGCCAAAAGGTTTGTGGGCCCTGAGGTGGTTAGTTGATATGTCAACTTCTTGAGGGTGCAAATTTTGCATACAATATTCATTTGGGGCACTTGGTAGCTCATTGGAAATCTCCAACTAAGAACCATAATTTGTGGCATGGTCAAGGGCTATGTGAAAGAAAAACTTAGGCCACTAAATTTCCCAAAACCCAAAAAATCATAACAAAACTAACAAGATGGATAGTCGTGATGAGTTAGTGGAGAGGTGGGTGGCCACTAATATCCACTTGGATGAGTGCTCCCCCTTTAGGAATAAATGGTTCCCATTTCGTCAAGTTCTTGCGGTAGATGGGGAAACGTTTGTTGAATCTGAACCATGGTGAGCCACTTGCCTTGTTGAAGAAGTTGTCCTGCTTTGACAACCTAATAGAGTTGCATGTTTTGTTGGTGGGTTCCCCTCATATTGGTGTCACAATCCAATCCATTGTAGCTTTCTCCATGCATTTGGGATTGATTTATGTAGGGGCCAATTGCTCAGCTACTTCCAAGGTGTTCAATAAAGGTGGGAAATATGGCCAAAGCAACTCCACATTAAATACTTCGTGCAAGCAAAGAAAATATGAATACTCAATTTGAAATGATTTTCACCCACATACTTTGTGATGGTGTAAGGGCCATATCAAAGTGGTTTGATCTTCCTTTGGGGGATTATGAGGCACTCTTTTTTAAAATGAAACCACAACTTATCACCAACTTGAAACTTGTGAGGAACCCAATGTTGGTCATGTCATATTTTGTACTTTGCATTTCCCTTCTGCAATATATAATGAGCCTGTTGTTGGAGGTACTGGATCAATTCAACAAATTTGGTTGCTCTATCTACCTTGGTTTGAGCATGGGAGGACTCTGTCGATGAAGATGCAACAAACAGAGCTACATCAATGGGGGCCAATGGTTGGAACCCCAAGAACACCCGCAAAGGGTTCTGGACAATAGAACCGTGGAGGGATTTAATATAGCTATGTTGAATATATGGAAGGATCTCATCCCATGTATGTGGATTCTTGGAGTTGAACATGCACAGGATATGCACAATCATTTTGTTGAACATTTCCATTTGTTGAACATTTTGGGGGGTGAAAGGCAGTCGATTTTGTCAAATTGGTGTCCATCAAATACCATAGGATGCACCATAAGGTACCAAGGAACTTTTGTCCCTATCTCAAACAATGGTAAGTGGTATTCCTAAATGAACCCAAACGTGTTTGAATAAGATATTATTAGTGGCCCCAATGGTGATACTCTTCTTGTAGGTTGCCAATATGACCATCTTAGAAAATTGATCAAAAACCACAAATACACAATCAATACCATGCTTGGTAGAAGGTAAAATGAACATGTAATCCATGGAGATGGACTCCCAGGGCCTATCAGGAGGAGGAAGAGGAGTGTACAACTCTTTCATTTTCATGGTAGATTTGACAATGGAAAAATAAGTGCATGATCCAATATACTTGCTGACATCCTATTGAAGCCTCAACCAATGAAAGTACTTTTTTAGTATATCATTGATGTGTTTTCCTGACACCCATCGACTAGGTGATTTTGGTCCATACTCAAACCTACGTCTCTCTCTCATAGAGACCAAAGTTTTGAAATCTATCAATTCCTATATTTCGTTCACCTATTGATCATGAAGACCTAACAAGTTTTTAAGAATTTAGAATCAGTTCCAGTGTTGCACTTCTTCTTCACGTAATGCCAACAGGGATGGTTTCTCTTTTGAACAAAAGAAAAAAAAGAAAAATGATACAAAAAAGAAGGAAATTGCTTGTGTTCATTGTCTCATGGGATAGCCCTATGTGTCAGCTTCATCCATCATTTTATGGAATAAAAATTATAGGTCATACACCCAAGATATTGCCAATTTTTTCACATCCTCTACATTTCTGCAATCTCCATTTTGCCTTCAACACTCCTCAAGTTGCACCCCTTAACTCTCCATACATAGTAATTTTCAAGTCTTTGTGGAGAATTCAATGTATTCAATTCTGCATTTCTAATACCTTGCTTTCTCTCTACTACAAAATCCATACTTAGTCGATTCTTGATTCATATCCCATGTGAAGAAATTAACATAGCACCTTTCTCTGCATGAACCATCTCCTTGCATGACTCATTTCTCTACATGGATCACTCCTCTGCAATACTCCAACACTTAGTCATTTTCATGATTTACCATGTAACTTCCTAACACTTAGTCTATTTTTTTTGTTTTCACTAAGTTTTACATGTAGAGCTTCACCTTTGCATTACCCTATTTCTCCACATTAACCAAACACTTAGTTTATTTTCCAAGTTTTACCAGGTTTTACCATGCGAAGAATTCATCATGTTGCTTTTCTTCAAATCATCCATCTCATTTTTCCTAAGTTATATCCCCCCTTCCTTTGGTATGTCTCTCAATACACACCTCTTATTTCTCCGCATTGACTGAAAACTTAGTTTATTTTCCAAGTTTTACCATGTAAATATTTCTTATGTGGATAATTCATCATGTTCCTTTTCTTTGCATCATCCATCTCATTTTTCCTAAGTTATATCCCCCTCCCCCCTCGTTTGACAGACCTATGACAATTGGTTGGACATGGATGACTAGGTAACGAGATGAAAACCAAAAACTACACTATTCACAAGATACGCAAGGTTCCATGGATCTCTCTACTTCACACACAAATAATATGGGGATGCCATTTGTTTATAAACATGGTATGAGTACCCTCCCACAATTCATGTGGGATAAATAGGGAGGATTTACAAATCAAGGGACAAGAATTCACGTGGAAGAATAGATAAACAATTGTTGAGTTCCTATTTTCTAGAGGCCACAACTTATTATATCGATGTCCAAATTGAACAAATGAGAGCTTTTTGGTCCATTTATTAATCAACAGTTGGCATGCCATTTGTTTATAATATGATCCATTGTAGCTTACTCCATGCAGTTTGAATTGAGTTATGTAGGGGCCAATTACTCAACCACCTCCGAGGTGTTCAAAAGAGGTGGGAAATATGGCCAAAGCAACTCCACTTTAAATACTGGGTGCAATCAAAGAAAGGATGAATAGTCAATTCAAAATAATTTTCACCAACGACCTTTGTGATGGTGTAAGGCCCATATCAAAGTGGTTTGAGCTTCTTGTCTGAGCTTATTAGGAAATCTTTTTGCAAATGAAACCATACCTTATCACCAACCCGAAACTTGTGTGGAATCTGATGTTGGCCATGTCATTGTTTGTACTTTGAATCTCCCTTCCACAAGATATCATGAGACTGTTGTTGGAGGTACTATATCCATTCAACAAATTTGGCTGCTCTATCTACCTCAATATGAGCGTGGAAGGACTCTGTTGGAGAAGATGCAACGAGTAGTGCTACATCAATGGGAGCCAATGGTTGGAAACCCAAGAACACCTGAAAAGGGTTGTATAAAATAGAACCATGGATAGATCTATTATATCTATGTTGAATATATGGAAGGATCTCATCCCATATTGCATGTGGATGCTTGGATTTGTACATGCACAAGATATGCAAAATTATTTTGTTGACCATTTCCATTTGTTCTTCATTTTGGGGGGTGAAAGGAAGTCGATTTTTTCAAATTGGTGTCCATCAAATACCATAGGATGCACCATAAGGTAGTGAGGAACCTTTTTTCCCTATACGAAATAATGGTCTGTGGTATCCCTAAATGAACCCAAACATGTTCGAATAATATATTACTAGTGGCCTCAATGGTGATACTATTCTTGCAGGTTGTCAAAATGGCCATCTTAGAAAATTGATCAACAACCACAAATACACAATCATTACCATGTTTGGTAGAAGGTAGAATTAACATGTAATCCATAGAGATGGACTCTCAGGGCCTATCATGCGAAGGCAGAGGAGTGTATAACTCCTGCCTTTTAATGATAGATTGGGAAATGACAAAAGAAATGCATGATCCAATATACTTGTTGACATATTATTAAAGCTTTGACCAATGAAAGTACTTTTGTAGTACATTATTGATGTGTTTCCCTGACATCCATCAACTAGGTGATTTCAGTCCATACTTGAATCTATGTCTCTCTCTCATGGGAACCAAAATTTTGAAATCCATAAATTCCCAGATTGCCTTCACCTATTGATCATGAATCCCAACAAGTTTTTAAGAATTTAGAATCAGTTTCAGTGTTGCATTTCTTCTTCACGCAATGCCAATGGGGATGGTTTCTATTTTGAACAAAATAAAAAAAAAATGAAAATGATACAAAAAGAAGGAAATTTCTTGTGTTCATTGTCTCATGGGATATCCCTATGTGTTAGCTTCATCCATCATTTTATGGAATAAAAAAAAAGTTCATAAGCCCAAGATATTGCCAATTTTTTCACATCCTCTTCATTTTCACAATCTCCATTTTGCCATCAACATTCCTCAAGTTGTACCCCTTAAATCTCCACACTTAGTGATTTTCAAGTCTTTGTGGAGAATTCTGTGTATTAACTTCTACATTTCTAATACCCTGCTTTCTCTCTACTACATAATCCATACTTAGTCGATTCTCGATTCATATCCCATGCGAAGGCTCCAAACCATGTTGATGCAAATCTTGTGCAATTATATTGACTTATTTTTCCTAATTAAGATGATATGCTTGACAAGTATATATGTATATAAGATTTTTATTGGAATATTCATTGGGGTTTGCAATTTAGCACTCACTCATTGCATGCATCTGAGGTCATAATAAGAATCTTCCATATATCAATAAACAAGAGTACCACCTACCCATAAACGCGAGAGAATATTTCTTGTTTCCCGCAAGAGATTTCTTTCAATGTTGGATCTTTTCCCTTGATAAGAAAAGAGATCAACATTTTAGGTGACCATACTAGGGACAAAGATTCATTTTCAAGAAATTTGATACTTTTTTTAGGATAACATATTATTGAAAAACTAGAAGTTTTCTAGTTCAATCCTTGGAAATTGATTTGGTAGATTCCTATCCGAATGGTTTAAGATGAATTGGGTTCTTGAAAACCTCATTCAAGGAGCATCAGATGGCCTAGAATATATGTTATTGGAATTTTTGGTGCAATTCGGTTATGCCAAATTCTGGAGAATCTAAGAACCATCCAAGATTTGGGATAATGAGCTCTTTAGTGACTCCATTATTAAAACCCTAGATTATGAAGAAATATGCCTTGGCGACTCCACTAAAAAGATTCCATAATTACAAGAATAACTATATCATGACTCCACTGAAGAGTTTATTTCATGTTTTGATGATGGCCTTGATGACACCACTAAAAATATTCCATAATTACAAGAAGATATGTATGAGGACTCCATCGGAGAGTTTCTTTCATGTTGTGATGATATTTTTCCTTCCCCACCAAGCCCAACAAAAGTTGTTCAAGTTACAATAAATGGAGAAGGTTCCCAAAGAAATAAATGGTTGCACAAAAGTTGTTAGAAAACACATGGTATTCCAACAAAGGATGAACACCTTCAATAACCACTCACACAACTAGATCAAAGATCAACACACCGATGTTTTTATGTGGTAAAACCCCTGTGCGGAAACATGTATGGCCCCAACCAATGTGGCCACTTGAGGAAATCTATTAATGCAAAAGAAAAACAGTTTACGAGAGAGTTTCTCACAATCGATCATTGAGAAATGAACCTCCATGCTCTTTAAATAGAGATCATGGACCAATCGGGTGGTAGGATCAATGTAGTTGTTAAGATCGAGGAGAATATGAGCCATTGGATCACTTTATGTTGGGAACATATCGTGACCGTTGGATTACAAATGCATACTAATGCCTACTAAAGAAACAAACTTTAACATAATGACACATTGATCTTAACTAACTCCTAAGTATCTAAATATCATAACGTCCCCCCTTAAGAAAAAAATGGGATATGATTGAAGGATTTACAAAGGTGACACAATAGGATAAGGAAGGATGCATTGGAGCCTATTCCCATTTAATGACAACTTCTTGAAATCCCAACATAGACTGAATTTTGGAAAACTCCACTTCTATAAGAGACTTTGTGAAAATGTATACAACTTGATCTTCTGTAGGGAAAAATAGCACTTCAATAACTCAATCATGAATGATCTTACAGATGAAGTGCATGTGTAGCATGTTGTGTTTTCTACACTAATGTTGAACTGGATATTTGTAAATCCTTATGGCACCTTGATTGTCACACCAGAGGGTGGTCAGATGTTGTTGCTGGAATAAAAATTCTGAAAGGATCTATGGAATCTATAAGGATTCTTGACTTGCATTAACCGTTGCTTGGTACTTTTCTTCTGTTGAAGAAAGAGAAATAGCATATTGCTTCTTACAAACCCAAGTGACAGGTCCAAAACTAAGGATGAAAACATAAACTACAATAAACTTTTGATCATTAGGGTCATCAACCCAATATGAATAAGTGAAACCAACCAACAAAGGAACCCCTCTGATCTGTAATGTATCCCAAACTAAACTGTACCCCAAACATACAAAACTATCATTTTAGCTACTTTCCAATGAATTTCATGGGGTGTTTTCATATACCGAGAAACAACACCAAAAACAAAGGAAATATCATGCTGGGTATGCGTCAAATATAAGAGGATACTAACTAACTAATGGTACAAAGTGGCATCAACTTCAGGATAAGTACAAGTGGCATCAACTTCAGGAGAAGTACAAGTGGAAACAAGTTTGACTCAAGACTAGAATGGAGAAGGGGCTGGCTTATAATCATCCATGTGAAAGCGACGAAGAATGTCAGAAGCATACTTAGACTAGGAAAGAAAGATTCCTTCCTTGGTTTGAAATACTTGGAGGCTAAGGAAATAATGCAAATAGCCTAAGTCTGTCATTTCAAATTTATTTTTACGACTAGATTTTACATGGGTTAAAAGTTTAGAGTTACTACCAGTGAGGATAAGATCATCAACATAAAGAACAAATATTATGAGATAGTTTCCTACTTTATTTGTATAGACATTAAGGTCAGAATGATTTCTAGAAAAACCAATGTCAAGAATAAAGATATCCATTTTGGCATACCAAGCTCGAGGAAATTTCTTAAGACCATAGAGATATTTTTTAAGGAAAAAAACAAGGCTGGACTCATTCTTAACATAGCCAGGAGGTTGTTCCATGTAGATTTATTCTTGCAAATCCTCATTCAATAAGGTAGATTTGACATCAATCTAATGGACCTCCCATTTATTTGAGGTAGCGAGGGATAGAACAAGAGAGATGGAATTCATTTTGGCTACGAGGGAACATGTTTCATTATAGTCAAGGCCTTTAACTTGAGATAATTTTTGGGAAACTAACTAGGCATTGTGTCTTTCAACACTTTCATCTGATGCATACTTAGTTTTATACACCCATTTACATATAACAAGTTATATTTCTTTAGGAAGAGGTAAAAGATCCCAAGTATCATTCACCATTAAAGAGTGATACTCTTCATTCATTGTTATGTCCCAATATAGATGCCATGAAGCTTCTACAAATGTTTCTAGATCACGAGTCTTTGAAACTTGAGCCAAAAGAGAAGAGGCTCATTGAAACTATGAACATGTCCGACGCTGATATGAAGGCGTTGATGGAAAAATATTACCATATTCAACATGTGGGAAATCGCCCAGTCAAGATCCCAATTATATCTTTATCCATTGTAAGTGGTGATTCTGAATGGTTTAGGTCCAGTTACCTAAAACTATCTAATCTATTAAGTTCAAAATATATACATTTTTTAATCAATTTAAGCTAACATATCAATATATACAGATCAATACAGGAAGGAAGGTAAAGAAACAACTAGAGAAGGGGGATTACCATTCTCGATTGCTCAGAATTTAGGGTTTCAACCACCAGTTGCCCCCTTCCATGGCTTCTGGCTCGGGGGAGAGAGATCCCCTGCAACCACCACTGCCTCCGAACCTCATCTCTTTCCAGGCCCTCCTGTCTTCTTATACAAAATCAACAAAAGGACACCCCTAGTAGAGATTTGTTAAGAAGCTTGATGAGATCCCGAAGGTGTCTGTCCATTCCCCCTCCTCTCAGCCATTTTCCTTGAGATTGGTTGAAAATGGCTTGATCGGACAATTCATGGGACTCTGGTCCTCCCCAAGAGTAATGGCACAATGGCTGGAGAAAAACTAGAAAAAAACGATAAAAGGGCAGTTGTCAACAACCTTCCGTGGTAAGGGATTCTATGTCTTCCTCTTTGAAAATAAAGTCGATAGATATTTGATATTTAGAAATGGCCCATAATTCATGGGCACCAGAGGGATGTATCTAAATCAATGGACTCCAGACTTCAGCCCAGAAAATGATATCCCCTCTGATGTTCCAGTCTGGGTCAGGCTACCCTTCTTGCCTCTCCATTGTTTCAATGATGAAACCATAAAAAACATTGGAAATGTGTTGGGAAGGTTCAGCAATCGGGCCAAACCACGTGACATACTACAATATTGTGCTCGTCTCTGTGTAGAAGTAGATCTGGAAAAAGGACTTCCAGAGGAAATCCAACTAACCCTGGATGGGTGGTCATATATTCAAACAATTGACTACAAGCAGCTCCAATTTAAATGCAAAGCCTGCCATGAGTATGGACATTTCGCCAAAAACTGTCCCAAGGCAACATCAGAGAACCCTGAGAACAAAGCGTCAGAGCAATGACAACCATCCAAAAGAAAGAAAGTGACAAATAAATCAAGATATCAACAACAAGAAATAAAAACCAACACCAGGCCATCCTCACCAATCAAGGGGAAATCACCGATGCAAAACAATAAAGAAGCAGAAAGCAACAAAAACATATACGATCCTCTTGAGAACCTAGAAGAAGAAATGGTTCACTTGAAAGAAAACAAAAAAGAGATTCAGGGCCAAAAAATTCTAGATCCAGATCCCTTATCGCCTCAAATTGATCCTAATTCCCCACTACTCTTGGACCCCTCCCATGGGATGGAGGATGAAAGTCAGGAGGACTCGGGGAAGGAATTGGACATGGAACTCCTAAAGAGTGCCAAATCTTTGAAAGTAGGAAGGAAAACCAACAAAAATAAAAGGGAAAAAACTGCAAATCAAGATAAAGAACTAGGAACCCAACCAATGTTGGAATAAGCCCTCAAAAAAGAAAGGAAGAGTGGAAAATCTTCAACAACAAAAGGACAGTCTCAACCCATGAAAGGGGGGGCAACAAAACATGCTAGTAAATAATGAAGGTAGTCTCCTAGAACTGTAGAGGATTGGGACAAAGAGAAAAAAAAAGAAGCAATGGGGAATTTAATAAAAAAAGAGAGATCCCATATCCTCCTAATCCAAGAGACCAAAATGAAAGGTGTTGAAGCATTGCGAGAAATGAAACAAATCTGGAAAGAAAGTGATGGAATAAATCTAAATGCTAGAAGAGTGTTAGGAGGGATTTGTACACTTCGAAACACTAAAATATTCAGAGAAGAACAAAAGTTAGAATCACCACACTGGATGCTGGTGCATCTCAAGCATCTACAAACATGTAACATCTATCCTATCTGTAATGTTTATATGCCTAACAACTATTGGGAAAAAATAGAATGTTGGGAGTCCTTAATGAAAATCAAAGAAACTGGAATACAAAATAATTGTATTATAG
>JZKD02S0873515.1:0-14161 GCA_000966675.3 Picea glauca | reverse complement strand
GGTGGATTAGAGTCATCAAATAAAATATGAAAGTGGTTGTCATCCCAGAAATGACAACTATCCATATACCAATCATCACAATCAGCCTCAAAATCATACCAAACATATATTTCTTTATTATATTCATCCCTAATGTCCACCATAAGAAATATCTCCTGCATGATATCCAATGAATCTTGAATACTACGAAAACTATCATTGAGGCCATCTGCAAGGTTATGCAATCTAGCATTCAATGTGTCATACAATTGGGATTTGAATGCTTCAGTAATTTGTAGAATTTATTTGAGGGTTTGAGAGGAAATAACCATCTGAGCACCCTATGAACTCTTCGGTCCCGTAGCCATCATGAAAAAACCCAAAAAATAGAACAATAAGTTACGACAGAAAATCACGGTTTTTTCGGAAAACCCTAAAAAACTGTTGAATTTAAAATGCTCATAACTTCACTTCTTGGACTCCGTTTCGGCTGATTTTTTTTTGAAATTGGTTGAAATTGTGAGAGGAACTCAGATCTGTAATTTGTTTGGGAAAATTCGGCCTCCAGTTGCTACAGAAATAAAATGAAATCGCGTCGCCGTCCGCGGAAAAAAAACATTGAAAATTTGCAGATTTAAAAAACTTCAATATCTTGACTTCCCGAACTCCGTTTTAGACAATTTTTTTTTTCAACTTGGGTGTTTTTCTGAGAGGAACTCAAATATTCAACCTATTTCTACAATTTTTTCACAAAAATATACCGAAAATTTCTGGAATGTCACGACTCTCTTTTTACTTCTCCGAAAAAAAAAATCTACAAAAATAAAAAATATTTGCCCACAATGTCTATCAAGGAAAGTGCTCTGATACCACTTGTTAATAACCTAAATAGATCTACAAATATAATCACCACAAATACTGAATACACAATAGATCACAAAGCAAGATAGAAGAAACCGCATTTTATTATTACTAAACCCTTGAGGTAGAGAAACACCATACAATGTATCATATTATGGAAGGGATCCTCTTCGAGGGGACATCCTCCTATTGAGCTACCGCTCCACAATACAAGACTTGTCTTCATATCCCATTACATTGCTTGAACCTCTTTATATAGTGCTACCATCACCTAAGAACATTCTAGAGGATGAATCTTTTAGAAGTAGAACCTTCTAAGAAGTCCTCTTACATTTATTATATCTAACTACCCATTTATTATATCTAAATACCATAGTGAGGCTTATTTAATAATATAGTGGACCTAGTCCACCTTACATTGAATGACCTCCACTATTATCACTATAGGCCCTCTGGCCCCCCACTACTACCTCTCTAGCTACCTAACAAATTGACATCTAAGGATTCTTTAGGATGAATTACTATCAGAGTTTTTTGATATTTAAGGATCAAGTTGGTATCAGAACTCGTGTAGTATTTTCAGATCAATCAGTTAGTTGGTATCCTTTTCTATTTGATTCATACCCATCTCAATATTTCCTTTGATGTTGGTTTTGTAGCATGGTATATGCAAACACCCCATGAGAGCCACTAGAAAGAAACAAAAGGATACTTTGGTATCTTGAAGTACAATTCAGTTTGGGATACACTACAATTATGTGGGGTCTCCTTTTTTGGTTGGTTTCACTGATTCTAAATGGGTTGGTGACCTTGATGATCGAAAGTCTATTGTAGGTTATGTTTTCAGTGTTGGTTTCATATCTATCACTTGCACTTGTCATACCACCAATCTGACTACTAAGAACAGTTCACTGTCATACAACCAATTCGTAACTACACTGAAATACAATGTGATTAGGCATATACAAATAGGGAGAATAGTCCAACAATTAAATCATATACACAATCAAAGATTTTTAGCAACTTATAAAAGTCTTCAATCATTAAGAAGCTCTATGATTCATATTAGGTGTTAGTAAGCATAATATAAGTGAGAACCAACACCATAATGCAAGAAAAGTCCCATATGTTATAATGCTTTCACCTACTAGCACCTAGGGCACTAACAAGGAGATAAGAGTCCCATGACAAAACATAGCCCTACAAAAATATAAAATACATTATTTAACATCATCCTCTTTATTAACATATGATGATAGTTTGGAATGCCAAAAAAAAAAAACCCCTTGCTTGGATGCAATGGTTTTGTTTATAAATTTACCTTGAGGCTAAGCCTTTCAACTTATCTGACTATTCATCTACCCCAAGTGACTTGTCACCTCCCTTGGACTTTTCAACTTTAACTCAAGTTAAAAATTAACTAATAATCAAATTCATTAAACTTGAGGTATAATAATTGCTCAACTCGGTGAAAACTTCACTCCCTTGGACTTTTCAACTTTAACTCAAGTTACAAATTAACTAATAATCAAATTCATTAAACTTGAGGTATAATAATTGCTCAACTGGGTGAAAACTTTAATAAATAGCTTTTCATATGAATGACAAATCTCTAACATTTGGCCTAGATTTTGCTAACCTAAGTTCTAGGTTAACACTTTTATTTGATAGTTCAACGAGCAAATTATTAAACATTATGGCTTGGTTAAAAAGATTATATGATTATAAAGAGCCTCTTCATCACCATCTTGTACTTCATTGATTGAGGCCTTCATTGATAACTCTCCCTAAATTGATCAAAGGCCATGTCCACTCCTTCGGGGTGATGGTGTAGAGAAAGCAACATGTTTCTATGACTTACGTATTTGAAAACATGTTCAAGATTTCACTAATTATGATGATAAATTGTACTTGAATCTTTAAAGGTCATGTGTACGTGAAATTTGGCCATCTCGAATTAGTCGAGAGAATGTACACGGGAGGCGCTCTATGCATATTATTCCTATATATTGCATGAGTTGGGACTGCCACTAATGGATCTTCACC
Organism: Picea glauca; assembly: GCA_000966675.3. Lineage (NCBI taxonomy): Eukaryota > Viridiplantae > Streptophyta > Pinopsida > Pinales > Pinaceae > Picea > Picea glauca. Next base: position 11,275 of record JZKD02S0873515.1, on the reverse strand, counting down.
AACATTTTATTGATTGGTTGGATGAACTCTATTACATTAACTATGAAAGTTTGCAAACTGGTGAGTGCATTGAAAAACTCATTCACCCACCAATCAAAATACTCATAAAAGTTTTCCTTGTCAATGCAATCATGTTTTGAGACTTTGGCATTTTGCACTTTGATTTTCCTTTCAAACTAGTAATTTCCTTATTCTTAGATAAAAGATTGGCATGCATTTATTCATCTTTACATGGGATAGCTCCACGAAGGCAACACTTGAGGCCCTAATTGCCAGCAAAGGTGCGTCACTAACATTGGATAAATTATGTATTTTTTAACGTCTCCTTTTTTATATTTTTACCTCATTATCTCTCTTAAGTTGACATTTTGAAATCTTAGTTTTGAAAGTCAAATGTGAAAGAGTCAAGTTAATACTCTATATTATCATCTTGCAAACAATTAAATTGTTCAATGAAACAAGATTCTAGTCTAATCACTCAGCTCATTAACTGGATTATGGCCCCTTCTTCCCACATCCTATTATTATTACCTTTGCCCATATTTGTGAGTCAATGGGATGTTGTTGACATTTAAAATATGGGACTCAATCCTCTTGGCAAAAAATTTCCCTTGGGCTAGGGTAGACATATTCTTTAAGCAAAATTTCATTTTGCAGTGTAAATTCCCACTCACTTTCTAATTCAAATGCATTCATCTATTGATTTCCCCTCTAGACAAAAAGTTAGGTGGATTCAATACTTTCTTACCTATTTTCCCTTCTACCATCGTGAACTCTTGGCCCTTCTATATAACTCCTCCTACTCATCATGTTGGTGATAAAGCTTCCAAATCAAGCCTTTAGACTTGAAGAAATTTTTGACCACATATAGGGGGTCATGAACCTTGATTGCTTTGACTAAAAATAGTCTACTTCAAGCTCCAAAGTAAGACGTTCTTCATGGGATAATCAACTATCTCATATTCCTAGATTGTGATAGGAAGGTTCAACTAAAGCCCCTTACTCTTTTTAAGAGTCCCAATCACCCCATGCATGGTTGTCTAGAATGTTATTTCTTGGATCATTAATATGATAGGCACATATTTTGGTAATGTGTGAGGAGTAGTAGAGACCCATTGACATATTGATGTAACAACTTTCATTTTTCACATAGAAATTCTCGATCTGCTTCGTCGCTTTGATGGAGTCAATAGTGAATTGTAAGAATTCTCCGTAGTAGGTTTTTTCATGTATAGAGGCTAATATATAAGTACAAATGTTGGAAATAATTCGGAAAATGTCTTCTCTTCCACTAGAATTGGTAGTACACATGCACTAGGTCAAATATTGTTTGCAACGGTTCTTTGCAGTGTGAAAAATATTTGCATGCACATACACAGTCTAAGAGATATGCATCCATGTAAAAAGATGGTGTTTCACCATTATGGGGAGCCTTGGACCTTTACAACATGTGTATGAGGTTGTTAGAAATTAAGTCAACCCACACTAATATAGTGTCACATTCCAATATCTCATACATAATTGAGACCCAATACACCCATAGTTGTTGGGTATTTGGCAACCTATACATTTAGTTTATTACCACTACCAGATCTCTCACTTTCACAATATCTTGATAAAATATACTTTGTTTGTAGTTCTCCTTAAGGTTTTGGATGGGAGCCACCATTGGCTAACTAATTCATGCACCTCATTCTCTCATGGGATTTTCTCCCCCAATAGTTCACTCATACAAATGGTGGGAAAAAAATTGTATATTTTGTGAATGCTTTATGAACTAAAATGTCCAATGGCATTGCCTTCTTAAGATTTAAAAGTATGGAGTGGAATATTATCAATCCAAATTAAACTCCAAATGTAATCACCACATGGAAATAAATTCCCCCTTGGATGTTGATTTATAGATCTAAGAAAACCCAATTATGTGGTCTTTTCAAATTGATCTTATACCAATAAGGTTTCTATGGCCACCCAACGATGTATATGTTACCTTGGGTGGGGGAGTAACATCCCTATATTTGTGGTACAAATTTGAGTAAAATGAATTTGAAGGGAATTCTGATGAGAATATGGTATCGGTGAAGCATGCATTAGGGTATACCATAAATAGTTTCTTCCCCTTTGCCATTGTTTGCATGTAAAGTACAATTTATCATTAAACAACTGCGAGACCCAAAAAAGGCTATATATTCATTTATAAAACAACACATGGGAAAAAAACTTTTTTGCCTAGCCTGTTTTTTTTTTAATCGAAACATAAAAGCTTTTTATATATTATAAAGGGGGGTTTTGACTGGGTTGCAACTCAGAAGTACATCAAAATTTGTCAAAAAAGAGGATCTTGCACAAACCTATTTCCTATACATATTATATTATGAACAAATTTCGATTTTACACTATATTTACAAGTGATCCCACTAGTAGCTACCATGATATACTAACCCAAAATACATACAATTTTAAAAAACATACATGAAATTAAATATGGACACTACCATGTTCTTCTGCTTCCTTGATCGATACATTAGGATCTGGTTTGGGTCTCTAATTTGGTTGGCGGTGTCTTCTTGCCTAATACCTTCAAGTCCATCTCCCAAGTTGTTAGATGCCAGTGATAGAGAGTCCAGGTGCATTGTTACAACTAGAGAACGTAGTCTACCACATTCTGCCTCCAAATAATCCACTCTTTGCCTTTGATGATTGATAAGGGACAAAACATTGGCAGCGCAAGAGTTGATCACCTATTCTAACTCTTCCAAATTTGTAGAGAGTATCACCATGGCCTGACTGTTAGCCTAGATGATTTCTCCATGGTGCCTCAAAACCATTCAAATGTCCTTGAATTTGGGATTGTCCATTCTATTAAGACCAATCAACAACCCTGTGCACCTGGGCTTTGTTGAAGCCCCACAAAATTCACGGGGAATTGATTTTTGATAAACTAGAATTAAAATCCAGAAGAAAAAGAAATGGTTCTCTTCACCATTCAAATACTGAACACATAAAACAATAGACAAACTTGAATTCAACCCCAGGACTAGCTGAGAGATACAAGCATAGATTACTCACATTAACATAGAGCCACCCAGGTGTTAGTCTCTAATTTTTTCTTTTGATTTTGTGAGAAACCCTAATCCCAAACCCTTCCTACTTGCACTTCATTATCTGCTTCCATTTGATTTTAATCATTGTTTTTAGCTTGTTATGGTTTGCATTTCAACTTTTTGAATAATTTCTTTAAGTTTGGAGTTTTAAGAAATGGTTTTAAATGATGTGTCACTTCATATGCTTGTTTGAACTTTACAAATTCAAATTATGCTAAGTCATTAATAGCGCTACTGGAATAGCATTATTCCCATAGTGCAAAGATAATCATGCCTTAATATGCGCCCGTCGCCCAGATTTCGTTATGATGACACAGATCGTGGACTAAGAGTTCACATGTGTCCCACAATAGCTTTGAAATCATTTTATGATTCAAACCGTTACATGATCGGATTGCTCTGTACTCGCAAAGGACCCATTTCAAATCGTCCAATTCTCAATGATCATTATTTGAACCTGTCATTGTCTATCTCATTTTGCTAAATTTTAGGCACATGTATTTGCTCAGAAGAACAATTATATACTAACAGATTGCAGGTGGCAATTTGGAATCCGAACCGTGCCAGTTATAGCATTGTGTTTTGATGGCGCCTAAGAGGAGCTGACAGGTGGTCAGATTAGAACCCAAGGGTGTTGAACTCCTTGAAGCTTATCCTCAGATGGCTCAAAGGTTCAGAGATGCTGGTTGGTTTGAATTCCTTACCACTTTCCAAGGTTACGACGAGCAGGTCTCTATGGAGTTTGCAATGAACTTTGATGGTCACGAAGTGGAGATCGGGAAGATGTTGATGCTGGTGACAGAACAGACAATTGCCAAAGCTTGCAGATTGGTGGTTGGAGGAGAAAGACAGTGGAAGAAAGAGCATGTGGTTACATAGTTTGTCAATCAATTCCTGCTTCCAAATAAGAAAAATCCGAATTGGAGAAGGGGAGTTCCTCACAGTTGGATTAGACCAGAATGACACACTGCTCTAATCGTTATCCACAGGTATATCACCTGCGAAGGTAGATTCTCACTAGTCTATATCTACCACATTAGGATATTAATGCATCTAAATGGCGATTATCCCTTAAATCTGCCTTACTTTCNGGTGGATTAGAGTCATCAAATAAAATATGAAAGTGGTTGTCATCCCAGAAATGACAACTATCCATATACCAATCATCACAATCAGCCTCAAAATCATACCAAACATATATTTCTTTATTATATTCATCCCTAATGTCCACCATAAGAAATATCTCCTGCATGATATCCAATGAATCTTGAATACTACGAAAACTATCATTGAGGCCATCTGCAAGGTTATGCAATCTAGCATTCAATGTGTCATACAATTGGGATTTGAATGCTTCAGTAATTTGTAGAATTTATTTGAGGGTTTGAGAGGAAATAACCATCTGAGCACCCTATGAACTCTTCGGTCCCGTAGCCATCATGAAAAAACCCAAAAAATAGAACAATAAGTTACGACAGAAAATCACGGTTTTTTCGGAAAACCCTAAAAAACTGTTGAATTTAAAATGCTCATAACTTCACTTCTTGGACTCCGTTTCGGCTGATTTTTTTTTGAAATTGGTTGAAATTGTGAGAGGAACTCAGATCTGTAATTTGTTTGGGAAAATTCGGCCTCCAGTTGCTACAGAAATAAAATGAAATCGCGTCGCCGTCCGCGGAAAAAAAACATTGAAAATTTGCAGATTTAAAAAACTTCAATATCTTGACTTCCCGAACTCCGTTTTAGACAATTTTTTTTTTCAACTTGGGTGTTTTTCTGAGAGGAACTCAAATATTCAACCTATTTCTACAATTTTTTCACAAAAATATACCGAAAATTTCTGGAATGTCACGACTCTCTTTTTACTTCTCCGAAAAAAAAAATCTACAAAAATAAAAAATATTTGCCCACAATGTCTATCAAGGAAAGTGCTCTGATACCACTTGTTAATAACCTAAATAGATCTACAAATATAATCACCACAAATACTGAATACACAATAGATCACAAAGCAAGATAGAAGAAACCGCATTTTATTATTACTAAACCCTTGAGGTAGAGAAACACCATACAATGTATCATATTATGGAAGGGATCCTCTTCGAGGGGACATCCTCCTATTGAGCTACCGCTCCACAATACAAGACTTGTCTTCATATCCCATTACATTGCTTGAACCTCTTTATATAGTGCTACCATCACCTAAGAACATTCTAGAGGATGAATCTTTTAGAAGTAGAACCTTCTAAGAAGTCCTCTTACATTTATTATATCTAACTACCCATTTATTATATCTAAATACCATAGTGAGGCTTATTTAATAATATAGTGGACCTAGTCCACCTTACATTGAATGACCTCCACTATTATCACTATAGGCCCTCTGGCCCCCCACTACTACCTCTCTAGCTACCTAACAAATTGACATCTAAGGATTCTTTAGGATGAATTACTATCAGAGTTTTTTGATATTTAAGGATCAAGTTGGTATCAGAACTCGTGTAGTATTTTCAGATCAATCAGTTAGTTGGTATCCTTTTCTATTTGATTCATACCCATCTCAATATTTCCTTTGATGTTGGTTTTGTAGCATGGTATATGCAAACACCCCATGAGAGCCACTAGAAAGAAACAAAAGGATACTTTGGTATCTTGAAGTACAATTCAGTTTGGGATACACTACAATTATGTGGGGTCTCCTTTTTTGGTTGGTTTCACTGATTCTAAATGGGTTGGTGACCTTGATGATCGAAAGTCTATTGTAGGTTATGTTTTCAGTGTTGGTTTCATATCTATCACTTGCACTTGTCATACCACCAATCTGACTACTAAGAACAGTTCACTGTCATACAACCAATTCGTAACTACACTGAAATACAATGTGATTAGGCATATACAAATAGGGAGAATAGTCCAACAATTAAATCATATACACAATCAAAGATTTTTAGCAACTTATAAAAGTCTTCAATCATTAAGAAGCTCTATGATTCATATTAGGTGTTAGTAAGCATAATATAAGTGAGAACCAACACCATAATGCAAGAAAAGTCCCATATGTTATAATGCTTTCACCTACTAGCACCTAGGGCACTAACAAGGAGATAAGAGTCCCATGACAAAACATAGCCCTACAAAAATATAAAATACATTATTTAACATCATCCTCTTTATTAACATATGATGATAGTTTGGAATGCCAAAAAAAAAAAACCCCTTGCTTGGATGCAATGGTTTTGTTTATAAATTTACCTTGAGGCTAAGCCTTTCAACTTATCTGACTATTCATCTACCCCAAGTGACTTGTCACCTCCCTTGGACTTTTCAACTTTAACTCAAGTTAAAAATTAACTAATAATCAAATTCATTAAACTTGAGGTATAATAATTGCTCAACTCGGTGAAAACTTCACTCCCTTGGACTTTTCAACTTTAACTCAAGTTACAAATTAACTAATAATCAAATTCATTAAACTTGAGGTATAATAATTGCTCAACTGGGTGAAAACTTTAATAAATAGCTTTTCATATGAATGACAAATCTCTAACATTTGGCCTAGATTTTGCTAACCTAAGTTCTAGGTTAACACTTTTATTTGATAGTTCAACGAGCAAATTATTAAACATTATGGCTTGGTTAAAAAGATTATATGATTATAAAGAGCCTCTTCATCACCATCTTGTACTTCATTGATTGAGGCCTTCATTGATAACTCTCCCTAAATTGATCAAAGGCCATGTCCACTCCTTCGGGGTGATGGTGTAGAGAAAGCAACATGTTTCTATGACTTACGTATTTGAAAACATGTTCAAGATTTCACTAATTATGATGATAAATTGTACTTGAATCTTTAAAGGTCATGTGTACGTGAAATTTGGCCATCTCGAATTAGTCGAGAGAATGTACACGGGAGGCGCTCTATGCATATTATTCCTATATATTGCATGAGTTGGGACTGCCACTAATGGATCTTCACCAACATTTTATTGATTGGTTGGATGAACTCTATTACATTAACTATGAAAGTTTGCAAACTGGTGAGTGCATTGAAAAACTCATTCACCCACCAATCAAAATACTCATAAAAGTTTTCCTTGTCAATGCAATCATGTTTTGAGACTTTGGCATTTTGCACTTTGATTTTCCTTTCAAACTAGTAATTTCCTTATTCTTAGATAAAAGATTGGCATGCATTTATTCATCTTTACATGGGATAGCTCCACGAAGGCAACACTTGAGGCCCTAATTGCCAGCAAAGGTGCGTCACTAACATTGGATAAATTATGTATTTTTTAACGTCTCCTTTTTTATATTTTTACCTCATTATCTCTCTTAAGTTGACATTTTGAAATCTTAGTTTTGAAAGTCAAATGTGAAAGAGTCAAGTTAATACTCTATATTATCATCTTGCAAACAATTAAATTGTTCAATGAAACAAGATTCTAGTCTAATCACTCAGCTCATTAACTGGATTATGGCCCCTTCTTCCCACATCCTATTATTATTACCTTTGCCCATATTTGTGAGTCAATGGGATGTTGTTGACATTTAAAATATGGGACTCAATCCTCTTGGCAAAAAATTTCCCTTGGGCTAGGGTAGACATATTCTTTAAGCAAAATTTCATTTTGCAGTGTAAATTCCCACTCACTTTCTAATTCAAATGCATTCATCTATTGATTTCCCCTCTAGACAAAAAGTTAGGTGGATTCAATACTTTCTTACCTATTTTCCCTTCTACCATCGTGAACTCTTGGCCCTTCTATATAACTCCTCCTACTCATCATGTTGGTGATAAAGCTTCCAAATCAAGCCTTTAGACTTGAAGAAATTTTTGACCACATATAGGGGGTCATGAACCTTGATTGCTTTGACTAAAAATAGTCTACTTCAAGCTCCAAAGTAAGACGTTCTTCATGGGATAATCAACTATCTCATATTCCTAGATTGTGATAGGAAGGTTCAACTAAAGCCCCTTACTCTTTTTAAGAGTCCCAATCACCCCATGCATGGTTGTCTAGAATGTTATTTCTTGGATCATTAATATGATAGGCACATATTTTGGTAATGTGTGAGGAGTAGTAGAGACCCATTGACATATTGATGTAACAACTTTCATTTTTCACATAGAAATTCTCGATCTGCTTCGTCGCTTTGATGGAGTCAATAGTGAATTGTAAGAATTCTCCGTAGTAGGTTTTTTCATGTATAGAGGCTAATATATAAGTACAAATGTTGGAAATAATTCGGAAAATGTCTTCTCTTCCACTAGAATTGGTAGTACACATGCACTAGGTCAAATATTGTTTGCAACGGTTCTTTGCAGTGTGAAAAATATTTGCATGCACATACACAGTCTAAGAGATATGCATCCATGTAAAAAGATGGTGTTTCACCATTATGGGGAGCCTTGGACCTTTACAACATGTGTATGAGGTTGTTAGAAATTAAGTCAACCCACACTAATATAGTGTCACATTCCAATATCTCATACATAATTGAGACCCAATACACCCATAGTTGTTGGGTATTTGGCAACCTATACATTTAGTTTATTACCACTACCAGATCTCTCACTTTCACAATATCTTGATAAAATATACTTTGTTTGTAGTTCTCCTTAAGGTTTTGGATGGGAGCCACCATTGGCTAACTAATTCATGCACCTCATTCTCTCATGGGATTTTCTCCCCCAATAGTTCACTCATACAAATGGTGGGAAAAAAATTGTATATTTTGTGAATGCTTTATGAACTAAAATGTCCAATGGCATTGCCTTCTTAAGATTTAAAAGTATGGAGTGGAATATTATCAATCCAAATTAAACTCCAAATGTAATCACCACATGGAAATAAATTCCCCCTTGGATGTTGATTTATAGATCTAAGAAAACCCAATTATGTGGTCTTTTCAAATTGATCTTATACCAATAAGGTTTCTATGGCCACCCAACGATGTATATGTTACCTTGGGTGGGGGAGTAACATCCCTATATTTGTGGTACAAATTTGAGTAAAATGAATTTGAAGGGAATTCTGATGAGAATATGGTATCGGTGAAGCATGCATTAGGGTATACCATAAATAGTTTCTTCCCCTTTGCCATTGTTTGCATGTAAAGTACAATTTATCATTAAACAACTGCGAGACCCAAAAAAGGCTATATATTCATTTATAAAACAACACATGGGAAAAAAACTTTTTTGCCTAGCCTGTTTTTTTTTTAATCGAAACATAAAAGCTTTTTATATATTATAAAGGGGGGTTTTGACTGGGTTGCAACTCAGAAGTACATCAAAATTTGTCAAAAAAGAGGATCTTGCACAAACCTATTTCCTATACATATTATATTATGAACAAATTTCGATTTTACACTATATTTACAAGTGATCCCACTAGTAGCTACCATGATATACTAACCCAAAATACATACAATTTTAAAAAACATACATGAAATTAAATATGGACACTACCATGTTCTTCTGCTTCCTTGATCGATACATTAGGATCTGGTTTGGGTCTCTAATTTGGTTGGCGGTGTCTTCTTGCCTAATACCTTCAAGTCCATCTCCCAAGTTGTTAGATGCCAGTGATAGAGAGTCCAGGTGCATTGTTACAACTAGAGAACGTAGTCTACCACATTCTGCCTCCAAATAATCCACTCTTTGCCTTTGATGATTGATAAGGGACAAAACATTGGCAGCGCAAGAGTTGATCACCTATTCTAACTCTTCCAAATTTGTAGAGAGTATCACCATGGCCTGACTGTTAGCCTAGATGATTTCTCCATGGTGCCTCAAAACCATTCAAATGTCCTTGAATTTGGGATTGTCCATTCTATTAAGACCAATCAACAACCCTGTGCACCTGGGCTTTGTTGAAGCCCCACAAAATTCACGGGGAATTGATTTTTGATAAACTAGAATTAAAATCCAGAAGAAAAAGAAATGGTTCTCTTCACCATTCAAATACTGAACACATAAAACAATAGACAAACTTGAATTCAACCCCAGGACTAGCTGAGAGATACAAGCATAGATTACTCACATTGACATAGAGCCACCCAGGTGTTAGTCTCTAATTTTTTCTTTTGATTTTGTGAGAAACCCTAATCCCAAACCCTTCCTACCTGCACTTCATTATCTGCTTCCATTTGATTTTAATCATTGTTTTTAGCTTGTTATGGTTTGCATTTCAACTTTTTGAATAATTTCTTTAAGTTTGGAGTTTTAAGACATGGTTTTAAATGATGTGTCACTTCATATGCTTGTTTGAACTTTACAAATTCAAATTATGCTAAGTCATTAATAGCGCTACTAGAATAGCATTATTCCCATAGCGCAAAGATAATCATGCCTTAATATGCGCCCGTCACCCAGATTTCGTTATGATGACACAGATCGTGGACTAAGAGTTCACATGTGTCCCACAATAGCTTTGAAATCATTTTATGATTCAAACCGTTACATGATCGGATTGCTCTGTACCCGCAAAGGACCCATTTCAAATCATCCAATTCTCAATGATCATTATTTGAACCTGTCATTCTCTGTCTCATTTTGCTAAATTTTAGGCACATGTATTTGCTCAGAAGAACAGTTATATACTAACAGATTGCAGGTGGCAATTTGGAATCCGAACCGTGCCAGTTATAGCATTGTGTTTTGATGGCGCCTAAGAGGAGCTGACAGGTGGTCAGATTAGAACCCAAGGGTGTTGAACTCCTTGAAGCTTATCCTCAGATGGCTCAAAGGTTCAGAGATGCTGGTTGGTTTGAATTCCTTACCACTTTCCAAGGTTACGACGAGCAGGTCTCTATGGAGTTTGCAATGAACTTTGATGGTCACGAAGTGGAGATCGGGAAGATGTTGATGCTGGTGACAGAACAGACAATTGCCAAAGCTTGCAGATTGGTGGTTGGAGGAGAAAGACAGTGGAAGAAAGAGCATGTGGTTACATAGTTTGTCAATCAATTCCTGCTTCCAAATAAGAAAAATCCGAATTGGAGAAGGGGAGTTCCTCACAGTTGGATTAGACCAGAATGACACACTGCTCTAATCGTTATCCACAGGTATATCACCTGCGAAGGTAGATTCTCACTAGTCTATATCTACCACATTAGGATATTAATGCATCTAAATGGCGATTATCCCTTAAATCTGCCTTACTTTC
>JZKD02S0873460.1:0-14162 GCA_000966675.3 Picea glauca | reverse complement strand
AGAACTTAGGATAAAACATAATATTCACATGTCTTTTGGAATAATATTTTAATATTATTCCCTAAGGACTTAATCCCCTAGGCTCAACTCTTCGTCCCTTTTTGATACCTTCCAGCCCCTAATCCCTTGCCCACTCTGTGGAAGCTTAGTCCCCCATCACTCATTCATCATGGTCAGTCTGCTCGCGGCTATGTTTATATTTTTATTAATAATGTGCATAGATACATGTACAAAATCAGGCTCTTGGCCTTCAGCACTTAGGCTCTCTGGCCTAACAATCACATAATCCCACTAGATTATATTAACTTGGCTCACCAGCCTATAAAAAACATAATTACAATTCATTTCATAAACATGATTTACAATGGTGCTCGGCCTTGGGGACATTACAATCCCCCTTGCCTTATTTTTGCACTGTCCTCAATGCAACTTACACTATCTCTGCAAGCTTTTCAAAATTTTCAAAAAGATGTGGGTACTATGCCCACATAACATCTTCATGCTCCCATGTCCTGTCCTTAGGATCGTACTAGGTCCACTGGACCTTTACAAGCCCTATAGCTCGATTTTGGTGCTGTTTGTTTTTCATGTCCAACATGTGCACGGGATGCACTTGCAGGACACCTTCTGGTTCCACCTGAACCACATTCCAGTCAATAACATGATTAGCATCAGGTATATATTTCTTAAGCAATGAAACATGAAACACATTATGTACAGTCATAGATGCAGGTAATGCAAGCTTATATGCAACTAGCCTAATCCTTTCCAGGATTTCAAATGGACCACAAAATCTTGCTACCAACTTGGTGCAACTTCCCAGCTTCAGGGAACTCCTGTTAGTTTTCACTTTCAGGAAAACATGATCACCCACTTTGAATTTTCGGTGGGTTTTGTTCTTATCAGCATAAATTTTATGCCTTTCCTGGGCAGTTTTTAAATTCTGTTTCATTTTTATCATTTGGTCCTCCATCTCCTTAAACAACTATGGCCCAACTACTACTCTGTCAACTGGATTATCCCATCTAACTGGAGTGTTTCACTTTCTTCCATAAAGTGCTTCAAATGGGCCCATCTTCAACGATGAATGATACCCATTATTGTAGGTGAATTCTACCAAATCCAGGTAGTCTTCCCATCTTGATGGTTTTTCCATCACATACATTCTCAGCATGTCTTCTATTACTCTGTTCACCCTCTCTGTCTGTCCATCAGAATCAAGATGATATGTTGTACTAAAATTTAGAGTCGTTATGAATCCTTTGAACAATCCTTTCTAGAAATTCGAGGTGAATTTCGGGTCCCTATCAGACACAATCGTTTTTGGAATTATGTGCAAGCATGTCACTTCTTTTAAGAATATGTCAACAACATATGCTTCCTTGTGAGTGGTTTTCAGTGCAATAAAATGGGCAGCTTTTGTAAGCTTTTCCACCACAACAATGAACGAATCATGTTGCTTTCTTGTTCTGGGCAATCCTGTAATAAAATCCATGGTCACCACTGGGTGCCTATGCTCAGCCTTATCTTTCTGGCACTCCATACATCTGGCGATGTATTCAGTGATCTCTCTCTTTATACCCGGCCAAAAGTAATGGCATTTGACTGCTACCACAGTCTTATAAGTCTTTATACAAGAGTAATCCGTTAGCTTCCAAGGTGTAACTTTCCTTTTTCTGTGGTATCTCACGCTGTTGTATATTTGCTACTAAGTCTATGTACTACAAATCAACATTTGCAACTTCCAAAATTATACCTTTGATATCAGTCCTATACATGCTAATGGTTGTAGCATGTAATTCATGCACTTTTCTACTGAGTGCATCAGCCACCTTGTTTTCCTTTCCCTTGATACGCTTGATATCAAAGTTGTATTTGCACAGAAACTCCAGCCACCTACTTTGTCTAGCATTTAAATTCGGCTGATCAAACAAATATTTCAGACCGTTGTGGTCTGTTCTCAATTCAAACCTCCTTCGCATGAGGTAATATCTCCATTTCCTCAGAGCGTGAACGATTGCTGCCAACTCCAAATCGTGAGTGGCATAATTATTTTCATTCTCTTTCAACTTCCTGGAATCATAACAGATTACAAATCTATTATGGCTGTGAACTCCTCCCAATCCTTCCTTACACACATATGTGCACACCATGAAATCCATATTTGGATCTGCAATCCTCAAGATTCGAGCACTGGTTAACAGCTGCTTCAATCGTTGGAAACTTGTCTCACACTCTTCAGTCCACTGAAACTTTTTCTCCTTCCTTTGCAAGGAAGTGATAGGGTGAGCTATCTTTGAGAACCCTGCGATAAACCATATGTTATAGCCCGTTAGACCCATAAAGGATCTAACTTCCACCACATTCCTAGGAATTTACCATTCTCTGATGGCCTCAACTTTCTCAAGATCCTCGGTGTTCCCTTCTTCTGAAATAATGTGCCCCAAGTAATGCATTTTCCTTTGGTAAAATGAGCATTTTCTCAATTTGGCATATAGTTGGCATCCTCTCAACACTTGCAGCACCAATATTAGGTGTTGTTCATGCTCTTCCTCTGACTTGGAATACACCAAGATGTCATCCAGGAAGACTATGACAAACTTATCTAAATAGTCCCTAAATACACCATTCATCAAGCACATAAAAACAACAGGTGCATTTGACAGTCCAAACAACACCATTGTGAACTCGTAATGATCGTACCTTGCTCTAAAGGAGGTCTTCTTGATGTCCTCATCCTTTATTCTTAGCTGGTGATATCCTGATCTAAGATCTATCTTTGAAAATATTTTCGCACCCTTCAACTAATCGAAAAGATCATCGATCCTCGACAAAGGATACTTGTTCTTGACAGTTACCTTGTTCAACTGTCAGAAATCAATACACAGCCTCAATGTCCCATCCTTCTTCTTCACGAGCAGGACTGAGGCACCCCAAGGTGGCATGCTGGAGCGAATGTACCCCTTCTTTAGAAGCTCTTCAAGCTACAATTGCAACTCTTTCAGCTATGGCATACTCATTCTATAAGGAGCTTTCGAAACTGGAGCTGCTTCAGGCATCAAATTTATAGAAAAATCGATGTCTCTCTTCGAAGGTAGTCTAGGTACCTCCTGAAATACGTCCTTGGACTCTGTGAGTACCTCATGGCCTCCAATATTTGAGACTTCATCTCTGGATTCTTCCTCCACACAGGCTGCAAATAATTGACAACATTTCCTGTAACACTTCTTCAGTTGCATGGCTGAGATTTATCTAATATCCACAGCTTTGGGAATTCCTTGGACCATTTTCTGATTTCCCTCCTCATCCAGGCATGTAAACCTCTTGTTATGATAGTCCAGAAGGGCATGGTGTTGGTCCAACCAGCCCATCCCAATTAAGAAGTCGTAAGAACCTATAGGAAAAATATTCAATTCAGCCTTCATGCTCAATCCATTCATGTCTACAGAATAGGACTTAATCAACTCAGTGAACTTCCTCTTGGTTCCTGTAGCCAATTGCACTAACCAAGACTTTTCATGTTTGATTTTTGATAAATGCAAACTTTCCACCACCCTAGGGTCTACATAACTATGTCTAGCCCCCGAATCAATTAAAATAATAACTGGTCAGTTGTTAATCATACCTTCCACTTCAATCATGTGTGATTGAAATTCTGCTTGCTTGTCATCAAGGGTTGTGTAGATCCTTGGCATACTGTTGTCCATGTCTTCCACGGTTTCATCTTGTTGAACATTGTGGATGGTTCTCGCTTTATCTTTTTCGTGGGGGTAGTCTCGGTACCTATGGTTTCCTTTATAGCCCCAACACTCCATAGGTGGTGGTATGGGCATTTGTTCATCCACTTCAGCCTTCCTGGGCTCCCTAAAGGATGGCTATCCCTGAGGGCTATTTTTGAAAAAGGGAGGCTTGTTTCCCTTGAGCCTCTACTCTTTCCTGAATTTCTTCTGATCATCCCAAGCCTTCCAAAAAGTAGCCCTTTCTCTTTATTGTTCATACAAGCATTTTTCCCTTCTTATTGTTTCTTCCATAGTCTTGGGATCATCATACTAGATTTTGTCACTAATGGAAGGTGGCAGTCCACTCAGATATCTCTAAATCTTGACAGCCTCATCTTTGATCAAAGGAACATACTTCAGTAGTTCCAAAAACCTTCATTCGTATTCATCGATGGTCATGCTGCCCAGCTTGAGTTCAAAGAACTCCTTCATCTTTTTTTCATAATATATTTTCGTTAGGTATTTCTTCTCGAAATACCTCTTGAACTCCTTCCAAGTGATATATTCTCCCTAATGTGTTGCACCTGCAGAAACTGATCCCACCACATCGATGCTTTTCCTTTCAATTGACACATCGCAATTCTTCCTTTTGCATGAGGGGAATAATTATGCAGTTCGAAATATTTCCTCATGCCAAGAAACCATGTTTTGTCATCTTCCTCCTTCTTATGTTCTCCATCAAATTTAGAAGGCTTAATCTTATTCATCTCCCCTTTCAATTTATCCATCCCAGATCTCCTGTGCTTTCTGGTAGGAGATGGCCATGAACTACTGTGTGCTTCCTTACCGGAATTCTTTGGGGAGCGATGATGATCTCTGCTACCACTCCTCGATCTTCTTCTCCTCTCAGGGGTCCTGACACTTCTTGATCTTCTTTTCCTCTCAGGGGTTCTGCGACTCTCTATCTTACTTGAGCCACTCCCCTTGTCCAATTTTCTTTTTATTCGTTCTAGGCTCTTCAACATCTTTAAGTTGAATTCACCTTGTTGATCCTTGACCCTCATGAGATTTTGGCTATCAGCTCGTCGATCCTGGGCATCTTTCTACACTCTTTCAATGAGTTTCATCATATGCCCTTCCTTATCCATCTCTTTTCCATGCCCATTAGAGTTTGATCCTTCGATTCCCAAGTTGACATCCCTTGCTACCCTTTCATCCTCTGTTTCGGAGGCAATCTGTACCTCTTCCATATGTATACTCAGTTGTCCTAACAGCCATTGAAATCTGCAAACACAACGTGCAGTCAACCGAAGTTTCTCAGGTATTATCCTTTAACAAAATCACAATATTCATAAACCAACGTGAGTGACAAAATGTTTTGACTTCACAAAGTTTTCTGAGCTCTGACGGTTGTGCAAATTTCGGGACTTTGGGACTTCGAGACTTCGGGTTTTGGGGTTTTTTTCCATAAGGCTTTCACACTCACTTTCAATACTTCTGGCTTCGGGGTCTCGGTCCATGAGACTCTCAACCCCTTGTCACTCCAACTCCTGAATTCCGAAATTCCGATTTACTTTACTCTCCAGGCCCACAGTACAGTTGTCGCCCTTAATCACGGTGGCGCATGACACGTTCAGGAAGGTTCACGTCACCTTTGGTGATTTCATTGAGTCCCACCATTCTCGCTTGTCTTCTCGACTCACTGGCACATGGTGCACACCCATGTGTCCACGTCCATTCCAAGGCAATCCAATGGTTAGACTTATCTCCGATCTACAACGCAAATCTTTTCGGTGTTTCAGGGTTTCGGCATTAGGAGTTCATGCATCCTCACATCTCGAACTTCCGTTTGCCGAAATTTTGAAATTATGGTCTATTATTCCAGTTTATCCGATGGTCACTTACGATCTACGGTGTACATCATTTCGAAATTTCGCATATCGCGATTTCTACGTTCCTATGCAACTCCAAAGGTTTTTTAAACCCTGTGCAGGTTTTCCAGGTTTGACAGTCATGAGGGTTCACCGTCCCTCTCGAACAGATCCTAAGGCTCCAACCCTTTTGGTGTGGAGTCCTCTCTCCCTGTGGCCAGATGCCACCTTATCTGCAGTTTCATAACACTACTACACCTCCTGAGCTTGGTAACATGGTCAAGTAACTCCTTGACACTCAGGAGCATTCAAAGGTCTGAAATTGGTCCTCCAAACACAATTTCTCTTCAAATCCTTGGTCCAAAGACCACTCAACTGTCCCATCTAGGCTCAGCATTGAAACCTTGGCTCTGATACCAAACTGTAATGCTCTTTGATTCTGTAACGCTCTGATACCAAACTATAATGTTCCCAACCATCAACCCTATGGTCGGGCCAACATTACTACATGGAATAACAATCTAATACTTAATTCTATATAGAAGACATGCATTTAAGCAAATGAAACACATTTGAACTCAGAGTAACCAAAATAGTTACTTCTATTATAAATAATCAATGGCTTTAACATTAATTCGTATGCACAATAGAATACATGATAAATATAAATACACAGACATGCAGAAAAGTAATTAAAACATCATCTGGTACTTATCTTTGAAACGGTGGTAATTCCACCAACCAGGTGCAGGCCTTCCACGAACCTCCCAGTCTTAGACCACACTATTCATCAAGCTCAACAGTGCGTCACCCCGGAGCTGGGACTAAACTCCACCCCCAAGGCAAGGAATCCTAGGCTAGGCTGAGGTTACAGGGAAAACACACATTCACAAGGAAGGAATTTTCTCCTAGGAACCACTCATACTCACTGCCACAGACTCTCCTTCCCCACATGCCTATTCCACCCCAAGAGTATACACTTTCTCTGTCACCTAAACAGTCCTTCAGCTGCTAACCTCCCTTGCCTTGGGTTTTAGCAACAGACCGGACCGAAAGTCTCCAAGCTCTGTGGTAGCTACAGGGTTCCTTCCAGGAGTTCTCTCCTTCCTCTACACAGTCTCTCACCTGGAGAAAGTTCCTCATAGGAAAATAAACCCGTTCTTCCAACTTCAATCACCTCTCTCACCTAGAGAGAGTGTTGTACAAATTGGCCAACAAGCCACACGCAGTCCAGCACTGCGTGACCTCAATAGCCAAAGGGGAAAATAGACATTGGCTTTCCAAATAGGATGACCAATGACATGATTGTCTCATGGTTATGGCTTTGGGATAGAGACTCCACACACAGGCTCGATCTGCTCAGATAGGGGATGCATCGGCTTTTCCAGAATTCAACACTGGCTATCCCCGAAATCAACACACAGACTTCGCCCCCCAGTTTCAGAATGGCACAAGGTCTCTTGCAGGGGTCGGACGGGACGTTCGGTTCAGAAGATGCATGAGGCTCTTCCAAAGGTCGGACAGGTTCACGCTCAGGCAGTCAAGGGTCAAATGGTGGACGAAGCCCTCCCCCACGGCTCATCTAATTTTCTTTACTTGCATGGGCTTGGGTTGACACTTGTCACCCATGAAACTGCATGCATTCCTTCAGCATCTATTCCTTCCATTTGGAAGTTGCTTGTCTTTCCAAAAAGATCTTAGGATAAAACATAATATTCACATGTCTTTTGGAATAATATTTTAATATTATTCCCTAAGGACTTAATCCCCTAGGCTTAGACCCTAGGCTCAACACTTAGTCCCTTTTTCCCACCTTCAAGCCCCTAATCCCTTGCCCACTCTGTGGAAGCTTAGTCCCCCATCACTCATTCATCATGGTCGGTCTGCAAGCAGCGGTGTTTCTATTTTTATTAATAATGTACATAGATACATGTACAAAATCAGGCTCTTGACCTTCAGCACTTAGGCTCTCTCGCCTAACAATCACATAAGCCCACTAGCTTATATTAACTTGGCTCACTAGCCTATAAAAAACATAATTACAATTCATTTCATAAACATGATTTACAATGGGGCTCGGCCTTGGGGACATTACAATCCCCCTCCCCTTATTTCTGCACTGTCCTTAGTGCAACTTACACTGTCTCTGCAAGCTTTACAAAATTTTCAAAAAGATGTGGGTACTCTGCCCGCATAACATCTTCATGCTCCCATGTCATGTCCTCAGAATCTTACCAGGTCCACTGGACCTTTACAAGCCCTATAGCTGGATTCTGGAGCTGTTTGTTTTTCCTGTCCAATATGCGCACATGATTCACTTGAAGGACACCTTTTGGTTCCACCTAAACCACATTCCAGTCAATAACATTATTAGCATCAACTATATATTTCTTAAACAATGAAACATGAAACACATTATGCACAGTCATAGATGCAGGTAATGCAAACTTATATGGAACTGGCCCAATCCTTTCCAGGATTTCAAATGGCCCACAAAATCTTGCTGCCAACTTGGCGCAACTTCCCAGCTTCAGAGAACTCCTATTATTTTTCACTTTCAAGAAAACATGATCACCCACTTTGTATTCTCGGTGGGTTCTGTTCTTATCAGCATAAATTTTCTGCCTGTCCTGGGCAGTTTTCAAATTCTATTTAATTTTTTCATTTGGTCCTCCATCTCCTTGAGAAACTCTAGCCCAACTACTGCTCTGTCAACTGGATTATCCCAGCTCACTAGAGTGTTTCACTTTCTTCCATAAAGTGCTTCAAATGGGCTCATCTTCAATGATGCATGATACCCATTATTGTAGGCGAATTCTACCAAATGCAGGTAGTCTTCCCATCTTGATGGTTTGTCCATCACATACATTCTCATCATGTCTTCTATTAATTAGTTCACCCTCTCTGTCTGTCCATCAGACTCGGGATGATATGCTGTACTAAAATTCAGATTCGTTCTAAATCCTTTGAACAGTCTTTTCCAGAAATTCGAGGTGAATATCGAGTCCCTATCAGACACAATCATTTTAGGAATTCTGTGCAAGCGTGCCACTTCTTTTAAGAATATGTCAGCAACATCTATTGCGTTGTGATTGGTTTTCAGTGGAATAAAATGGGCATCTTTTGTAAGCTTGTCCACCAAAACCATGATCTAATCATGCTGCTTGCTTATTCTGGGCAATCCTATAATAAAATCCATGGTCACCACTTTCCACTTCCACTTAGGAATGCGAAAATGTTGCAACAACCCTGTTGGGTACCTATGCTTAGCCTTAACTTTATGGCACTCTATACATCTGGTGATGTATTCAGCGATCTCTCTCTTCATACCTAGCCAAAAGTAATGGCTTTTGACTGCTGCCACAGTCTTCTGATATCCAGGGTGTCCAGCATACGTCATGTTATGCATTTCTTTTACAATTGCAAGTTTCAATTCCTGGACATTGGGTATATACACTCTATCTTTATACAGGAGTAATCTATCAGCTTCCAAGGTGTAACTTTCCTTTATCTGTGGTCTCTCACACTGTTGTAGCTTTGCTACTAAGTCTCTATACTGCAAATCAACATTTGTAGCTTCAAAAATTCTACCTTTGATATCAATCCTATACATGCTAATGGTTGTAGCATGTAATTCATGCACTTTTCTCCTAAGTGCATCAACCACCTTGTTTTCCTTTCCCTTCATATGCTTGATATCAAAGTCGTATACGCACAGAAACTCCAACCACCTACTTTGTCTAGCGTTTAAAGTTGGTTGATCAAACAAATATTTCAGAGCATTGTGGTCTGTTCTCAATTCAAATCTCCTTCGCATGAGGTAATGTCTCCATTTCCTTAGAGCCTGAACGATTGCTCCCAACTCCAAATCGTGAGTGGCATAATTATTTTCATGCTCTTTCAGCTTCCTAGACTCATAATAGATTACAAATCCATTATGGCTGAGAACTCCTCCCAACCCCTCCTTACACGCATCTATGCACACCATGAAATCCATATTTGGATCTGTAATCCTCAAGATTGGAGAACTGGTTAACAATTGCTTCAATCACTGGAAACTCTTCTCACACTCTTTAGTCCACTGAAACTTTTTCTCCTTCCTTTGCAAGGAGGTGATAGGGTGAACTATCTTTGAGAACCCTGCTATAAACCTTCTGTAATAGCCCACTAGACCCATAAAGGATCTAACTTCCACCACATTCCTAGGTGCTACCCATTCTCTGATGGCCTCAACTTTCTTAGGATCCATGGTGATCCCTTCTTCTGAAATAATGTGCCCCAAGTAATGGATCTGCCTTTGGTAAAATGAGCATTTCCTCAATTTGTCATACAGTTGGTGTCCTCTCAACACTTGCAGTACCAATCTTAGGTGTTCTTCATGCTCTTCCTCTGACTTGGAATACACCAAGATGTCATCCAAGAAAACTATGACAAACGTTTCTAAATAGTCCTTGAATACACCATTCATCAAGCACATAAAAACAACAGGTGCGTTTGACAGTCCAAACATCACCACTGTGAACTTGTAATGATCGTACTTTATTCTAAAGGCGGTCTTGATGTTGTCCTCATCCTTTATTCTTACCTGGTGATATCCTGATCTAAGATCTATCTTCGAAAATATTTGTGCACCCTTCAACTGATCGAAAAGATCATCGATCCTCGACAGAGTATACTTGTTCTTGACAATTACCTTGTTCAACTGCCGGAAATCAATACACAACCTCAATGTCCCATCCTTCTTCTTCACGAACAGGACCAGGGCACCCCAAGGTGACATGTTGGGGTGAATATACCCCTTCTTTAGAAGCTCTTCAAGCTGCAATTACAACTCTTTCAACTCTGGTGTACTCATTCTATAAGGAGCTTTCGAAACTGGAGCTGCTCCAAGCATCAAATTTATAGAAAATTTGATGTCTCTTTTCGGAGGTAGTCCAGGTACCTCCTGAAATATGTCCTTGAACTCTGTGAATACCTCATGGTCTCCAATCTTTGAGACTTCATCTCTGGATGCTTCCTCTACACGGGCTACAAATAATTGACAACCTTTCCTGTAACACATCTTCAACTGCATGGCTAAGATTTCTCTAATAGCCACAACTCTGGGAATTTCTTGGAACATTTTCCAATTTCCCTCCTCATCTAGGCATGTAAACCTCTTTTTACGACAGTCCAGAAGGGTGTGGTGCTGATCCAACCAGTCCATCCCAATTAAGAAGTCATAAGAACCTAAATGCATAATATTCAATTCAACATTCGTGCTCAATCCATTCATGTCTACAAAACAGGACTTAATCAACTCAGTGACCTTCCTCTTGGTTCCTGTAGCCAACTGCACTAACCAACACTTTTCATGTTTTCTTTTTGATAAATGAAAACTTTCCACAACCCTAGGGTCTACATAACTATGGTTAGCCCTCGAATCAATTAAAATAATAATTGGTCAGTTGTTAATCATGTGCGATTGAAATTCTACTTGCTTGTCATCCAAGGATGCATAGATCCTTGGCATCCTACTGCCCATGTCTTCCACACACAACGTGTAGTCAACCGGAGTTTGTCAGGTCCTATCCTTTAACAAAATCACAATATTCACTGAGAAATTTTTTTGACTTCACAAAGTTTTCTGAGCTCTGACAGCTGTGCAAATTTTGAGACTTCGGGACTTCAGGTTTCGAGGTTTTGGTCCACGAGTCTTTCACACTCACTTTCGGGACTTCTGGTTTCAGGGTCTCAGTCCACAAGACTCTCACCCCTTGTCACTCCAACTCCTAAATTTTGAAATTCCAATTTACTTTACTCTCCGAGCCCACAGTATAGTTGTCGCCCTTAATCACAGTGGCGTGTGGCTCGTTCAGGAAGGTTCACATCACCTTTGGAAACGTCACTAGGTCCCACCATTCTTGCTTGTATTCTCGACTCAGTGGCATGTGGTGCACACCCATGTGTCCACGTCCATTCCAAGGAAATCCAATGGTTAGACTTCTCTCCGATCTACAACACAGATCTTTTCGGCATTTCGGGGTTTCGGCATCGGGAGTTCGTGCATCCCCACATCTCGAACTTCTGTTTGCCGAAATTCTGAAATTATGGTTTATTCTTCCACTTGATCCGACGGTCACTTACGATCTACGGTGTAGATCGTTTCAGAATTTCACGTATAGCGATTTTCATGTTCCTGTGCAACTCCAAAGGGTTTTTAAACCCTGCGCAAGTTTTCCAGGGCTGATGGTCACGAGGGTTCTCCTTCCCTCCTAAACAGATCCTAAGGCTCCAACACTTCTGGTGTGGAGTCCTCTCTCCTTGTGGCCAGATGCCACCCCGGCTGTGGTTTCATAACACCACTACACCTTCTAAGCTTGGTAACACGGTCAAGTAACTCCTTGACACTCAGGAGCATTCAAAGGTTTGAAATTGGTCCTCCAGACACAATTTCTCTTCAAAGCCTCGGTCTAAAGACCACTCAACTGGACCATCTAGGCTTAGCGTTGAAACCTTGGCTCTGATACCAAACTGTAATGCTCTTTGATTTTGTAACACTCTGATACCAAACTGTAACATTCCCAACCATCAACCCTATGGTTGGGCCAACATTACTACGTGGAATAACAATCTCATACTTAATTCTATATATAAGACATGCATTTAAGAAAATGAAATACATTTGAACTCAGAGTAACCAAAATAATTACTACTATTATAAATAATCAATGGCTTTAACATTAATTCATATGCACAATAGAATACATGATAAATATAAATACACAGACATGATGAAAAGTAATTAAAACATCATCTGGTACTTATCTTTGAAACGGTGGTAATTCCACAAACCAGGTGCAAGCCTTCCACGAACCTTGCAGCCTTACACCACACTGCTCATCAAGCTCAGCAGTGGGTCACCCTCGAGCTGGGACTAAGCTCCACCCCCAAGGCAAGGAATCCTAGGCTAGGCTGAGGTTACAGGGAAAACACACTGTCACAAGGAAGGAATTTTCTCCCAGGAACCACTCATACTCACTGCCACAAAATCTCCTTCCCCACATGCCTGTTCCACCCTAGGAGTATACACCTTCTCTATCACCAAGATATTCCTTCGGCTGCTAACCTCCCTTGCCTTGTTTCAGCAACAGACCGGACCAAAAGTCTCTGAGCTCTGTGGTAGCTACAGGGTTCCTTCCAGGAGTTATCTCCTTCCTCTACGCACTCTCTCACCTAGAGAGAGTCGCTCATAGGAAAAGAAACTTGTTCTTCCAACTTCAATCACCTCTCTCACCTAGAGAGAGTGTTGTACAAACTGGCCAACAAGCCACACGTAGTCCAGCACTGCGTGACCACAACAGCCAACGGGGAAAATAGACACGGGCTTTCCAAACAGGCTCAACAATGACATGATGGTCTCACAGTTATGGATTTGGGACAAAGACTCCACACACAGGATCGATCTGCTCAGATAGAGGATGCATCGGCTTTTCCAGAANCAAACTGTAACATTCCCAACCATCAACCCTATGGTTGGGCCAACATTACTACGTGGAATAACAATCTCATACTTAATTCTATATATAAGACATGCATTTAAGCAAATGAAACACATTTGAACTCAGAGTAACCAAAATAATTACTACTATTATAAATAATCAATGGATTTAACATTAATTCGTATGCACAACACAATACATGATAAATATAAATACACATACATGTTGAAAAGTAATTAAAACATCATCTGGTACTTATCTTTGAAACGGTGGTAATTCCACCAACCAGGTGCAAGCCTTCCATGAACCTCCCAGCCTTAGACCACACTACTCATCAAGCTCAGCAGTGGGTCACCCTCGAGTTGGGACTAAGATCCACCCCCAAGGCAAGGAATCCTAGGCTAGGCTGAGGTTACAGGGAAAACACACTGTCACAAGGAAGGAATTTTCTCCCAGGAACCACTCATACTCACTGCCACAGAATCTCCTTCGCCACATGCCTGTTCCACCCTAGGAGTATACACCTTCTCTATCACCAAGATAGTCCTTCGGCTGCTAACCTCCCTTGCCTTGGGTTTCAGCAACAGACCGGACCAAAAGTCTCTGAGCTTTGTGGTAGCTACAGGGTTCCTTCTAGGAGTTCTCTCCTTCCTCTACGCACTCTGTCACCTAGAGAGAGTCGCTCATAGGAAAATAAACCTGTTCTTCCAACTTCAATCACCTCTCTCACCTAGAGAGAGTGTTGTACAAACTGGCCAACAAGCCACACGTAGTCCAGCAGTGCGTGACCACAACAACCAACGAGGAAAATAGACACGGTCTTTCCAAACATGCTCAGCAATGACATGATCGTCTCACGGTTATGGCTTTGGGACAGAGACTCCACACACAATATCGATCTGTTCAGACAGAGGATGCATCGGCTTTTCCAGAATTTAACACAGGCTATCCCCGAAATCAACACACAGACTTCGCCCCCCAGTTTCATAATGGCACAAGGTCACTTGCAGGGGTTGGACAAGACGTACGGTTCAAAATATACACGAGGCTCTTCCAGAGTTTGGACGGGTTCACGCCCAAGCAGTCGAGGG
>JZKD02S0873449.1:0-14162 GCA_000966675.3 Picea glauca | reverse complement strand
ATTTGATTGAAACGACATGAACTTTATGTATATCGTTACAGCTGTAACAAATCTATTTTGTGTTCAATTGTATCGATTATAATTATGTTGTGGCATATCATATCTTATAGGATTACGATTCTGTTCGATTATGGTTGTATTGATTATGATTACATCGTATCTTATACGATTTGATTCACTGCTTAATTTCGTTTGATACGAAACATGCCTGTCAAGATTTGATCATATTTTGTGGTAACTGAAAACATAGCATTCTTTTCTCTGTTTCGATTGCATTCATTTTGATATTGTTTAATTTGAATGATAATTTCAATTGAATCATTAGTAATTCATTTTTTGATGATTATTAAAAGATGATTGGATTTGATTTCATTTGATTGCTATCTGGTTCTGTATGCTATTTTTGACTAGCTACAGAATCAGATGATTCTGTAGCTAAGTCTGTAGAATAATTTTTTTATTGTTTTCTTAATGAAATATCTTTCTAATTTAATATTTGTGTTCTATTGCATGTAAATTCGAATTGGCAGTAGATATGATGAGCAGTTAGGGGATATTTCAAATATTTCATTTGCACTTTAGTTGCTTAGTTCAGTTGATTTTGGGATATCTCCCAGATTATGTAAAACAATTTGATATTATCCACAAGGAAGTTTTACCTTGTGAAAAAACCTATATATACTTATGATTTTTGTAATAATGATCATCCTCATTCATGGGAGAACACGGATATGGAGTTCTAATACAGGCTGGAGCATAATTGATGTTTTGTCATAGCTTTAGCTTCTCAATATATCAACATTTTGTTTCATGTTTTGTATATCACTTTGTTTATGGTTTATGACTACTTTAGAGATCTAAATCATATACAAATGATATAATTTGATCACTGTTATCCATACTTTGTCTCTTCCAAATAGATAAAAGACATAACAATTGTTAATCCGGTTTGTGAATGACAGGTTTATCTTCTTCATGAATTGAATTGTTATATATAAGTCCTTGCATAACAGGTTTCCCTTATTGCAGGAATTTATAATCATAAGATTGTTATAATTTTCTTTTATGTCTTGTTTGTCCTTTAAAACACTTCAAGAAGCAGCACAACCTATCGTTTTCGAGAAGCTTATGGACTAACCGGTGCGAATTTCTTCCTCCGACCAGCTTAGAAGTTATCATACACAGGGTAGACTTGGAGCGTTTCCAGGTCAATTAGTTTGTTGTTTACTGTTTTCATTAAGTAGTTTAATTCATATATAGTCGTAACTAGATTTATATTAGATTGTTTAATTTCAGTAAATATATTAGATTGTTTAATTTCAGTAATGTTTATTTCTTTTTCATAAAATATAAAAATCAAAAAGAGATTCTTGGCTGTCTTAGGGCAGAAAACACATGAGTTTTGCAGGTTTTAATTAAATTTGTTGTTTGTTTATAGTGTATATTTGTGAATAAGTAATATTAAGGTTGATAATTAGATAGTTGATTTGAGTTATTACAATAGTAATTAGTGGATTGTATATAATAGTTAGATTAGTGTATTAGTTAGTTTTTAGTTAATTTCTTTTATTAGTTTTAGTTTCTTTTAGATTACTTAGCTCATATCAATTCTCTCTTTGGTTTTCTTGAAAGACCTTAGAGCGACCAACGGAGCCGTTAAACTCGTCAGGGTGGTCCATTTCAAACGGCTTGGGTTATTTAGACAACCCTGGACCGGTTCCACTCTCCCAGTTGACGGACGGTCAATTTCGCCCGTCAACATGAAGGTACTAAAAAGAGTTTATTGGAAAAAGAAGAGGTTGAAAAGTAGAGACATTTGGTTGGTCAAGGCAGATGAAAATACCAAATTCTTTTAGAATTATGCAAAACATGAGAGAAACAATAACACAATTTGGGAAATAAAAAATGAATATGGTTCAATGTCAAGATCTTTTTATGACATGGCTAATGAATGAATAAACTATTTCAAGTTCCTGTTATAGGAACTAGTTAGTGATAATATAGCCAAAATTCTAAAGGTTGTATCCTTGTTATCCAAAGTTATAGATGAGCAACAAAATGAAGAGTTAGGAGTAGAAATATCAAAAGAATAACTTAAATCTATTTTGTCCTCCTTTAAAAAGGCTAAAACCTGGGCTTGGATGGGTGGATTGTGAAATTTTACTTAGGTTATATGAATTGTTGGAAGAGGACCTACTGAGGGTTATTGAAGGATCCAAGTCATCAAGAAAATTTATGGGAATGTTCGATGCAAATTTTATAGCACTACTTCCAAAATGGAATGAGCCATAATCCTTTAAGGAGTATTGATCATTTCCTTTGTGTAATTTTGTCTACAAGATCATTGCAAATATTTTGGAAAACAAATTAAAAAGGTGTTATTAGGTTTCATTTCAGGAGAGAAATTTGGCTTTCTCTATAATAGACAAATCCATGATGTTGTAGGTGTAAATGTGTTGAACCTACACATAATAGATCTATCTAAACAATAATACACACATTTGCAAAGAGAATTTGAGAAAGAAGAAGAAGGAGAGAAAGAATGAAAGCATTCTCATTAACCATTATGAATAATGAATAATTTACACATGATATACTTTGTATAACTCAATGAGTGCGCACTGGAGGAGAACCAATGCACCATAGTAGTGGTCTAGAGTGATTTGGACACACACCAACAGTTACGGGAGTGAACTGCCACCTAGTCTAGTCTCTGAGGCACTTACGGGAGTGAACTGCCACCTAGTTGAGTTAACTAGTCTTCAGTTAACTGACTGAACATAGAGTAGTGAGGAGTTAACTTAGGAAATCAAGGGTAATGCACCAGTCTGGTGATGATCCCAAGGAAAGTGCATAGTAGATGGTGATGATCGCAATGTTGCATTGTGACAAAACCAATGCAACATCTAAACTCAACTCAACTAGTCAAACTAAAGTGTCAACTCAAAGAGAATATTCTCCAGGTGGAATATTCTCCCCTAAAATATAGGAGGCTGGATAATGACTAATAAACAAGGAAAAACCTTGGGAAAAAGAAATCCTAGGTGTGTGTGAAGTAACTCCAACACCCCCTTGAACATCGCTATGGTGAAAATAAAGAATGGGTCCCGACAACGAGGCCATGTTAGGTACCCAAATACAAAATATACATTGAAATAAAGTGATGAAAGAGGAAAAACCTCATGGGAACTCCCCCCCCTCAAGGTACAGTGTATGTAAAAAGAAGAACTACAGTTGCTAGGAAACTATCCTTCACTCCAAGATGACTTCACAGAGAATGAAACTTCTGCTCAGTGAAGGTCTTGGTGAAGATGTCTGCCATTTGTTCTGCTGAAGGAAAAAACTGTAAGTTGATGATCCCCTCGTGTACTAAGTCCCAGATGTAGTGCATGTGGATCTCGATGTGCTTCATCTTCTGCCTCTGAACTAGATCTTTGCAGAACTTTAGAGTGTTATGATTGTCACACTAGATGACGATCGACTGATGAAACTAAATGCCCAATTCAGTGAGAAAATGTTGTAGCCACATAGCCTGGATAGTTATGTTAACTACCCCTCTGTAATATGCCTTGGATGAAGATAGAGCAATGTAAACTTGCTTCTTGCTCGACCAATAGATAGGCTCGAAACCAAGACTGAGTGAGTAACCAGATGTGGACTTGCGATCAATGCTATCGCCAACCCAGTTAGAATTAGTAAACCCGATGAGATCTAATGTAGATTCTGTTGCATAGTGAATCCTAAAGGTGATGGTGCCATGTACGTATCGAAGGATACACTTTGAAGCCTTCCAATGTAGCTCATGTGGCTCCTGCATGAACCTAGAAACTGCACCCACTGCATATGAGAGGTCTGGTCTGGAGTGTCTAAGATACAACAAGCTCCCCACTAGCTGTCTGTACAGTGTGTTGCCAACCAGTGGAGTCTCCCCGCCATCCTCAAGTTTGACCCCTGATAGGAAAGGAGTTGGAGCAGTCTTGCAGTCTGTAATGTGAAATCTCTCAAGGAGATCTTGTGCATACTTGGTCTGAGATAGTTTAATGCCTTATGCATCCTGAATGATCTTGAGTCCAAGAAAGAAGTGTAGAAGACACATGTTCATCATCAAAAACCTGTCATGTAGAATCCTCTTGACTGTAGCAATCGATGAAGTCGAGCAACCGATGATCAACAGGTCATCAATGTACATAACTAAGAGTAGAAGTGAATCAGCCGTCCTGAGCATGTAAACATTTGGGTCTGATTTACAACGTACAAAGTTATGTGACAGCAGGTAGGATTCCATCTTAGCATACCATGCCCTCGAGGCCTACTTGAGGCCATAAAGGGACTTCTTCAATCGACATACCAATGATGAGTCTTGCATAAATCCATGGGGCTGCTCCATGTATATCTCCTCAAAGACATTGTAGAAGTTGAAGGAGATGTTCTAGACAATATTCTGTATGAAGATGATATCGATGATGTTTTAGATGAAGAACTTGAAGAAGTCAAACCAAATGTAGGAGACAATGTTCTCAATGATGATATAAACAATGATACGATTAGGAATGATGACATTGATGATGATGTTGATATGGCCAATCCTTTCAACATCAATTTTGAACCGGACGATATAGAGGTTGAGTTGGGTGAAGAAGAAGATTAATGATATCGAAATGTTGAAATGGAGGAGGTATGTATTTATATGTTTTCAGTTGATTTGTTCTCTTTCATTTACATTAATTTTTTGTTTTCTTAGTTTCTATGCTTGATTCTTACTATGTTGATTTCCAATATTTTATAGTAGATAAATTGGGTATTGGGGAATTGAGAGTGATGTTCTTCCGAGCCAATCCAAACTAGTATTTATGGATTGTAAGGGTTATGGGGCTTAAGAATTATGCTATTTAGGGATTATGGTTTTACAAGGGTTAGTTGTTAAGAATTATAGGGATTAGTGGTTACATGTTGTAGTATCTACATGTTAGGTATTATATATATTAAATGTTATAGAGGTTAGGGATTATAGGAACTATAAAGATTAATCATTTTAAGTGTTACAGGTTATATAGTTATAGGGGATTGATACTATAAGGGTTATTTAGGATTTCTACAATTTACTATCTAGAGATGATACAAACTATAGGGGATAGTATGAGGTTCATAAGTTCCATTGATGGTAACAAAGGATAACGTTGAGGGGTGATAAGATTTACATGGGTTATATTGGATAGTGGTTTTCATGTATTAGGGGTTATAGAAGTTATAAGGGAAGAGAATTTTGTGGTTTCTATGATTATTTTTTACACATATTTGATTGTAGGATTTAGGGGTTACAAGGGTTGGGGTTACATGGGTTACAAATGTCAAGTGTTAGGCATTATTGGGGTTATGGATAAATGGACTAGAGATTAAAATTACAAGGTTTAAGAATTACAAGAGTTGGGATTTCTAGGTCATAAGGGTTAAGGGTTATACATGTGAAGTGTTAGGGGTAGGACATTATACATAATAGGGTTTAAGGGTGATAAGCTTATAGAGGATATGGATTATAATAATTAAATGTTATGGTTTATAAGTTTTATGGGTTATGGGTTATAGGGGTGGATTAGACATATATGAGTTAGTTAGAGACATTTTTTTTTATGAATATATGAGTTAGTTAGAGACTATATTGGTTAGTTATTAATGCTCGTATTTTATTGGGATGATAAGGGTTGTAGATGTTAGAGGTGATTATATTTATAGGGTTTATGGTGTTATGTGTTATATATATGGGTTAGGGGTTATACATTTTATAATGTTTAATTGTTATATTTGTTAGGAGTTAAGAGTGATGTGATTGATATTAAGAATTATGTATTGAGGTTATAAAGGTTTATTGTTTATATAATTTAGGGTTAAGGGTGTTGGGTGTTATAGAAGGTATGAGTTAAATATTACAGGGTTGAAGGATGATACATGTTAGGATTTAAATATTACAAGGGTTAAAAGTTATAAATGATAGGGGTTGGATGTTTGGGATGATATTGTTAAGGGTGAGGAGTGATAAGAGTTACAAAGAAAAAGGATAACAGTAGTCACGAGTTAGGTTTTGTAGGTTTAGGGGTTAGAAGTGGTTAATGTTATATGTGTTGAAATATTAAGTGATTATATGGTTAGTCAGTGGATAAAATATTGGATATTATGGATGAAGGTAGTTTTTGTGTTCAGTTAGGGTTTATAAACTATAGGTTTTAAGTGTTATTGGTGTTAAGAAATAGATTTTATTAGGACTAAGGGTTGTATGGGTCAAGGGTTAGATGCTAGTTATTATATTTTTTTAGGTGTACTTAATGGTGATAATAACTATAAGAGATATGTATTTTAGGGGGGTAGGGGTTATAAGTTTTAGGGGTTATGGGTTGTAAGTGTTCTTATAGGGGAAAGGGTTTATATGATTTAGTTAAGGGACGTTATGTCTGTTCAATATTTTAAGGATTAGAAGGTTTAATCCTAATTAATATAACCACTATAATTTTTATCAACATTATCCCATATAACTTGTCACTTCTAACCCCTATAACATTTAAACCTTGTAAAATTGACATGAATTATAAAGGATATTGATATAATGGGGTAGGTGTTATACATTTTGGGGGTTATGGGTATTCAATTTTATAGGGGTAAGGTTTTATAGGATTCAATTAAGGGTTATGTGTGATTAATATTTTTGTGATTACAAGGGTTAGTTGTGATTTATATTAGATATGTTTTTGGTATGTTAGTTATAGATTAGTTAGATGATAGGGGTTAAGGGTTAGTGTTTATAGGTGCTAAGGTTTAGAATTTAGAGGTTTTAAGGATTGAGGGTTATGAGGCTACATGGGTTAGGGATTATGAGTTATAGGGGCTAGTCATTAGAGATAAGGGTTATATGGTTTACAAGGGTTAGGTGTTAAGGATCGTGGAGTTACAAGGAATAAATGATATGGTGGTTAGAGGGTATAGGTGTTAAGATTTAAATTTTACAAGGTTTAAATGTGATAGGGGTTAGATGTGACAAGTTAAGGTGGCAAGTTATATAGCTGCTATAAGGTTTAAGAATTATAAGTGTTAGGAGTATATGGTTATAAGGTGTTAAAGTTACAAGAGTCAAATAAGAAGTTATACTGATTAGTGGTGATATGAGTCATATGGCATAAGAGTTATATAATTTATAGGGGAAATTAACGGTTACATGGAATAAGTGTTTGGGGGTGACAGACATTATATGAATCAAAGTTTATGAATCTTATAGTGATATGAGTGTTATGGCTTATATGGGTTATAGAATAATTTACATGGTTCAAGAATGATATGTTTTAGGGTTATCTTTGATATGATTTTTATTTATTAGTGTTATATATATTAGTTGTTATAAAGCTTAAAAGTGTTAGGAGTTAGGGGTTAATCATTATAGGTCACAGGGGTACAAGCTGTAAAAATTATATGAATCAAGGTTAGAGAGATTAAATATTAGGGGTGACATGTACCAACAGAAAGCCAACTAGTCCTTAGGTGACATGTATAAAGTGTTAAGTATTGTAGAATTGGGATTTATGGGGATTAGGCATTGGGTATTAAATGGGTTATGGGATCTAACAATTATAGGTTAGTGGTTATAAGGGCCAGGGGTTAGTCATGGACATGGTATGAGGAGGAACTTATATAAATTTCTTAAGGCATACAATACAATTTTAGGACTCCCAAACCATGCACAGGGTCTAAAACCACATATAGGCCATATAAATGAAATATTTGGTCTATGTGTACTCATAATGGCACCATTACAAGCTTGTAGTTAGTGGAAATTATTCTTTAATTTGACCTCGCGTAGAGTGACCTGTGAATGGGGACAACATTGAAATTTTTTCAGTTTGTGCTTGTATGCACTAAAATTTGACATGGTTATAGTAGATTCATTCATTGATAGTATGGGAGGGTTTTGAGATTCAAATATGACTCACACAAAGAATTCGACAATCAAACAACATAATTAGAACCTAATTTTGAAGGAGATGAAATTATCCATTATCGTATTTGTCATCATCGTTATCATCATAATGCGACGATTCCATTTCAATGAACATGTTCGTCATTCATATAGCATCTTCATCGGAACTTTCCAGGAATAATGACCAATGAAAGGGGCAAACATTGAATTTTTTCGAACTATGCTTCTCCAAGTCATGGACATGGTATGAGGAGAAACCATAAATGTCTTAAGGCATACAATATGCTTTTAGGACTCCCAAACCATGCACATAGTCTAAAACCACCACATAGGCCCTATAAATGAAATATTTGGCCTATGTGTACTCATGGAACCATTACAAGGCTGTAATTAGTGCAAATTATTCTTTAATTTGACCGTGAATAGAGTGACCTACAAGTGCCTCAAATGATCTACTAAATCCAAACCAGTGACTAGGGGCCAAGGGGAAGAGGAGAGGAGAAAATGGGGAACCCTACTTAAGCACTACGACAACAGGCAATAATAAACATAATTATTTCTCTTTCTTTTGTACTTATGTCACTATGGAGAATAGGTCATCAACAAAGGTTTTTAAAGATATGATTCATTTTTCCTTGTTAGAGTGAACATCGAGCAAGTGTGAAGTGCATTGGCCACATGAAGAATAATGAGAACAATAATGTTTCAACATTACAAAATGCTCACAATGATCAAAATTTATGAGAACCTCAGTTAAACAAGGAGACCTAATATTTTTCTTCACTAAAATGCGTGTGGATTTTTTATTTCATTAAAAAGTTGTATGCAAAAGGAATGGACAAGAATTCCCTTGCTATAAAATAAAAATAAAATTTTCCCACTAGTGTACTTCATTCTTCATATCCATGCTTTTTTCCTCATTTTTAAGTCCAAAATGCAACCACTATTTTGGATATTACACTTCTACAAGCTCATGGATTTCAAATTATCTATATAAATTGTCATTGAGCTATGAAATTATTGGTGGGTAGTAAACTCTGCGAGGTAGGTGGTATAAATCCCATTTGTTATTCTTTGCAATTATTGTTTATTTCCAAATTTGGTTTATATTCATTTACATTTTTTTTAAGATATCTCATTGCAGTTGTTAGAAATGGTTTCCAAAATCCCATACCTAGAAATTCATAATGTAAAACCCCAAGGCAATGCCCCACCATCAATGGAATATAATGCAAAAAGCCTAATAAATATAAGCAACCTAAGAATGTTGAGACATGTATACCCACTTGGACGCTTACTTGCCCCATTTTTAGATGAAATCATTGATATAATTGGCTGGAGTACCTGGCCTATCTAATGCACTTGCACATGGTGGTGTTGTTTCACCTTCACATGCTACTATACCCACTATAGTCACATCCACATTTTTTTATCTCCAAGTATAATGTTGAACCAATGGCTATGTCTCCTAGTCAAGGATGCCAATATCCTAGCTCACAATCTCTTTTTGTGACGAGGTGAATAGTAGATGAACCCATTAATGAATAAATGTTGAATTCCATTTATGCATTCATAATTGGTTAAACTACATGATTGTCTCATTGTGCAGTTGTAGAGAGGAATTCTACAATTGGGCCTTTCATTGTTGGCAGACTTAGCTATCTCATTACCTTACATCACCCTCTTCTTCCTCCTCATCGTGATCATTTTACCCCAAACTCATTATGATTTTAACCTATAATCCCAAATCCCTAACCCTAATAATCCTAATAATACTAAGCACAAACTCACATTGACATTATTATGGGCATACTTAGCTAACTCATTACCTTGCATCATCCTCCTCTTCCTGCTCATCATGATCATTTTACCCCAAACTCCTTATTCTTTTAACGTATAATCCCAAGTCCCTAACCCTAATACCGCCAAGCACAAACTCACATCGGCATTATTATGGGCCGTTATTTGTTATATATAACAAATATATGAATATATGTTATATATATGTGAGTGTGTGTGTAACATACAATAAATATATGTTATATATATATATATATATATATAGACCTTTGACACATCAACCCGACCAATGATAGAGACCCTTGCATCGACCCCAGTGCCAGAGACCATTGCATCAACCCCACCTTTCATAGACCCTCACATTGACCCCAACAACAAACACAAAGAAATACCAAAGAACCCTCACAACAAAGATAGATACTGAGACCGACAGAGACAGAGACATACAATAACAAGAGGCACATCGAGACCACCAATGTCGTCTAAATCGGTAAATTCAAATTACTATTCTCCTCAATCCCTTCAATCACAATAAAGAA
Source organism: Picea glauca (assembly GCA_000966675.3). Taxonomy (NCBI): domain Eukaryota; kingdom Viridiplantae; phylum Streptophyta; class Pinopsida; order Pinales; family Pinaceae; genus Picea; species Picea glauca. The sequence continues at coordinate 3,866 of JZKD02S0873449.1, read as the reverse complement.
TTTGGCAATATGATCATCATTTTCATCGATTTTTTAGAATTTGGCAATATTCTCATCATTTTCATTGATTTGGAAATATGCTCCCCCTCCTTGAATCGAGTTCTAGGATTTAGGTTAGAAATACCCTCAACCCATAATAGAAACCCTTTAACAATTTTCATTCATGAAGGAATTTATGTATTTAACCTTGAAAATATTGAAACCCTTGACCCATACTCGTTTCTCAGCATTAGAAATTGATGTGAAATTAAGGATAATGAATGTGTAGATAAATAAGTGTTCATGTGGTTCATGTTCAATGAATTTGTAAAAGGAGACAACAATTGATATTCCAGATTTGATTTTTTTACCTCCTTTTCTATGATGTTCTATGGTGAGGAAGGACCGAGGCCTATTTTATTTTGTGAATACACTATTCCATACATCAATAAATACACTTCCAATAGGTTTAAAGAGGGCACACTCTTGCAAATTTGTTTGTTGGAAGATTTTATAGTTTCTTGCTTTATGAAATAACAATCAAGGTTCTCTTTGGTGAAGGATTACACCTAAACTCAAGAATATTTGAAGGAAATGTGGTAGATGACCCTTGAATACATGGTTAAATAGGCCACAACCTAGGAACCTACAAAAATTAAATTGTCAACCTTCCACTAGGAAGCATTTAGTAGAAATCGTTTGGTATAGTTAACAAAAAAATCATCAAAACAACATTGTATTTATGTGACTGTGACACATGCGCCTACAAGTGAATCTTGTGCATCCACCAAAATTGATAGTTTACCCAATCACTATAGTCAATAGATCCCTCCATACAAAAATTAAATCCCAATCCCATAGAAAAATAACCACAATTAGATAGAATATGATGCCTAGGATGAAATAGAAGAGGACCCACAATTAGAGACTACCTCCTAGATAGGTTAACAAACTCCCTGGTCTACATCCTCAACCAACTTCCACTTAGCATATCACTTCCTTTTTTACAGTGCTCACATCTACTAGGGGAACCAAGAGGAAATCATATAGAGATCCTTTTTACAACCCCATATTAGTGTAGACACATAGGAACACCTCCGCTTCCATGAGACCCTGACAACATTGCTAATCCAACTAGTCCCATACGAGCAGTCAAACAATATCATCTAGGTCATAGTGATGACCCCCCTATTCTAGGAAGTAACACATTATTCAATCCGTCTCCTCTTCTAGTTCTTCCTCTAGATTGATTTATGTTTTGAGTTTTCTCCATTCAACCTCAAATAATAGGGGAAATGGTTCTAATGGACCATTATAAGATTATCCCATGAGTATCACAAATCCTAAATCCATTATGTTTTTACATATCTCTCTTGGATCAAATATCCATCCTCCATTCTCTTAAAATTACGGTCTATGTCAATCCATGAAGCATGAACTCACTTTCACTATTTTATTCTTAAGTTTGCAGAAAAATGAGTGGGTTGAGAATTGTATTCTAACAACAAAAGTCATTTGTACTATTATGTTCTTGTGGTTTCGTCAAGATGTTTCATCAGAACCATTATGACACTCCTAATTGTTTCTCTCATTTGATAGAGTGTTGTAGGACATACAACCAAATGATTATTTTTCATATCTATCTTCCTCGAGTGAGGGAAGTTCAGGTAGAATAGAGGAAAGTAAGACATCTAGTAGGTCTAATAGGCGAAGATCAAATATAGTGAGAACGTCAGAAGAAAATTCCATAGACGCATGGAATTTTTTCTTGCTAAAGGCAGTCATGTTCTTATGATGATGAGAGAATATATGACATCGAGATTCCCTTGAGGTACAAACATCTAGTGAAACTATGGGTACCTAAGGATATTCCTCAAATAAACACATATTTTTGTGTCAACGAAAGGATATACCACATTGCTCCATCATCATTACATTGTTTGGGGATATTTTCCATGGCTGGCATAAAGGTCTGTTATGGATAAACAACTGAATTGGTGGAGTATGTGGGACCCTTTTACATCTACAATGATTGGATACAACTAGTCCAATATACAAAAAATATGTGAAGATATGGTGTGGCTGAAAATTATATACAACTAAAAGACAACGATTGAAATAAAGGATCATCTATATATATTGACTAAAGGCCAAAAGTAGCAGGAAGTATTGCAGGGTTTATAAATAGTACATGACTTTCTACCACAAACAACCTAATTGCATATTTGAGGGGTGTGAAGGAAACCATGTATTCATATGTGCAATAAAATCAATAGCTGTAGGGGAAGAGTTGTTGATCGACTACAATTTGAATAAAGTAGATACAGACGTTGCTATTATGGGGGCGATACATATATTATTTTACCCAACCTGTAAGCAACGAATCTTATATTTTATGATTATCATTTACTATAATATCAAAATTATCACTAACACATGTTTCAACATCTTGCTCATAAATATTTTCCAAGACAAGACAAGAAACATACACTGTCTTCAATATGATCCTCTAAACTAGAACTAAAATCTCATATGGAAAGAGATTTAATGATAATACTGATCTTTGCTTTGCTATCACATTAGGATCACTCCTCAAAGTTGTAAATATTTTGATGTTATGTTTTTTACAAGTAAATCATCCACTAAAATAAGATAGATATAGATAGACAATTAAAGCAATACCAATCACCCTTCAGAATACATGGCTCTCCAACACAATCTCTATGGAAGGCCCTTGGAAACCCATGTCAAAGAAGAAAATAACCTCCATATCCACCTTTTGTACATATATCTTTAGTCTTATTACATGATTTTGTCGTCAAACTTCTTTGTCTTGTTAGAGAAAGTGCCACTTCATGTAAGGAATACCTAGCATATGAAAGATAGATACTATTGTAATAATTCCACCTTGAGTCTCATCCAACATGTTCTTCAAATTGAGAACATATAATCTCATTATTGTAGGATTTACAACATATACTAGATCCTAATTAATATCCATCTCATTATTGTAGCATCTACAACATATACCGAATTCCACCTTGAGTCTCATCCAACATGTTCTTCAAATTGAGAACGTATAATCTCATTATTGTAGGATTTACAACATATACTAGATCCTAATTAATATCCATCTCATTATTGTAGCATCTACAACATATACCATATCCTACTTTATATCCATCTAGTAATCATTTTCTTTTTACATAATAGACAAGCTTAGTTCCATCAGGCAAGTTGTGTGGCTTAAAAATTATTTTATGCAAATTCATCTCTTTGTTGTGTCCTATCTTGCACACTAGGCTTTCCTTATGCTTTTTTCTCCAACATTTTACAAGTTATACACTTGTTTGCTTCCAAAACATCATGCAATAAACTCCCATTGTCAAGGATTATAAAATTTCTACCATACATTTCCATTCTACCAACATGCTCCTCAAACTTGTAGATTCTGAAAACTCTTCTTCCTTTTAATGCTTTTCATATAACTTTCGGTTGTTGATGAGAACCCCATAGAACAAATTTATGTTGTAAAGGATGGGTTTAGAGCTATAACAATTTGTATTCCCATTGTATCTCCAAATCATAATGGTCTCCTCAACTTGGTCTTCTCACCTTTTGATGCAAGTCTACCTGCAATGAATCAACTTCCAATAACTCTTCTCTATTAAATCTATGTGGATTCATTTGATTTGATTTAACAACTTCTAAACCATAAATTGATCTAATTGTATATGTGCATGTAACAATAAGTGCCACCTTCACCAATACTAAAACAACCCACATTGATACTCTTGTTGGGTATGTGTTACATTTATTGCATGTGTGTGTGTGGGCGTGTCAGATATGACAACTGCGTCTGACGATCCCTCGTACTATGTAATGTC
>JZKD02S0873427.1:0-14162 GCA_000966675.3 Picea glauca | reverse complement strand
ACATGAAAAAACTCATTTCTCTTCTTTTTATCAATATCCCTTTCTATTTTGGGGGACTGAATTGAAGAATTTGAATTCATAGATGATATACCTTTCCTTCCTATGGCCTTGATCTTAGATTTATCTTCGAAATCTGACCCTACATACTAATGAGTTGATGCAACAATCTTGTGCTTCCCTTTATCCTTGAATTTTCTTAGTTGTAATTCTGGATGCAGTTTACAACATTGTGATTTCTCATTTCCCTTTTTCTTATAGTGGGAACATGTAGGCATTCCCTCAGCTTGCTTCAATGTGGTTGAATTCTTACTCTTCCATTTTCCTTTCGGTTTCTTTTGGAACTTGAATGGCTTCTTATCTTCACTCACATGCTTACCCTTACTAGCCTCTAGATGTGTCGCTTGTACTGACACTTTATAAATGTTAGTAGGGATAAACATTAGAATAGTGTGACAAAGATATGAGTGCATGCATCCAATATACTTCAAACGAGTTTCATGAGTATACAATGGAATTCCCTGTGATAATAATTTATTTTTGAATTGCTGTGTATATTCATGAATGTTTTAGCCTTTACCGTATCTTAGATTCTTCCACTCGATCATTTCCGTATGTGTATGTGCCAGTGGATAAAATTGTTTCCTTATAGACATCATAGATTTATCCCAGGAAGATATTACTTTACCATTTTGATAAAGATCAAATTGTATCTTACACTCCCACAATATTATGGAAGTTCCACTTAGTCAAAGAGTATCTAATTGTATCCTTGCATCCCCATCCATAATCTATTCAAACCTACAATAAACCTCTATTTATTTGATCTAGTTGTCCAATTTCTTAGAATTCATTTCTCCATCATAGGTCGACAATTCAAACTTGACATCCAATTTTAGTAATGGTAGATTATGATTATACTTCTTATAAGACTTATTTTGTCAAAAAGAATGTTTACTCGCTTCATAAGAAACTCATGACAATGATGAGGATGGTAAAGGGGATTTGAAGGTCTACCACCTTCATCTCCTCCTTCCCCTTTTAACGAACATTATCCGATTACAGGCTTTTGAATTCTTCATTCCAACTCATCTATTGTTTCTTTCAATGATTGAACCATAGCTCTGATCTCTTCAGGACTCATGGGATTATATTCTTCTTCTCATTTTTCAGAAGCCATCTTATGTCTTTGAAATCTCTTTCCAATTTCATACATATAACTTGAAGGTTTTACTTTACCAATTTTGAGTTTGGCTCTTGTAAGCATTCACTTTCAAACACTTGTCAAACCTGCTATGATACCAACTTGATCTAAAAAATCCTTAGATTGTTTTCAATTTTTTAATACTTAAAAAAATCTACTTGATCTTCAAAATAAAATGATCACTTGACTATATGAAAATTACATGTGAAGAAATTATCTAACCAAGTCCAGTTTAATGATAAAATAACTTGCAAAATAATTAAGCTTGAAATGAAAAACAATAATGAAATCCCATACACAAGGTGGAAAAACAAAGTTCACACAATTTGGGCTACCTCTCCAGTTCCACTTCCAATAGAGACCGTCTTTATTAATGCTCAAATGTTTTTTTTTTTTACAATGACCTATTTACATGTTGCTCAAATGCAGAAATATAGTGAACCGTTGGATTCCTAGAAAACAATCGTGCAAAATCAGTATAAAATTATTGAAATTTCATCAAGGTACAATTTGGCATGATTTGCAGTGTACCCTCACAACTTAGGTACCCCCGGGCATGAATTATGAGATTAACTCTGCATAAAAATAATGGGTCTATAATCCTCAGTCCACGCACCCATTAAATAGGGTGCCCCCTTAACCAATTTTTGAAATTGTTGGGTAGCATTAATTATAAATTAAGCAATTTATTATAACAAATGCCATTTTTGGCACATTGGTTATCAACATTATGCTAAATTGTTGGCATAGTTGGTGGAGGTTATGGTGGATCGGGGTTGAAGTCCCATCAATCTCTGATTATTTCGCTGGATTTTGTTAGATATGGTTTTATAACCATATATATATATATATATATATATATATATATATATATATATATATATATATAGATAATGTGACTAGTCCATTGTAACTCCCACATTACTTTGGTTCATGGTCATATATACCTTTCATACAACCGAGGGTCGAGGGATTAGGTCCTCTCGCCTTTAAAAATCTATTTAATACAATTTTTAGGCTTAAATAGTTTTTGCAAAGTATGATGTTAAGTAAGATTGTGATGACACGTTGGTAGTGGGGTTTTGGTAAGGTTTATGGAAGTCGCGGGTTCGACCCTTGTCGACTCCATGATGTTTATCAAACAATTATATTATACGATAATGGGAGGTTTTCACGTGGTAGCCTCTCATTGGCTCATCCTTGCCACATGTCATAATAGGAGTGGACGAGTTGTGCACCACTTGTCAATGTAACACACCCACGACGGGGCATACAAATTTTCCCTTTTCTTAAAGGACATATTCTTTGTTCATGGTTTCTAATTTGGAAAGTCAAGGAACCAGTCTGACCTCCCGATCAAGGATCTCTGATTCTAAATCCAAACGTCTCTTTGAGACCTTGATGGTCTTGCTCTATAATCAAACACAGACCCCTTCAACTTCTGGGTGCAGGTCTAATGGTACCAACGACCTTCCCCTTCACACCTACAGAATCTCAGAGTTTGGGCGCTAGCTCATTTTTTGATAAGCCCCTTCCTTGATATGACCTTGGGCGATAGACTTACGTAACCACGCAATTGTGAGAGATTCCAAGGGAGGTTTGAAACCAAACTACTTTTCACCGCGCAATTCACCTTGAGCCTCCATGTGTCCTTTCTCCAAAACTGTGGTTTGGATTGCGGCTCGCCCTCAACTTTTTAAAGTTCATGCACCTTCGGTCCCAGTAATGCGATGGGACCGCCGATATGATGACCTTAACGGTGCTTCTGAATTGACAGCTCAGATCTATCCTTTCTGAATCTATGGATCAAATCTAATCATTCAAAATCAACGGTTGTGATTTATTTCGTGATTTGGGTTTTGGGAGTTTCAACTCTCAACTTTTGCTTCCTCCGTCAATAGCTATCTTCCGAAGTGGAAGATCTGCTGACACCTGTCCTCCACAAACGAATGATCTTGATGAGCTCCGTCTCTCTGGCCTTTGGGATTTCTTTCTCCTTCATTCACCCCTTTCTCCCGGAGTGATCCATACCTAGAGTTGTAGATCAGATGCCACACGTCTACTCTGATCAACGGTCTATATCCTCTCTCCACAAACACAAATCTCTAGAGTGAATCCTTCCAGAGTGTCGGATCTTATGACACATGTCCTCTCCAAATAAACGACCCTAGTCCTCTTCGGGACTTCGACACTTTTCAACCAAGACCAAGTCAATGGTCCTTCGACCTCCTCCTCGATCAATGATCACGATATCCTTAGGGACTTCGGCACTTTCACCCACTACTTTCCTCCAAAAGCTCGCGATCTATCACCAGGCGTCTCTCTGGATATGAGGATCTATATTCACTTTGGACTTTGGGTTTCGAGAGTTTCAAATATCAACTAAAACCTTCGAAGTGATTCTTCCCAGAGCCTTAGATCTGTTGACACGTACCTCCCCTGATGACCAACGATCAAGATTTACTTCGGCAATTTCAAACTCTCCTTGACCACAAGCTCTCACTCAAGGGTTGTGGATCTTGCGCCACCTGTCCCTCTTGGCAATGAACAAACCCACTTCACTTTGGGACTTCGGGACTTTGGCCAATCAACCCTTCTGTGCACACAAAGGTTAAAAATCGTTCACTTTACCTTAGATCGGACGACTATCGTCCCCTTATGCTCAGATCCGATGGATAGGATCTATTCCCTTCTTAGTGATTATCATCTACTTCCCTAGACGTTGATCTAGCGATCCGGGATTCTCCCAGCTTGGAAGATTTTTGTAGATGTTCAAGGCCTCATCCTTCGTTCTTCCCCTTGGGTCTCACCTTTTCTCTTGAAAATGTTATCTTGGGTCTCACCTTTTCTCTTTAAAATATTATCTCTTCTGAGCTTTTCTATTCTCTCAGATCGATGATACCGAAGGACTCCGTCACTCTGTGGATTTCCTAAGGGAATCACAACCATCTCTCTCGCAACTATTCAAGGCTCGACGGTCATGATCTGACCAATACCAAGGTGTCTGTTGATCGACAGTTCACAGTAATTGTGGGGCCCCAACGTGCGTGCTCTTTATCAGAGAGCTCAACCTCCAAAATTTGGAAAGTGTTCGCTCGACTCTAGTATAATCCTAGTCATTGATATTCCATCCCCAACGAGATCAACAACGTGGGTTGATTGCGGGCCGTGAACTAGAAGGTCCGCTAAATTCACCTTCGCACTCCGCAATGATTCCCAACCGTCGATTAAATCAAGCGACTGATGTGTGATTCGGTAACTCCAGTGATTATTTGATTCGATCCGACGACCGGGATGGCCTCTCCTCCCATTAAACAACTCGCATCCATATCCGTTGTCAGATTATTAAGTCATGGGTAGTTCTGGTAACTTGACTATCGACTACCTCCTAGATCTAACAGTTGGGACGGTTCCTGGGCATCCTCAGATATAAGGTTCATATTTAACTTTGGGACTTCGGGGATTCTACCTCCCTTACGATGAACTCACTCACTTCGCCGAACTTGCGAAGTCCGAATAACTCAAAGGGTTAACTCCCACACTCTTTCCCATATCCAATGATTGCAATAGACCGTGGCTTCTTTCGAACAGATTTTGTTCGTTCGTCTTCCAAACAAGGGAACCTTCCCTTTCGATACTTCATCCTCGCTACACTTCCTGAGATTTGTTATCTCTAAAGGGCTTAAGAGCTTTGCACTCTTTCTCTTAAACTTAACTCTTGGAATAATCCTTCTGCACACCCCTTATCCTCATTTGTCAACTCTATAACTTAAGTGGTTCTCAGTCTCTGCCTACCTTGTAGAGAGGATATGAATACATGCACTATCTCTCTTGAGCTTTAATAGAATCCCTCCTCTAAGGGACACAAAACGACTAGAAGTGTCGACATGCGTACGTGAAACTATGCCCAAGGTCGATGAACTAACAGTTTTTGGATCTAACTTAAGCCACCACAGGGTGAAAGCATTTACGAATACAAAACATGTCCAACGCATACTTGCTTAAATACACAATTTAAACAGGAATAGAGAGATATAGTATAATCATTAAGAAAACATACACATTTATGATTCCTTCACAGTATGCCCCATTTCATTACATAATTACAACTTAATTTCACAGAGTATGAGAATACTTATCTATTACAAGTTGCATCCAACCAACTGACTGTGGGTGTGTGCATTTCCACCCAACCATAGGCTCAGAGGCATTCATTTTTAGCACTTCGGCCACCCCCGTTCCAAGCCATGATATCACTAGGGAATTTATGCCATCTCTCAGAGAAACTCGCTCTGTCACAATGACCCTTTGAGGTTTATCAGATGCTTCCTCAACATCAAGCTCGTGTTTGAGTTCTTCGAGATATGTTCTCGGCACTTCCTTTAGGTTCCCACATCTCTCTTACCAGCTTGTCTTCTCCTCCCGTTTCTCTATATTTATCTTACCTTCCCTCCTCTAGAATTTTTTCCGACCTGTCATGTTCCTTCTGTTAGAAGGAAGCTCAGGTCTGCAGGTCTCTGTGGTACTTAGAGATGAAATCCTATAGCTAGACCATGTTTCCACTCGTGGGGGTGGTTGATGATTCAACCACTGGTCCTTTCTTCATTAACTGATTTATTTCCTCTAGAGATATCATGGATCGTACTTCAAGGCTTCACCCCCAACATTCAGTTATGGGCAGTTTAACAATAATACATTTACATTGATCGCATACCTTAGCATGGTAATCCTATTTTAATATTAATTACAAGATGGGGGAAATAGGGTGTTACAATTCCCCCCCCCCCTTAAAGGAACACCGTTCTCGGTGTTCTTTCTCAAAAACACCTGTCATTCCTTTTTCATTCAGTTGTTTAAAAAATCTTGATCTTTCTTCCTCGGTCGGGTCCATTTTCAGACCCTTAATTTTGGTCACCTTCTTTCAATCATTCTTGGACAACAAGCACGTTAATCATAGTCTTATGTGAAAACATTGCATATAAATTCCTAGGAAAATTTCACAATCTTAGCACAAAAATTATTTGTGCAGTTTGTGGATTTTTATCCACATGGTTGTTTTTCTATCCAAGCTCATTGTTTTTCCTTGACATACCCATTGGGTGCATGATCCCAATAAATAGTTTACAAAAGCTATTAAGGTATTATCTTCCTTGCGGTCACTCACCCTATAGGCCCAGGCTCAGACAAACCCTTCTCTGCTATACAATCCCTCAGGTGATCCATCTTGCCTTGCCAAGGTTTTCTCACACAGGAAGAACTGCCCATCGTGTGCATGATCCCAATCAATAGTTTAAGAGAACTATTAAGGTCTCCTCTTCCTTGCTATCACTCACCCTCTAGGCCCAGGCTCAAGCATCTCCTTCTCTGCTATATAATCCCTTGGGGGATCCATCTTGCCTTGCCAATGTTTTCTCGCACAGAAAGAATTCCAGAGACTCTATCAAGTCTTACAGTGAAGGAGTACCTCAAACTTTCTTTGTTAAGGCATCCCTCCAGTTTGTTTTACCTCAACACAACATATTCTAGGATATCATGGCTTACCACGGGGTTCTCATGGCTCAATAGTAGCCATTTTTCATGCTTTTACAGCTTTATAGTCTTCCGACTCAGCTAAAGTTAGGGACGAAAGTTACTCTCCTTCTCCTAAGTCGGACTCTATTTCATGCCATCAAATTATACTCTTTCTCACCTGTATCACAGGCATATAAAAATTCATGAGACACCATCATAAATTTTAAATTCAAATTTTTCTTGTAAATTTGTGACCCACAGATATCCAAATTCCACATTATGTTTCCATATTTGTTTCGTACAAGAGTTAGATTCATAATTATGGGACTTTCCTATCCATAGTGGTTTGGCTCAGAAGGCAATTGGTCTTCCTTATGGATTACAATGTTTCCATATTCAAGACTCCTTTGCTTCCTGCACTTTCAACTTCAATCAACCAAACAAATTGTTAGTTTCCATGCACATACATTTTATTGCACCTTTATAACGTCATCACAAACAATTTCAGAATTGTGCATACTAACAATCAAAATCACTTTCTCAAAAAGGAAATACCATTCCTTGTAGTTTGGCTCAGTAGGCAATTGGTCTTCCTCATTGGCTTACAATATTGCCATATCCAAGACCCATTTCCTCCTACAATTTCAACATTCCTCAGCCAAACAAATTGTTATTTTTCATGCACATAACCTTTTCAAAATCAAGCATACTAATAGTCCAAGTCATTTTCATCTATTCAAGGATACAAATAAAAAGGATAACTCATCCCTTACCTATGTATAATTTCATCCTACCAATTTTTTCAGAATGTAATTCAGATATAAATTGACCTTAATGAATGTGCCAACATTCATGGCCACATTCATACCCAATATTTTCACCATATGGTTTATTCATTCCCATTCATTGTTGCAGNTTCGGGTTTCGAGAGTTTCAAATCTCAACTGAAACCTTCAAATTGATTCTTCCTAGAGCCTTAGATCTATTGAAACGTACCTTCCTTGATGACCAACGGCCAGGATTTACTTCGTTGACTTCAAAATATACTTGACCACAAGCTCTCACTCAGGGGTTGTGGATCTTGTGCCACCTATTCCTCTTGGCGATGAATGGCCCCACTTCACTTCGGGACTTAGGTACTTTGGCCAGTCAGCCCTCCTGTGCACATAAAGGTTAAAAATCATGCACTTTACCTTAGATCGGACGACTATCATACCCTTGCACTCAGATCCAACGGTTCAGATCTGTTCCCTTCTCAGCGCTTCTCCTCTGCTTCCATGGACGTTGATCTAATGGTCCAGGTTTCTCCCAACTTGGAAGAGTTTTGTATATGTTCAAGGCCTCAACCTTCATTCTTCTTGCAAGCCTGACTATCTTGGGTCTCGCCTTTGCTCTTGAAAACATTATCTCTTCTAAGCTTTTCAATTCTCTCCAATCGACGATATTGAAGGACTCTGTCACTCCACATATTTCCTAAGGGGATCACAACCATCCCTCTCGCAATTGCTCAAGGCCCGACAGTCATGATCTGACGAATACCGAGGTGTTCGTTGATCAATGGTTCATAGTAATTTTGAGGCCCCAATGTGCATTCTCTTTATCACAGAGCTCAACCTCCGAAATTTGGAAAGTGCTCGCTCAACTCTGGTCTGATCCTAGTCATTGATCTTCCATCCCCAACGAGATCAACGACGTGGGTTTATTGTGGGTCGTGAATTAGCAAGTCCGCTAAATTCACCTTTGCACTCCGCAATGATTCCCAACCGTCGATTAAATCGAGCGGCTTGTGTTTGATTCGGTAACTCCAGTGAGTATTTGAGTCAATCTGATGATCGGGATAGCCTCTCCTCCCATTAAACGACTCACATCCATTTTCGCTGTCAGATTCTTAAGTTATGGGTAGTTCTGGTAACTTGACTATCCTCTACCTCCTAGATCTAACGGTCGGGACGGTTCTCGACCATCCTCAGATCTAAGGTTCAGAGTTAACTTCAAAACTTCGGGGATTCTACCTCCCTTATAAAGAAATCGCTTAGTTCGTCGAAATTGCGAAGTCCAAATGAATCCAAGGGTTAACTCCCACACTCTTTCCCATATCCAATGGTTGCAACATACCGTGGCTTCTTACAGACAGATTTTGTTTGTTCGTCTTCCAAACAAGTGAACCTTCCCTTTTGATACTTCAGCTTCGTTACCCTTCCTGATCTTTGTTAGCTCTGAAGGGCTTAATATATTTGCGCTCTTTCTCTTGAACTTAACGCTTGGAAGAATCCTTCCACTCACCCCTTACACTCATTAATCAACTCTAGAACTTAAGTGGTTCTCGGTCTCTTCCTGCCTCACAGAGAGCTTGTGCATACATGCATTATATCTCTTGAGCTTTAACATAATCCCTCCTCCAAGGGACTCAGAACGACTAAGAGTGTCGACATGCATACGTGAAACTATGCCCAAGGCCGACAAGCTCACAATTCGTGGATCTAGCTTAAGCCACCACAGGGCGCAAGAATTTACGAATACAAAACATGTCCAATCCATACCTTCTTAAATACACAATTTAAACAGGAATAGAACGATACAGTATAACCATTAAGAAAACATACACATTCCTGGGTCCTTCATGGTATACCCCATTTCATTACATAATTACATCTTAATTTCACAAAGTATGTGTAATGTCCCTCACCTCTTAGAGAGGCGATGAGGAGACTCAGTGGCGTGGGCACACCCACTAGGTCATAGTATCACACTAAGGGGGGGAAAGTCAAGAAGTTAAAAGTTATATTTTTAAGTTGACTTAAGAAAGGAAAAGGTTAAGGGAGTAAAAGATAACTCAACAGAAGAATAGAAGATTAAACCTGGGGGTTAACCTAACTCAACAAAGAATTAGAAGGAAAAGTATAAGTAAGAGGTTGGGGCGCACCTATTACTCATTCTGGTTTTGGATTAGCATTTTCTATTTCTCTTGAGCATTCAGTTTGGGGGTTTTGCTATACAAACCCTTGTGAGCAACTCAGTGGTGAAATATCCACTCACCTTGTTCTGCAACTTGGTCTCAGGGATGAAAGACTCCTCCACACCATTCTAGTCTCAGCCCATCTCCATCTAGCACTTCAGAAGGTAGTAGGTTGTACTGTTCTTGTGTGTCCAGCAAAGGTGCACCATAATCTAGAGGGAGGTTCGATCCAGCTTATCCTGAGGGCATGGGACCATTCCGACAGTCGGGTTTTATTTGCAGGGGCAGGACCATCAGTTTGAGGGATTTTCTAGAGGGTTATCATCATTCTACATTTGTCTATAGATTGGGACATCTTGGAGCCATAAGGGACGTCCTGTGATTCAGTAANTTCGGGTTTCGAGAGTTTCAAATCTCAACTGAAACCTTCAAATTGATTCTTCCTAGAGCCTTAGATCTATTGAAACGTACCTTCCTTGATGACCAACGGCCAGGATTTACTTCGTTGACTTCAAAATATACTTGACCACAAGCTCTCACTCAGGGGTTGTGGATCTTGTGCCACCTATTCCTCTTGGCGATGAATGGCCCCACTTCACTTCGGGACTTAGGTACTTTGGCCAGTCAGCCCTCCTGTGCACATAAAGGTTAAAAATCATGCACTTTACCTTAGATCGGACGACTATCATACCCTTGCACTCAGATCCAACGGTTCAGATCTGTTCCCTTCTCAGCGCTTCTCCTCTGCTTCCATGGACGTTGATCTAATGGTCCAGGTTTCTCCCAACTTGGAAGAGTTTTGTATATGTTCAAGGCCTCAACCTTCATTCTTCTTGCAAGCCTGACTATCTTGGGTCTCGCCTTTGCTCTTGAAAACATTATCTCTTCTAAGCTTTTCAATTCTCTCCAATCGACGATATTGAAGGACTCTGTCACTCCACATATTTCCTAAGGGGATCACAACCATCCCTCTCGCAATTGCTCAAGGCCCGACAGTCATGATCTGACGAATACCGAGGTGTTCGTTGATCAATGGTTCATAGTAATTTTGAGGCCCCAATGTGCATTCTCTTTATCACAGAGCTCAACCTCCGAAATTTGGAAAGTGCTCGCTCAACTCTGGTCTGATCCTAGTCATTGATCTTCCATCCCCAACGAGATCAACGACGTGGGTTTATTGTGGGTCGTGAATTAGCAAGTCCGCTAAATTCACCTTTGCACTCCGCAATGATTCCCAACCGTCGATTAAATCGAGCGGCTTGTGTTTGATTCGGTAACTCCAGTGAGTATTTGAGTCAATCTGATGATCGGGATAGCCTCTCCTCCCATTAAACGACTCACATCCATTTTCGCTGTCAGATTCTTAAGTTATGGGTAGTTCTGGTAACTTGACTATCCTCTACCTCCTAGATCTAACGGTCGGGACGGTTCTCGACCATCCTCAGATCTAAGGTTCAGAGTTAACTTCAAAACTTCGGGGATTCTACCTCCCTTATAAAGAAATCGCTTAGTTCGTCGAAATTGCGAAGTCCAAATGAATCCAAGGGTTAACTCCCACACTCTTTCCCATATCCAATGGTTGCAACATACCGTGGCTTCTTACAGACAGATTTTGTTTGTTCGTCTTCCAAACAAGTGAACCTTCCCTTTTGATACTTCAGCTTCGTTACCCTTCCTGATCTTTGTTAGCTCTGAAGGGCTTAATATATTTGCGCTCTTTCTCTTGAACTTAACGCTTGGAAGAATCCTTCCACTCACCCCTTACACTCATTAATCAACTCTAGAACTTAAGTGGTTCTCGGTCTCTTCCTGCCTCACAGAGAGCTTGTGCATACATGCATTATATCTCTTGAGCTTTAACATAATCCCTCCTCCAAGGGACTCAGAACGACTAAGAGTGTCGACATGCATACGTGAAACTATGCCCAAGGCCGACAAGCTCACAATTCGTGGATCTAGCTTAAGCCACCACAGGGCGCAAGAATTTACGAATACAAAACATGTCCAATCCATACCTGCTTAAATACACAATTTAAACAGGAATAGAATGATACAGTATAACCATTAAGAAAACATACACATTCCTGGGTCCTTCATGGTATACCCCATTTCATTACATAATTACATCTTAATTTCACAAAGTATGTGTAATGTACCTCACCTCTTAGAGAGGCGATGAGGAGACTTAGTGGCGTGGGCACGCCCACTAGGTCATAGTATCACACTAAGGGGGGGAAAGTCAAGAAGTTAAAAGTTATATTTTTAAGTTGACTTAAGAAAGGAAAAGGTTAAAGGAGTAAAAGATAACTCAACAGAAGAATAGAAGATTAAACCTGGGGGTTAACCTAACTCAACAAAGAATTAGAAGGAAAAGTATAAGTAAGAGGTTAGGGCGCACCTATTACTCATTCTGGTTTTGGATTAGCATTTGCTATTTCTCTTGAGCATTCAGTTTGGGGGTTTTGCTATACAAACCCTTGTGAGCAACTCAATGGTGAAATATCCACTCACCTTGTTCTGCAGCTTGGTCTCAGGGATGAAAGAATCCTCCACACCATTCTAGTCTCATCCCATCTCCATCTAGCGCTTCAGAAGGTAGTAGGTCGTACTGTTCTTGTGTGTCCAGCAAAGGTGCACCATAATCTAGAGGGAGGTTCGATCCAGCTTATCCTGAGGGCATGGGGCCATTCCGACAGTCGGGTTTTGTTTGCAGGGGCAGGACCATCAGTTTGAGGGATTTTCTAGAGGGTTATCATCATTCTACATTTGTCTATAGATTGGGACATCTTGGAGCCATAAGGGACGTCCTGTGATTCAGTAAAACTCAGATCTAGGGAGATATTATTGAGATTTGATTCTGAAACTTCTCCCACGGGATTCTCATAGCCCGATCTATATTCTTGGAGAGTTTCAAATCATTTGGAGGCCTCCTTCATTAGGGCCAAACCAACTAGGGTTTCAATCATCTAGTGGGGTGCACCATTCAGTGGAGGAATTAAGATCTACAAGGTTTGAGAGTGGATTTCAGAATTTGGACATATGGGTTGTCCTTACAGTTGCCCGATCTATCATTTGGCATATTTCTCAGGATGATTGCACACTTTTGGTAGCAGGGCCGAATTATTGAGGGCTTCAACATTCTAGCAAGGCGNGAGGCCTCCTTCATTAGGGCCAAACCAACTAGGGTTTCAATCATCTAGTGGGGTGCACCATTCAGTGGAGGAATTAAGATCTACAAGGTTTGAGAGTGGATTTCGGAATTTGGACATATGGGTTGTCCTTATAGTTGCCCGATCTATCATTTGGCATATTTCTCAGGATGATTGCACACTTTTGGTAGCAGGGCCGAATTATTGAGGGCTTCAACATTCTAGCAAGGCGTGGCACTTTCCATCTTGGAGGTTGAGCATTAGTATAGCTCAGATCTACTTGATTCAGTATTCATTGTATATCCAGCCTTTGGAGGCTTATATTGTATTGTTGGGAGCATTTTGTAGTAGCTCATATCTATTGCTTATACGACCATCTAAGGTTTATGCTAGATCGATCATCTATTGTATTGATCTTACATTGTTCATAATAAAAAGGTCAGATCTTTGCTTGTGCTTCTACATCTTGAATATATTGTGATCTTCATGTGTTGATGAATCTTGTATGCGCTTAATAGCTCAATAAATACCTGCACATCAATAAATCAGTAGTAGTTAGTGATTCCAAGAAAAGATTTGGCTTGGGATCATTACAGTGGTATCAGAGCCTTGATCCTCCAAAGATGTGGAGAGATTGGTGCATGCAGAGGTATAGGGGAATTGTTATGGGTCGGAGGAAAAAAAACAGTAGTGAAACAGAGGCAGAAATGGAAGGGTCAGGAGACAACCATGAGCCTCAGGGCTTGGCTCTCTTAGTAGCCAAATTTGGTAAGTTCCAGCAAAACATGAACCGCATAGAAAGCACATTGGTCCAATAGTTGGATGAGTATCAGGAAACCAACAGAAGGGGATAGGACGAAATCTCTGAAACCTTGAAGAAAGTTGATGAGAATCTACAGAAAATGAATGAGAACCAAACTAGGATAACTGACCTTCTGATGCAAGTAACCCATCAAGGAAAAAATCCTGATATGTATGGGAATAAGGAGGCTGGAGTGTCTGGTGGAACCCATGAGGAAGTCAGATATAACCCGAAGAAAGCACCGGGATCCAAAGGAAGTCTTGGAGGTGGCACGTTCCATGGGCAGATGGGTAGCAGGACCAATCATAGGCCATACATGCCAGTGTTCATAGATGAACCACTAGGCCAACACTCAGGTAGCAGAGCTAACCCCAGACCATACATGCCCACATTCATAGATGAGCAAGGGAAGCATGATCAGGTTGAAGATTTTGTGGAACAATTAGCCAGGAGTACCCGGGAATACTACAGCTTGGATATGAAAGTTCAAAGACAGATGTCCCTAGAGCAGTATTGTCAACTCAGGTTCAGAAACTAGCCTAG
>JZKD02S0873415.1:197877-225977 GCA_000966675.3 Picea glauca | reverse complement strand
TTGCCCAAGAAATATGGATCATTTGACAGTTGTGGACCAATGTCCTGAGAGTTATATGGAAATGAACCAGACATCTACATGCCCAGCTAAGGAAATTTTAGCAAGGTAGCAGATTGCAAATTTGGATTGACAAATTCCAACTTACATCGATTATTAACAAAAACACCAAACAAGATCAGAAAAAGAATGCAACTGAATTGCAGAATTTTACCTTGTCTTTCAATGTGCTTACACCAAAGTTGGTATTAGTTTCCAAATTTGAAAATCTTTGACCTGTAATGTCTTTTACATAATTCTCAATGTCTGTTGAAGATAATGGAGACGAGTGGTGTTGTTTAACGTATATTGCATCTCCACCACCAATTGTCACAGACGTGATAATATGGGTTCCAAAATTTTCCCTAATTGTTTTCCCTAATTGCTTTCCCTAATTTTCCCTAATTGTTTTCCCTAACGAGTGCATTGTTTTCCCTAATTGCTTCCCACCCACCATAACTGTAGCGCACTGGGTTGTACACCAACTGAACCGATTGAAAGCCGAAGAAATGTGTCGCGCACTGCGCTGTCCACCAACTGAACCACCTGAAAGCGGAAGAAACTTGATGAAGAAGAAACGTCGAAGCCGTCGCCAGTTTGAAGTAGGCGATGAAAAAGACACGTGGAGACATAATATTGGTGATATTTGATGGAAATATGGCAAGTTCCTACAGGTTTTTGACAAACAACGAAGGCCTCCAGTGGAACCTCCCCTAAAAGAACACCTTCGGTGTAAAAATTACATATAAATAGGATTTTATAATAATGTTTTTATAATTTAATTTTTGAATGTATTTGAAATCATCCCATTTTATAATTATCACATCAAATGAATTTCAATACTAATTAAGAATATAAGTTTTATTTTGAAAATATAGAAGATCAATAAAATTTTAATACTTATTAAGAATATAAGTTTGATTTGAAAATATATAATTATGAAATCAAATGAATTTCAATACTAATTAAGATTATAAGTTTTATTTTGAAAAAATAAGTTTTATTTTGAAAAATAGAAGACCAATAAAAATTTCAATGTTAATTAAGAAGATAAGTTTCACTTTGAAAATATAGAAGATTAATAAAATTTCAATACTAATTAAAAATATAAGTTTGACTTTAAAAATATAGAAGATCAATAATAAATGATATTGGTTAATGGCAAAATAATTTTACAAAATCAAATAAATTTCAATACTAATTAAAATTATAAATTTCACTTTGAAAAATTTCAATACTAATTAAAATTATAAATTTCACTTTGAAAATATAGAAGATCAATAAAATTTCAATACTAATTAACAATATAGGTTTGACTTTGAAAATATAGAAGATCCATAAAATTTCAATACTAATTAAGAATATAAATTTGACTTTGAAAATATAGAAGATCAATAATAAATGATATTGGTTAATATCAAAATCATTTTACAATATCAAAGAATCAAATGAATTTCAAAGTTTCACTTTGAAAATATAGAAGATAAATAAAATTTCAATACTAATTAAGAATATAAGGTTGACTTTGAAAATATTGAAGATCAATAATAAATGATATAGGTTAATGATACAACCTGAGTGGGCCTAATGGTTAAGAACATGTGTTTCCTCTTAAGAGGTCACAGGTTCAAATCCAGAGGGGGGTAGGGTATGTATACCTTCATAGACTTTACTAGTCAAATCGTTGCCCTTGTCCCACAAACAAGGGGGTCTCATACACCAATTTAGTGTGTTGGCTTGGTCTTGACCTTAAAAATAGATTATTATTATTATTATTATTATTTTTAAGTAAGAGATTTTATATATAAAGGGCCTTCAAAAAACTAGACCAGAGGTACAAAAACTTGAAAACAACTGCACTGTAATTACTGAAATGCCCCAATAGAGGGGAAACCAGTTTAGCCAGCCGGGTAAGTCTAGCATTTGATAGTCTAACAGTCTTGTAAAACAGAACTAAGTTGACTAAGCTACAACTAAGAAAAGAAACTATTAAAGAGAAAAGAACCCCTGTGGGGTCATACACTTGGCGAGTAACCTGGCCAGGTGGCTAGAACAGCCACGTACCAAGGCTCCTCTTCAATGGGTGTCCCTTTTCCTTCCAAATGCATGTTAGCGTCCACGTTGTTCTCGTCCCTGTTGGCAGCTAGCAGGGCATCTCCAGGCGGACTGTACACATGCTGGCATGTAGCTGTCGCAGCCTCTGTGTCCTCATGCTTGACCTACTCCACAACGACCTCTGCTGAATGTTGCGGCTGAGAATTCCTGTCGTCGCTCTCTGCATGGGGTTCTTTTGCTGAAGCCGCACCTTCTAGAGTGGAGGGGAAAGCATCCTGGAAGGTGGATAGAATCTGAAGGAGGGTCGAGATCTTTCCATCCATAATCTGCAGTCGGAATTGGAGGTCCTCCATTCCCTGACGGAGTTCGAAGACCAGACCATAGAGAATGGTTAAACTTTCTTTACGCTGTGAATCAGGGTTGGAGTCGGTAGACGCGTACGCGCTGTTTCGGGCACTTCGAAAAAGAGGTGGCGCCCCCATGGGAGGCTATGAAGAGCAAGCTACCGGTGCAAGAGAAGGTTCGCTGGTTCTGGAGTTCGGTGGGAGGGCAGGAAATCGCGAAAGAGAGCCCAACGAGTTATTAGTAATGACTAGGCATTCGAACCGGGAGGTAGGCGGGGTGGAGGAGGTGAGAGGTGCTAGCTCAGGCTGCAGAGGTGGCGAGGAGAACGTGGAGGGCGAACCAGGGGGAGAAACAGAGGTCCGGGGCCGAGGAGGATGCCATGGAGAGCCTCTTCGCAACCTTCCTCTTTGACACGACATAATGTTCTTCGTTTGAAGGCAGATAATGGCTGAGTGCTCCAGACAAATGCAGAGAGCCTGGAGAGGGCCAAGGGCTACGGACACCATGAAAGTCCAGGTTAATCCAGGCCAGGGAAACGGAGGGATGTGGGGGTCGGTCCTCGAGCGAGAATGAGAAACACTTGCAGACGGAAAAGCCATAGAGAAGTTTGTAATGAGGGTCAGGCACACCAGAGTTAATGGTGTTGCATCGACATGAAGTCGAATTAATGCAGGGTTGAGGCGGCGGTAATTGGCACGAGCTCATCACATGGATCTCTGCCTTGTTGGCTTGACCACTCTCCCGCTTCGCACCATTTGTCTCGCACTAACACTCCATCCGGGGGTATTATTAATATTATTATTATTATCAAAATCATTTTACAATATCAAAAAATGTTCATGGTGTTCATCACTAAAATAAAACAAAAATGTGTTTATCATTTTGATTTCAAATTAATCATTATAATAATTGAAACAATTTTTTTAATATATTAATTGAGACAATTCTTTTAATATATTATAAATTTTAGTGTTTATATAATTTTTGTTATTTTACAATTATTCGATTTCAAGTTGGGTGACTTCTTGACCATTCTTCGGAGCTTTTAAATTCACAAAGCAATAAATCATCAACTGTGAGGAACCACATGGCGTACCACCTATCACCGGAAATGGCATGACGAGGAATATCCATTCATGAGTGAGTTACCTTCTTTTACACCGTCATTCATGACATTTTTATTTGATTAATTATGTGTTCCATGACCACACCTTTGGGGCTACTAGGCTTCTTCAATGGTTGACATCAATGAAAACTAATCTTTCAATGATATTTCAACAATCTCCCCCTTTGGCATTGATAGAAACATTGATGGCATGGTAACAATCATGCTCCTACTCATGTTCCCCCTCTCTCCATGCATCTATTCTTTCTCTCTATTTCCATGCCTTTGTTCTCTCTCTCCCCCTTTGACATCAATGGAAAAGGGAAATTCTCCTTTAGGGATACTCCCCACATGTACAAGCCTTTGCTTTCTCTTCATGGTGCTTCATCGTGTAAAACTATGTTGTATATGAAAATCATTCAAAACATTCTTTACTTGTATTCTTCAAATCTTTTGCTTCTCTCTGTTTATATTAATGTGGATGATGTCATGTCAATCATTGAGGGGTAGAAGCTACTCAATGTTTCTGTGGAAGAGGTTTGGTGAAGATATCTACAATATGATCTTTTGTCCCAATGTACTCTAGCTTGATGTTCTTCACTGTAACTTGTTCCCATAGAAAGTGAAACTTGATCGTAATATGCTTCATCTTGGAATGCATCATTGGATTCTTAGAGATACTAATAGGAATGGTGTTATCACATAGTATTGAAATGGGCTCATAATACTTCACTTGTATATCCTGCAAATTTTGCTTCATCGAGAGAACCTGAGTACTGTAAGTTTTAAACCTTTGAAGTAAAGAAATGCATACAAATTCTTAAGAAAAACAAAAATTAATCAATGGCTCATACACATAGTACACAGATATTTACACTGGAAACCCTTAACCAGGAGAAAACCATCCGTATTAATTTCACCATTCACCATACAATATATACAATGTTTTAGGTATTCCGTAGCTACCAAAACCCTAATCCCTTAATCTGAGATTAATTTAAAAATCTGCTAAAAATAGCAAAATCCGCTAAAATTAGCAAAAACCCACACACACATGCAAAGAATATAACATATACCCAACATTCTCCCACTTGTTGTTTTCTTTGCATCCAAGGGTCAAAAGGATTATATAGTCAACAATCCAGGGCAACAATGCCCATTGTTCCTCTACACCAGGAAAACTTTTCTGTGCTCACAAGCTTTGTCAATGAATTTGCAACATTCTTCAAAGTGTCAAACTTTTCCAACAACACCTTATTTTCTTCAACCATGTCTCTCACAAAGTGATACTGAATATCAATATTCTTTTCCTTTGAATGATAAGTTGGGTTCTTTGCTAGGAAAATTGCACTCTGACTGTCACAATCTAATCTCACTGCTTGTTGTACCAACCCATTACCTAAACACAATCTCTATAACCATATAACTTCCTTGCTTGCATGAGTGGCTGACATGCATTCAGATTATGTAGTTGAGAGTACCACTACAACCTGTCTTTTGCTCATCCAACTAATTGCTCCTCCAAATAGGTTAAACACATACCCACTTGTAGATCTTCTACGATCTAGATCTCAAGCCCATACTACATCAACAAAGTCATGTATGTCCACCACTCTGTCCAATCCTGGTCTTCCTTGGTAGCACAATCCATAATTGGTAGAGCCACGCAAATACCTGAAGACCCTCTTTACTGTTGTCCAATGCTCCTTCCTTGGTTTTGATATATACCGGCTCAAAACTCCCACTGCATGTGCAATGTCCGGTCTAGTACAGACCATTGCATACATCAAACTATCAACTGCACTAGCATATGGAACATGGGATATGTCCTCTTCTTCTTCCCGTGTCTTGGGACACTAATCTGCAGATAACTTTACACCTATAGGAATAGGAACCTTGACCGCTTTACTTCCATGCATATTAAACCTCTACAATATCGTCTCAACATATTTTCTCTGGTTCAACTAGAGTTTCCTGTTTGCACGATCTCTTTTAATCTCTATTCCCAGAATGAAGTTAGCAACACTGAGATCCTTCATGTCAAATTTAGAGGATAACTGCAATTTCACCTCCTTGATAACATCCATGTAATTTCCTGCCAACAACATGTCATTAACATACAACACTACATAAATGAAGTGATTATCAACCTGCTTGGAATATACACAATGATCATCCCTATTTCTCACAAATCCCAATCCAAGGATGTATGTGTCAAACTTTTGGTACCACATCCTAGGTGATTTCTTCAGACCATATAGTGAATTATTTAGCTTATAGACCATCTCTTTCTTTCCCTTCACTACAAAGCCTTTTGGCTGATTCATGTAGATTTCTTCTTCCATATATCCATGCAGGAATGTTGTCTTCAGATCCATCCGTTCCACTTCAAGATCAAAAGAAACAAAAATAGATAAATGAAATCTAATAGAAGTTAACTTAGCATCAGGAGAAAAAATCTCACCAAAGTCAATTCTCTCTACCTGGGAATAACCTTTTGCAACTAATCGAGCTTTGTATTTCTCCACTTTTCCTTCTTCATTAAAATTCTTTTTAAACAACCATTTTCTACCAACATATCCCATGCCTCATTCTTATCCAAGGCATCCATTTCTTCAACCATGACCTTCTTCCAGAGTTTACTATCCTCTTAATTCACTGCTTCCCTGACAGTTCTGGGATCATCATCAGTAATAGATAAAGAAAAATTATAATGAAAATCAGGTGGACTATACCTTTCTGGTTTTCTTCTTTCCCTCACGGATCTCCTCAATACTGGGGTATGAGGTTCTTCTTCTTCTGTTTTATCTTCTTCAGATGATTCAGATTTTGCATCATCCAACTCAAACTCTATTTTCTCAGGTTCTTCTTTCCTTGGTAGGAATTCCTATTTGGAAACATCTTTTACCTCTCTAAACACAACATCCCGACTGTAAACAATCTTCTTAGTCTATGGGTTCCAAAGCTTGTAACCTTTCACACCATTTTTATAACCAATAAAGATACACTTTTGAACCTTTTTATCCAACTTACTTCTATTTTCCTTTGGAACATGTACATAAGCATCACAACCAAACACTCTAAGATGTTCAAGAGAGGGTTTCTTTCCACTCCATACCTTGTGTGGAGTTTTATCATCCAACATTGATGAGTGTGATCGATTGACCAGGTAACATGTTGTACCCACTCCCTCTGCCCAAAATTCTTGTCCTAACTCGGCACCACTGAGCTTGCTCCTTGCTTTTTCCATCAGTGTCTTATTCATCCTTTCTGCAACTCCATTCTACTAAGGTGTGTATGGAGTAGTATTCTGACTTGCTATACCACACTTCTTACAGAATTCTTTGAATTCATTTCTACATAATTCTCCACCATTATTTATCCTCAATACTTTATTTTCTTCTCTATCTGATTTTCTACCAGAGCCTTAAACTCTTTAAATTTATCAAATACCTCAGATTTCTTTCTAAGAAAATAAATCCATGTCTTCCTTGAGAAATAATCTATGAATGAAACATAATACACAGATTTAGCTAGTGACAGAACATGCACAGGTCCAAACACATCACTGTGTATCAACTCTAAGATCCCCTTTGGTCTTGTAGAACCAGATGAGAATCTTACTTGATTCTATTTTCCATATATGCAATGTTCACATAAATCAAAATTCAGAGTGCATTCAGACATACCTTCAACCATACCTTTACCGTGTAGTGTTCAAAGGACCTTTTCTCCAATATGCCCCAGTCTTTGATGCCACAACATGGTCTTCTTTCCAGGGACAATATTGGTCCTGCCTTCTTTGTTTGTCTGCTCAGGGACAACATAACTGTTTCACCCATTAGTATAAGTTCTTCCCAACAACTTGTACAAAGTTCCACACCGAACTCCCCTCGTCAACTCCATTTCTCCTTGTACCATATTGCAAGTGCCCTTTCCCAATACAATATCCACTCCTACATCATCCAACTTGCTTACAGATATTAGGCTCTTGGTTAGTTTTGGAATGTTCAAAACCCTAGGGAGAGTTGTAGTCCTTCCATCTTTTAGCAACTACTTAACCCTTCCACATCACATGATTTTGGTTGTCGAGTCATCTCTTAGGAATACATCACCACCATCGTATTTTTCATATTCACAAAACCACTCCCTGTGAGGAGTCATGGTATGACGCACCGAGTCGATAAACCATACATCATGGTCTACATGTGTACCTGTAGATGCCAGGTAAACATCACCTCCTTCTTTAGTGGTGGTTTTCGCCTCTGTGGAAGAGGTACTATTAGATCCCTTTGGTTGATCAACCTTCTTAGACTTGCAATCTTTCTTATAATGCCCTGTTTTACCACACTTCCAGTATTTCCTCAAAGATTTTCCTGGAGACTTATATCTACCTCTAGATTTAGATCTCCTCCCCCGAAGACTTACCAATATTCCTGTCTTGGGTACGACCTCTTATAGATAAAGCATATGTTCTATGATCATCCATGCTTTTCCGCCTCATCTCTTCATATAGCAAGGATGCAACTACATCCTCATACTTCAATGTAGATTGAGTGGTACTACAAATTGCTACAACCAGATTATCCCAAGAGTCTGACAAATAACACAACAAAGTAATACACTTATCTCTTCTGCAATCGTAATATTAACAGAGGAAATTTGACTTACCAGAGTATTAAAGGCATTTAGATGTTCTGTCATAGAATCTCCATCTTCCATCCTAAGATGATACAACTTCTTTCGAAAAAACAACTTTTTCACCAAAGACTTTGATTGATGCAAATTCCCTAATTTTTCCATAATTACTAAAAAAAAAATACTTGTTAAAACTAAATATAAAATGAATAATGAGAATCTTAAATAATAGTGGGTATCCAAAATGATGAGAAGCGGGTTCACCTCCATCATAATTATCCCTGGACGAAAGACCGACTATGTCACAAAGCCATGCCTCTGTGAATGTTGCTGGTTGTCCATGTCATCCCACCTTGAAAAAGTGGAGAAGTGGGTTCGCCTCAATCAGAATTATCCTTGAACCATAACCTGAGAGGACAGGAAACACAAAGCGTGGGATTAAAATTCAAGCAATTATTATATTCGTCCTTTAGAGCCATTGGAACGTATAAGGTTTGTTCGATCGGATTTGAATTCGTGGCATATTGTCACATCATGATGACCTGGGCATGACCTGACCTGGGTTTTGTTTTTGAAAAAGCATATATTTCATATATTGTAATCAATATAACTGATTAAAAAAATATTTTCCCATCATGATGACCCATGACATGATATTGAAAGATAGCCGTTTTTTAATAAAGATTAAGCTAAAGTGTTAATTTTTTTTTTTCATTTGTTAACATTCATCCAATTACAAATTTTTTATCAACATAATCCATTTACAATAAATTTAAAATTTTAAAAATTATTTTTAATAATAATTTAATATTTAATTGTTTTACAAAAATATTTAATTAAATAATATAAATAAAAAATTATATATAGATAAGATTTTATAATAATATTTTTATAATTTAATTTCTAAATGTATTTGAAATCATCCCATTTTATAATTATCATAACAAATGAATTTCAATACTAATTAAGAATATAAGTTTTACTTTGAAAATATAAAAGATCAATAAAATTTTAATACTTATTAAGAATATAAGTTTGATTTGAAAATTTTAATACTTATTAAGAATTTGAAAATATATAATTATGAGATCAAATGAATTTCAATACTAATTAAAATTATAAGTTTTATTTTGAAAAGATAGAATATCAGTAAAATTTCAATGCTAATTAAAAATGTAAGTTTGACTTTGAAAATATAGAAGATCAATAAAATTTATATACTAATTAAAAATATAAATTTGACTTTGAATGTATAAAATATCAATAATAAATGATATTGGTTAATATCAAAATCAATTTAAATTTCACTTTGAAAATATAGAAAATCAATAAAATTTCAATACTAATTAACAATATAAGTTTGACTTTAAAAATACAAAAGATAAATAAAATTTCAATACTAATTAAAAAAATAAGTTTGATTTTGAAAATATAGAAGATCAATAATAAACCATATTGATTAATATCAAAATCATTTTACAATATCAAAAAGTCAAATGAATTTCAAAGTTTCATTTTGAAAATATAGAAGATAAATAAAATTTCAATACTAATTAAGAATATAAGGTTGATAGAATCTTCAATAATAAATGATATAGGTTAATATCAAAATCATTTTACGATATCAAAAAATGTTCATGGTGTTCATCACTAAAATAAAAAGATTTACTAAAATAAAAACAAAAATGTGTATCATTTTGATTTCAAATTAATTATTATATTAATTGAAACAATTTTTTTAATATATTAATTGAGAGAATTCTTTTAATATATTATAAATTTTAGTGTTTATATATTTTTTGTTATTTTACAAATATTCAATTTCAAGTTGGGTGACTTCTTGACCAATACCATTCTTCGGGCCTTTTAAATTCATAAAGCAATAAATCATCAACTGTGAGGAACCACATGGTGTACCACCTATCATCGGAAATGGCATGACGAGAAATATCCATTCATGAGTGAGTTACCTTCTTTTACACCGTCCTTCATGACATTTTTATTTGATCAATTATGTGTTCCATGACCACACCTTTGGGCTACCAGACTTCTTCAATGGTTGACATCAATGAAAACCAATCTTTCAATGATATTTTAACAATATCTCCCTTTGGCATTGATAGAAACATTGATGGCATGGTAACACTCATGCTCCCCCTATGACCATTGCTCCCCCTCTCTCCATGCATCTATTCTTTCTCTCTATTTCCATGCCTTTGTTCTCTCTCTCCCCCTTTGACATCAATGGAGAAGGGTAATTCTCCTTTAGGGATACTCCCCATGTGTACAAGCCTTTGCTTTCTCTTCATGCTGCTTCCTCGTGTAAAACTATGTTGTATATGAAAAGCATTTAAAAGATTATTTACTTGTATTCTTCAAATATTTTGCTTCTCTCCCTCTATATTAATGTGCATGATGTCATGACAATCATTAAGGGGTAGAAGCTACTACATGTTTTTGTGGAAGAGATTTGGTAAAGATATCTACAATATGCTCTTTTGTCCCAATGTACTATAGCTTGATGTTCTTCACTGTAACTTGTTCCCATAGAAAGTGAAACTTGATCGTAATATGCTTCATCTTGGAATGCATCACTGGATTCTTAGAGATACTAAGAGGAATGGTGTTATCACATAGTATTGAAATGGGCTCATCATACTTCACTTGTATATCCTGCAAAGTTTGCTTCATCTAGAGAACCTGAGTACTGTAAGTTTTAAACTTGTGAAGTAAAGCAATGCATATAGATTCTTAAGAAAAACAGAAATTGATCAATGGCTCATACACATAGTACACAGAGATTTACACTAGAAACCCTTAATCGGGAGAAAACAATCAACTCTTCATTGTATTAATTTCACCATTCACCATACAATATATACAATGTTTTAGGTATTCTGTAGCTACCAAAACCCTAATCCCTTAATCCAGGATTAATTTAGAAAACTTCTAAAAATAGAAAAATCAGCTAAAATTAGCAAAAACCCACACACACATCCAAAGAATATAACATATACCCAACATTCTCCCACTTGTGGTTTTCTTTGCATCCAGAGGTCCAAAGGATTATATAGTCAACAATCTAGGGCAACAATGCCCATTGTTACTCTACACCAGGAGAACTTTTCTATGCTCACAAATTTTGTCAATGAATCTGCAACATTCTTCAAAGTGTCAACCTTTTCCAGCAACACCTTCT
This sequence comes from Picea glauca, assembly GCA_000966675.3. Lineage (NCBI taxonomy): Eukaryota > Viridiplantae > Streptophyta > Pinopsida > Pinales > Pinaceae > Picea > Picea glauca. The sequence continues at coordinate 214,599 of JZKD02S0873415.1, read as the reverse complement.
TTTATTCAACCATGTCTCTCACAAAATGATACTGAACATCAATATTCTTTGCCTTCGAATGATAAACTGGGCTCTTTGCCAGGAAGAATGCACTATGACTGTCACAATCTAATCTCACTGCTTGTTGTACCAACCCAATACCTGAACACAATCTCTATAACCATATTGCTTCCTTGCTTGCATGAGTGGCTTCCATGTATTCAATTTCTGTAGTTGAGAGTGCTTCTAAAGCTTGTCGTTTTCTCATCCAACTGATTGCTCCTCAAAATAGGTTAAACACATACCTACTTGTAGATCTTCTATGATCCATATCTCCAGCCTAGACTGCATCAACAAATCCATGTATGTCAACCACTCTGTCCAATCCTGTTCTTCCTTGGTAGCACAATCCATAATTGGTAGTGCCACGCAAATACCTGAAGACCCTCTTTATTGTTCTCCAATGCTCCTTCCCTGGTTTTGACATATACTTGCTCAAAACTCCCATTGCATGTGCAATGTCCGGTCTAGTACAGACCATTGCATACATCAAACTGCCAACTCCACTGGCATATGGAACAAGGGACATTTCCTCTTCTTCTTCCTGTGTCTTGGGACACTAATCTGTATATAACTTTACACCTATAGAAATAGAACCTTGACCGCTTTACTTCCATGCATATTAAACCTATGCAATAGCGTCTAAACATATTTTCTCTGATTCAACCAGAGTTTCCTGTTTGCATGATCTCTTTTAATCTCCATTCCCAAAATGAAGTTAGTAGCACCAAGATCCTTCATGTCAAATTTGGAGGATAACTACAATTTCACCTCCTTGATAACATCCATGTTATTTCCTACCAACAACATGTCATCAACATACAACACTACATAAATTAAGTGATTACCAACCTGCTTGGAATATACACAGTCACCAGCCCTGCTTTTAACAAATACCAATCCAAGGATGTATGTGTCAAAATTTTGGTACCACATCCTAGGTTATTGCTTCAAACTATATAGTGAATTCTTTAGGTTACAAACCATCTCTTTCTTTCCCTTCACTACAAAGCCTTCTGGCTACTTCATGTAGATTTCTTCTTCCAGATCCCCATGTAGGAATGTTGTGTTCACATCCATCTGTTCCACTTCAAGATCAAAAGAAACAACAATAGATAAAATAAATCTAACAGAAGTTAACTTAGCATTAGGAGAAAAAATCTCACCAAATTCAATTCCCTCTACTTGGGAATAACCTTTTGCAACTGACCGAGATTTGTATTTCTCCACTTTTCCTTCTGCATTAAACTTCTTCTTAAACAACCATTTGCTACCAACATATTTTCTTCCAACTAGCAACTCAAATATATCCCATGCCTCATTCTTATCCAAGGCATCCATTTCCTAAACCAGGGCCTTCTTCCAGAGTTTACTATCCTCTAAATTCATTGGTTCCCTGACAGTTCTAGGATCATCATCAATAATAGATAAATCAAAATTAGAATGAAAATAAGGTGGACTATACCTTTTTGGTTGCCTTCTTTCCCTCACTGATCTCCTCAATACTGGGGTATGGGGTTCTTCTTATTCTGCTTCATCTTCTTTAGATGATTCAGATTTTGCATCATCCAACTCAAACTCTATTTTCTCAGGTTCTTCTTTCCTTGGTAGGAATTCCTGTTTGGAAACATCTTTTACCTCTCTAAACACAACACCCCGATTGTAAATAGTCTTCTTAGTTTCTGGGTTCCAAAGCTTGTAACCTTTCAAACCATTTTTATAACCAATAACGATACACTTTCCACCCTTTTTATCCATCTTACTCCTATTTTCCTTTGGAACATGTATATAAACATCAAAACCAAACACTCTAAGATGTTCAAGAGAGGGTTTCTTTCCAATCCATACCTTGTGTGGAGTTTTATCATCCATCACTGATGAGGGTGATCGATTGACCAGGTAACAGGATGTATCCACTGCCTCTACCCCATGTTCATCCTTTCTGCAACTCCATTCTACTGAGGTGTGTATGGAGTATTCTTGTGCCTTGCTATACCACACTTCTTACAGAATTCTTCGAATTCATTTTCGTAGAATTCTCCACCATTATCTGTCCTCAATAGCTTTATTTTCTTCTCTATCTGATTTTCTATCAGAGCCTTAAACTCTTTAAATTTATCAAATACCTCATATTTATTTCTAAGAAAATAAATCCATGTCTTCCTTGAGAAGTCATCTATGAATGAAACATAATACATAGATTTACCTAGTGATGGAACAGGCACAGGTCCAAATACATCACTGTGTATCAACTCTAAGATCCCCTTTGCTCTTATAGCACGAGATGGGAATCTTACTTGATTCTATTTTCCATATATGCAATGTTCACAGAAATCAAAATATAGAGTGCAATTAGACATACCTTCAACCATACCTTTACCGTGTAGTGTTCGAAGGATCTTTTCTCCAATATGCCCCAGTCTTTGATGCAACAACATGGTCTTCTTTCCAGGGACAATATTGGTCTTTTCTTCTTTGTTTGTCTTCTCAGGGAAAACACAATTGTTACACCCATTAGTATAAGTGCTTCCCAACAACTTGTACAAAGTTCCACACCAAAATCCCCTCATCAACACCATTTCTCCTCGTACCATCTTGCAAGTGCCCTTTCCCAATACAGTATCCACTCCTGCATCATCCAACTTGCTTACAGATATTAGGCTCTTGGCTAGTTTTGGAATGTGCAGAACCCAGGGAGAGTTGTATTCCTTCCATCTTTTAGCAGAAAATTAAGCCTTCCACGTCCCATGATTTTGGTTGTCGAGTAATCTCTTAGGAATACATCACCACCATTGTATTTTTCATATTCACAAAACCACTCCCTGTGAGGAGTCATATGGTATGACGCACCTGAGTCAATAAACCATACATCACGGTCTACATGTGTACCTGTAGATGCCAGGTAAACATCACCTCCTTCTTCAGTGGTGGTTTTCGCCTCTGTGGAAGAGGTACTATTAGATCCCTTTGGTTTATCAACCTTCTTAGACTTGCAATCTTTCTTATAATGCCCTGTTTTATCACACTTCCAACATTTCCTCAAAGATTTTCCTAGAGACTTAGATCTACCTGTAGATTTAGATCTCCCCCCCGAAGAGTTATTAGGATTCCTGTCTTAGGTATGACCTCTTACAGATAAAACATCCGTTCTATGACCATCCATGTTTTTCCGTCTCATCTCTTCATATAGTAAGGATGCAACTACATCCTCATACTTCAATTTAGATTGAATGGTACTACAAATTGCTACAACTAGATTATCCCAAGAGTCTGACAAATAACATAACAAAGTAATACACTTAGCTCTTCTGCAATCGTAATATTAACAGAGAAAAGTTGACTTACCAGAGTATTAAAGGCATTTAGATGTCCTGTCATAGAATATTCATCTTCCATCCTAAGATTATACAACTTCTTTCGAAGAAACAACTTGTTTACCAGGGACTTTGATTGATACAAATTACCTAACTTATCCCATAGTTCCTTGTATGTAGATTCTCCCAAGACATTCAACAGCATCAAATCTGCTAGGCAGAGTCGAATAGTACTCCTTGCTCTTCTGTCCAACTTCTACCAATATTCCTTCGACATACCAGTAGGTGGTGTACTAGTAGTTTGTGTACTATTAGGTTGTGTACCATTCGATCGTGTGCCAGTAGGATGCATACCAGTAGGCTGTGTACCAGTATTCACAACAATCCATTATTCTTTGTCTACAAGAAGGTCCTCCATCTTGAGCTTCCATAGCTCAAAGTTTTTACTGTTGAACTTCTCTATCTCGATTCTAGAAGAGCTCGCCATTCCTCTTTCTACACTCGAATCACCACTACAAAAGATCCCACTAAACTCAGGTTTATCACAGACCCAAGATAAACTTGATCTATCAAGACTGAGCCAAACCCTTAACAACAAAGGCATCCCTTTGAAGCCAAAAATGAGCTCTGATACCACATGTAAGTTTTAAACCTGTGAAGTAAAGCAATGCATACAAATTCTTAAGAAAAACATAAATTAATCAATGGCTCATACACATAGTACATAGAGATTTACACTGGAAACCCTTAACCGGGAGAAAACCATCAACTCTTCATTGTATTAATTTCACCATTCACCATACAATATATACAATGTTTTAGTTATTCCGTAGCTACCAAAACCCTGATCCCTTAATCCAGGATTAATTTAGAAAACTGCAAAAAATAGCAAAATCCGCTAAAATTAGCAAAAACCGCCCAAAAACAAATTTCGGGGTGTTGCGCGTAACCAGGGGGGCCATACCTGACCCCCCCTAGGACCCCCCCTAGGAAGCGCCCAACGCACACGACACAAAGAGCGAAGGAAGTTTGGATTGTCAGATGCAGTTGTTGAATCTGACGCACCCACACACACACATGCAAAGATTATAACATATACCCAACAAGTACAACATGTTGCTACTACAATATATTCTTCTTCTATTGTGTATAAAGATATTTATTTATAACAATTTTCCTATGTAGTGGATAAAATGCACGGGGGATGTAAATTTTCCCAGGTAGTGGATAAAATGCTCAAGGGGATGTAAATTCACCTAGGAAAAATAAAACACCTAGGGGGATGTAAAGTGACTTGGGAAGTAAATAAAATTCCTAGGGGTATGTAATTAACCCTGGTAGTAAATAAATTCCCCAAGGTATGTAAATTTTCCTAGGTAAGTGTAGAATTGAATGTACATTTATTTGGAAGAGAAAAAATGGCAAGCACAAAATAATTTTTTGTGGATCACCTGTGGGAAAAGGGAAAACATCTAGCAATACCAATTCAACTTAGGGAGTGAGACAAACCATCGTTCTCTTAAACCAATGAATAGAGAAGGGTGCCTACACTATGTTCTAAAATATTGAGATTATTGTAGCTTTCATGAAAATATGCATAGCCTAGAGTTCTCAAGAACACAATAAACTAATGAACCCAGTCCATAGCCACCAAATTGAAAAAATTACACATACATTTCCATATTAATGAGAATTTTATTAATCTTGGGAGATAAATATAGAGGGGTGAGATATACATAGATGTGTATTATTATTCATAGACAATTAAAATATAGATGGCCATAGATCAAAGGTACCTTCGCTTATTATGGATAGGTTCCTTGACTCCCTCATCCATTGATATTAAAGTAGGTTTCCCTCTTAGAGCTCTCATTTCTGCTACTAACCCCCCCATGTTTTCCTTTCATATCCCATGTTAACTTCCTTACTATAGTTTTCATTATTTTAATGGGGTCCCTTTAGAAGGCCAACCATCACAATGGTTCATTCCACTTCCATTTTTTCTTAAAAAAAGAAAAAAATAAATTAAAAATGACATGTTCACAAAATTTACAAAAGTAAAGTAACTAGGTACTTATTAAAATTTTTGGTCAGGATCCAATTTAAATCACACCTCCCCATTTCCAGGATTTTGGTCCCCAAAAGATTCAACTCCCTTCAATCTTCTTCTTCCTCAATCATCAAGCATATTCTGAAAAATATCCAAGAGAGAGTGCCTTAATTGTAGGATGGAAGGTAAGAACTGAATAAGGGATGCCTTTTGCATAAGCCTACTATCCATATCATATATAGAGATGACATTCGTTTCTACAATAGTTTGTTGGAAAACCACTACTCCTTGGGATGCAAGTGCAATAATCTCCTCTTTCCCCTTGACCTTGACTCTCCAATATTTCTTCTTGGCTATTTGATTCTTAGGATGGAGTTCTAGGTGAAGCCTTCAATAATTGGTTTCCCAATTTCCAATCAATATATAGTAATTTCAATAGCTTCTACATGGGTTGCTTGGCCTTTTGGAGTGCCAACAATTTCCATCCGTATGACCCCTTTTCTTGTAAAAAAACCAAACTATGCCATAATTTTCGGTTTGTGATGATGCTTGTTGAATTGGTTGCTTGGTCCTCTAAGAGTTGGAGAAGATATGGATGGTATAATTATCTCCTTTTTTTCCACTTCCAATCCTCTATGAGGATATTTAAGTGGCTTGTTGCATTCTCCTTTTCCATATTCCTTTTTCTCCATGGGAATGTAATATTTTCTAGTTCCTCTTGCCTTGATGAAGGTGTTTTGAGTTTCACTTGTGTTGACTTCTTATCCACTAAATCCTAGGCCTTAATTATTGGGACTCTATCTAGATACAATGGGGATCTAAATTACTTGTCCTTCCTTTCCTATCCCTTCGCCATCATAGCCCATTTTCCTCATGATCTTGGACCCGATGACTCTAGTGTTCTTTTCAAAGTCGCCAAAGGTTTCTTGAGAAAGGGTCTTGGAAGGTGTGTTTACCATGATTTTATCTATCATGGTGCTAGCTTCAATAATGAAAATGGAAGGGGATTGCTTGGTCTCTTAGAAATCTTCTTCTAGCTCCTCTAAGGCCTCTTCCTTCACTACCAAATCATGGTATAGCTTAGCAATGACTTCAATGAACCTCTCCTATTACCAATTATCCATCTCGGAGAATTTATCCCCCAACTATAAGAGCCGCAATATGATCCTATCTAATTATTTCCTCATAGTGGTAAAGGAGTCTCGACACTTGGAAATCTCTTTTTCTATCTCATCTTCTCTTTGCCTCCAATACTGACTTTCTTCTTGGATATGCTCATTGAAGTAACTCAACTCTTCTAGCTTCTCCCTCTTCAAGGTTTTTCCCATGGTGGCTACTTCAAGGTCTCTAATGAACCTTATATACTACCATATATACTACCATATTATCCATACATAGTAGGCCTATGGCCTTTCCATCTCATCAACATGGATTCTTCTTCAATTGTTTTTTTTTTGTATAATTTGAATTCACTTCCCTGTAGTAGGATAATTTCACCCTACAGGAGTTACCTCCCTTAGGTTCTTCCTAGACCTAAGCCATAATAGAGATACAAACAATAGACTTTCTTGGATCTGAATCATACTTGAATAAATATATGAAATAATGGAATAAGAAGATTACATGGTATTTCAATGGTTGTCCCTATTAGAATATGATGGATGTGCTCATTTAACTATAAACAATATCATTATTGTCACCCAACCATAGGCTGAATCCACCCCGAGCACCTTAATCTTGACAGAGAATCATTCCGGAAGCAAACACTAGGCTAGATACCCAAACAAGATAACACACCTCTCTTCAAGGATAGCACACCAAACAAGAGTAACAAGCGCTGATCAGAGAGTCCAAACCATAACCAAGAGAGAATCTAAGCCAAAATCGAAATCTGCAAGCTGTAGTAGCTGCAACGACAACTCTCCTCAAAACTTGTGCATAAACTAGCCAACTGTAGTGCGCACAAGTGTTGCTGGCCAACTATAGTGCCCACAAGTGTTGCTGGCCAACTGTAGTGCGCACAAGTGTTGCTTCTATAGTTTTGAGAATACTGGTCAGAATGAAGACTAGCCTTCTGTATTTATACTAATTATGGCAGACTGATTGGGCCGACTTCTCATTCTGGGTACTAATTCTTTAGTATATAATATTTTCTTATCCGACTTCTTCTCTTGGAGGCTAATAACCTAATACAAGTCATTCACTTGAGCCGACTTGTCTTCAAGGGTTATTAACGAACCAATTAGGGTTTCTTTTTGTTTCCCGGAATATTCTATTCTCGTCAGGTTTACACGTGGAGGTAAATACCTCCCGCAACTACCATAATATCAACACTCCCTCCTAGCTAGGGAGGTATTGAAGGTAATGGTATCGAGCACAAACATACCATTTAACCAGTAGCATCAATAGAGTCGTATAGACTAACTCATGATTAGATCATGAGCACCATCATCACTATCAATGTCATCATCTGCATCATCTCTCAAAACCATACTCCATCTGAGTAATGAGACATGATGTTGGATAAGTCACTCACTCCTCAAAGTGACACAAGAGACATTCTTCTAATATGGACATATGTCCTAGAAGAATAAATGTACTGAACCATTTTCGGTCTCTGTCCATTGATCATCTATCTAGCTGATAATCATTTCCAACACTATTGATAGTCTTCAAGGCAATCAAAACATTTTCATTCAATAGAACATAACTGTGTCTATCCATAGTAGTACACAACTACAATCTAGTGGTACACTACCACACTAAGTAGCACACAGATACTTGATCAATGACATATAGTCACAATCAATGGAACACATCCACCACAATAGTATACATCTATTGTGCAGAGAAATACAGTCTCCATAACAATTATATCATCAACCTGTATAGAAAACATTGTTATGATATAAACTGAATCATCTGGGCCATTCTTCCACTCACATATGTGAGATCTGGAAGAGTATCTTCTCTCAGAAGGTAAAACAACAATGATGAGTTATCTGGACTATTCTTCTCAAGTAAGGAAGAATAACTGTCTCAATTTTCGAGCTTGGACCATTCACCTATTTGGGCCATTCCTTCGGCACTAAACACAGTAAAACCTGAAGAGAATGAGTCTGCCCTAGGGAATGCCTCTCCCTGATTGTTGAACCTGGACCATTCACCTATTTGGGCCATTCCTCCGGCACAAAACCAAGTGCAACATGGAGAGAATGAATCTACCCTAGGGAATGATTGTTCAAACCATTTCCTAAGGAAATGATTGACCTGCACCAACCTCCAAAACGAACATTCTTCGAAACTGCTCAGAACTGTGAGATTCGAAAGAATGACTGTCCGACGAGGTGGACCAGTCTTCTTGACCACTACCGAGAGTGATTGTAAAGAAGAGAGACTGTCCTAGACCATTCCCTATGTTAACCATAAGGGGAATCATTGTCTATGGTACATCAACAATCCATTGAACCATTTTCATTACGAAAATGATTGTTCGATCTCAACCATTTTACGAACTGGAAAATGCCCGTCCGTCAGAAATCTCAAACCACTTTCTGAACTAGAAAGGAACTTCTCATATTGGACCATGTCCATAAATCAATAACAAATTAGTGCTCCCTCCCAACCTTGGATTCATATCTTCCTTTTTCAATAAGGGTGTTGTCTCCTAAGAGCTCAAGCTTGAGTACGCAAACTCTTTCATCTTGGACAGAGGCTTTACCAAAATGTCTGTTTATCTGCTCATCTGTGGAGATATATATTGGAGAACCACTTTCTCTTTTCTGGACTTCATCATGGAGAATGTAATGCTTGATCTCACTGTACTTTGGTCTTTCTGGAACACTGTTTTTTTTTTTTTTAAGGCTTCATATATCTCTGATCAATATAGTATATCATTATTGGATTCATTTTTTGTTTCCTGCTAGCTCATAACATCGTGGAAATGGTAAGACTGAAAAATATCCAAGTGGTACTTCTTCTACCATCATGAGAGTTTGTCAAGGATTAGCAATTCATCATCCTAAGCTTCTGAGTAACCATTCTGATACAATATCTCTGTTATAGAATGTTTTTCACCATGCTTCTGCTATGCATTGGAGGTTCCTTACCAAGTTGTCTTCATCTGCATACAAGGGTTTCTTTCTGGTATACCTTAAAGCCTTGAGGTTGCTCCTCATACACTCTTTTTTCAATTATTCTGGAGAATAGTCTTTTCATTCATCTAATGTAAACTCCAACCCATGGATATTGCAAACGATACAATGGCTCATGTAGAGGTATGTCTAGTTTACTGTAACAAAAAATCATCATAGTATTCTCCCTCCATCTGGGAGAACCTCTCATTCTGGATCTCACAATGATTTCATTCATAAGTATTCCATACATTGTTATTCATCACAACTTTTAGTTCCTTTGCTTGATTTCTTTAAGTGAGTTCATATCAGGCTTGTAGTCTTGTGATTCTTGATATAATGACTGGTTGTTCTAGATTTTCCTTCTCTCTTGGAATCTTCATGTTCTTGCTCATGTTTTTGTTTAGCTCTTAGGTCCATGGAGTTTTCTATAGATTCCATGCCCTGAAGATTCCAACTTCTTTCTTTCATAATAGGATCATGGATGTGGATGGACAACCAGGGATACTTCAAGGCTTCTTTTCGAAGAAGACTTCTTCTAAAGTCAAACTAAACACACACTGATTTTCATGGCTGCTACCATGGATATATACTTCATCATCTTCAATGGATCATAGGATTATCTCCCTCCTAATCCTTTCTTCATGTATGAATGAATATATAATCATATCCATCCATCTAACAAAGTCCATGCTTTCGTCTGTATCCTTATTGCCTTCTGCAAAGTGTCACAAGTATTTTTCCAATTTCCCCTTGATTGCTGACTTCTTTCTATCTTTTACTTCTTCTAGGTTTCTTTAAGATTGATTCTGATTTTGTCTTAGCTGTTACTTATGTAATAACTTCCACATGAATTGTTACCAGGGTTTGTTGATGTACTTCATCCTTTCATGTGTATTTCCTGACTTGTATGTGATAGCAATCCTTATCTTGTTGTTCTTCCATAGGTATAGTTTCTCTTTGAACATATTATTTTTTAGGAAATAGATATGCAAAACATGGTGTGTACAAGAACTATGAAGAGTATTGTTACCTTGTCTTAAAAGAATAAGTTTGTTTTGTCTTGCTTGGCTTTCTTTGAGGGTTCCCTTTCTTCAGAAACTGATGCTTCGTGTGTTTCATTCCTTTTCTTTAACTTGGGACAATGATTGTTGTAGTGACCATACTTTCGACAATTGAAGCATTGTATTCTTGACATATCTTTCTCTTGATTTGGTTTCTTCCTGGAGTCAAACTTATTTTTATTCCTGAAATCCTTGAACCTTGTTGTGAAGGTGTGATCATCATACTTCTTTTGGTGTTTCTTTTTTTCATTGATCCTTGATTCTTCTTGTGCACAGAAAGTCCAAAGTTCTTCAAATGTAGGATATTCCTTCCTTGTGTTCATGCTTGCGGAAAATGCATCCCATGTCTTGGGAAGGCCATTGAGTACTATGTTTACCAATTCCTTCTCTGAAATGATCTCTTCAATAGCTTGTAGTTGACATCTTAAATGAGATATTCTCACAAATTATGATGTTATGTTTTCATCATCATTCATCTTCATGTCACAGAGCTCATTCTTCAGACTCATTACTTGTCCAATGTTTCTGATTGAGAAGAGGTTTGTTAGGGAATCATACATCTTCTTAGATGAGTCAAGATGGGAGATGTAGGGTATTAAGTGGTCTTTTATAGAGTCCATTATGATACTCATGGAATTGATGTCATTGTCTTTGAACTTCTCCATAACTGCAACGTTCTGCGGTTCCTTCTCTTTTCCTTCTTCAAACTCTGGTTCCACAATCTTTCCTTTCACGATATTCAACACTTTGTTCTTGGAAAGGATGAGATCAATCCTTGTCTTCCATGCTCTGAAGTTAGAAGCCCCATCTAAATTGTTTTTTGACTTCATAGAGTAAGTCATGGCTTCTTTGACTTGGTCAACCCTAGATTTGATCAAAAACTCAAATTTGACATCTTAGCTAGCTGAGAGTACCAGGGGATGCACTAGGCTAGGGCACACTAGTATATCCAAAAATTAGGTCAATTCCTTCACTTAAGGTGCCTCAACAAGAGGGTTAGGGTTTCTGCAACTGCCCTTGCTAGTAACCCTAGTGACATTGCTTTGGTAGTTGCTCTTGCTAGAAACCCTAGCAACATTTCTTCAATGAGCTTAGTATCCTTATGGCTATGCTTCCTTCTAGTCGTTAGACTGAATGAAGGAGGTGTGGGCCCATAACCTGTTAGAATATGATGTATGTGCTCGTTTAACCATAGACAATATCACTATTTTCACCCAACCATAGGTCGAAGCCACCCCCGAGCACCTTAATCTTGATAAGGAATCATTCTGGAAGAAAACCCTAGGCTAGATACACAAACAATATAGTGCACCTCTCTTCAAGAATAGCGCACCAAAAAATAGTAACAAGAGCTGATCAGAGAGTCCAAACTATAACCAAGAGAGAGTCCAAGCCAAAACCAAAATCTGCTAGCTACAACAGCTGCAACGACATCTCTCCTCCAAAATTGCGCAAAAACTGGCCAACTGCAGTGCACACAAGTGTTGCTTCTGTAGTTCTGAGAATACTGGCCAGAATGAAGACCGATCTCCTATATTTATACTAATTCTGGCAGACTGCTTGGGCCGACTTCTCATTCTGGGTACTAATTCTTTAGTATATAATATTTCCTTTAGCCGACTTCTTCTCTTGGAGGATAATAACCTAATACAAGTCATTCTCTTGAGCTGACTTGTCTTCTAGGGTTATTAACCAACTAACTAGGGTTTCTTCTTGTTTCCCGAAATATTCTATTCTCGTCAGGTTTACACGTGGAGGTAAATACCTCCCACAGATACCATAATATCAATAATCCCTACACTCTCCTTGGTTGTTTTCTCTTTCAAATATGTCCTTCACTTTCACGAATGCAGATATGTACACATGGAAAGAAAAACAAATAAATCTCACAAGATAAAATATAACATGTATGAATTAATAGAAGATCTAATAATATAACATGAAAAAATGGAGATATTAACTCTCTACAAGGATCGTAATAACCACATACAACCAAATAGAGGAAAAATTCATGTGCATATTATATTAATAAAATAAGAAGATTACAATCAAATGACTTGATGAAGCTTTTCCCAATATCCTTTCCCGAGCTCTATGATCTATCCGACAGTATAAGTTTACTCTTTCTTTTCCTCCTCTTTTTCCATGAGAGAACCTCAATATATAGGATGATAGAGATAAGATGGGGGATAAATCTAGACACTCAAGATAACAAACTTCTTGAGGTTGTATTACAAGAAATCTGAAATTTGATCTCATCTCTTTGTAACCACTCCTAATTGGGGAGTAACAGACTCGATCACGCCCTGCATTCCTATAGTTTGTGACCGGTCATGAATTGTAAGATATCAACTCACGACCAACAACTATGGGTCATGATTTGCAAAGGAACAACCCGCGACTAGGCAAAAGGATGCTGAAAACTCAAGGGAAAAGTGACATAAATCAGTGTCTCAGCCTGCTAACCTCTAGATGGAGGATAGGGGGTATCATCACGAGCCAACCTATTAGGTCCATGGGCATGTAGGGGTATGACACTACCAAAACCTGATCACCACACGAGGGTAGTGGCTCTTGGTGGCATAGCCAAGAGAAAGGGGGTCTCATCACAAGTCATCCTTCTCATTTCCGTGAAATGCTTGTGGGTGACATTGCCACCACTGGTCACCATGCCAGGGAAGTATCCCCCAATTAGTATCTTGAAAGAAAAATCAATAAGGAATAAAATATAAAAGGCATGAATGGGCTTGGAAACATTTGCATCCATGACAAGGTGCAACTCACCCTCTTCAGAGGCACCCACAGGTAAGCCATACATTTCCTTGTTATCACTGCACCCATTGCCCAGACATCCCTTACCACCTCATCCACTCACATGGCCTGGATTTTAATTCACCCGGGAACATCCCACATCCAATGAGAATTATCCCAATAGGACGTCCTGGCATCCCCTCCAAACTTGGCTTGTAGAATAACATAATGTCTTTGAGCACTTCTCTGGGTAAAAGGGGTTTCATGCACATGTTTAAATAACTTGATGATTAGATGTGATTGACATTCCTATGATCCTTGTGACTTATGAGCCCATGGAGGGCGTATTTATTGATGTTGCAGGTCCACATCCGATGGACAGGTACATATGGGGAGATGATTAGTTCATACCTCCATAGGGCTAAAAGCTTGCCTGATGGATGTTGAGACCCCAGCTAAGGGTAGAGACAGATCAAGGATTTTCACACACAAAGAGGAGGACGTTTCATAAGGGGTAGCCTGGCAGGCCTGGACCCAGGGGGGTTGTGCCCTTTACACCATGATGTAGGCCTTGGAAGGCCCATGAAATCACCCAGGTCACCCAACGTTTTGGATGTTTTTGAGGCAGTTGTGTGTCAAGTGGCAGGATCCTGAGGATCAAGTAGGCCTAACGTTTTTCTCCAGGAGGCCAACATTTCCAAAAAAGGGCTTAACATCACCCTAAAAGGGCATGACATAACCTTTACAACTTGTTTTAGGGTTTAATTATGACATTTAATGTAAAAACTAGATATAATGTGTAACAAGACATGTCGACCTTTTTTGACCTAATTCTAGTCATTAATATTGTATAAATAAGGGGAAAATCACTCTTCTTTTTCATCATCTTTCACTGATCCAGGAGGCTCCCAAGGCTTAGAAAATGCTCAAAAATAAAATTTCTCAGAATTGGATGAAACTAATTCCATTGTGACCGGCTCGTTGCATTGATTCCAACAATATATTTACTTTCTCAAACGAACACTGTATGCAAGAGTTATCATACTTTGACCATTTTCTCAAACAACTAAAAAGTCAAAGGACTGACAAAAAGTCAATGCTGATGTCAGCATGACGACAACATGAAATCACCAATGATACCTCATGATGTAGACTTGGACCAATGGAAGTTTGACATGTGGCAACAGTTGACCGGGCAAATGTGGATGGAAGATCCACTCAGAGGTTGACATGTGGCACTTTGTTGGCAAATGAAGAAGTGCCACGTGGCCCAGACATGGGCTACCACGTGGCACCCAGTTAGGGTTTAATGGAAAGTGTTAAAAATGTTTGGGGGTCCATGGGTTTTGAACCCAAGATCACCCACCAAGCCAAGCACCTTAAGGAGAGCACTAACACTAATGCGCCCCACATGTCTCTTGTCAAATAATATGCATTTAAATTTATTTAAATTGTAGTATATTACTATGTGGGTGGAAGGGGGCTGGGGATAAGACCAAGCCCATGGTTGTATGGTGTTATGTGACCCCGTTTGGGGGTGCACGACCGTCCATTGGGGGCTTAGCCCATATATTGCTGGAAAGTGGTTTTTTAAACTATATATTAATGATTTTTTGGGATTTCTAACTAATATTTAGTCCAGAAAATAGATTTTTGAGGATTTTGAGGCCATTTAAAGGGGGATTTGATCCCAAAAAGAGGCCAGATCTTGAGGGAAGTTGGGATTCCTCATTTGAGCCTTAAAAACTATAAAAACCAGGTCTTTTGAAGCCTCTAGGAGACTTTTTGATGCAAGGTTTTGAAGTGGCAGTTTGTAAATTTTGGCCTTTTCTCATGTTTTGAGAGGTGTTTTTCTCATGTTGTTGAGAGGATTTTGATGGTGCATGCATGAATCTAAGCAAGGAGGTCTTTAAAAGAAGACATGAAGCATGTAATGTAACAACAAAGAGCATTGTAAGAGAACTTTGAGCATTTTAAAGAGCAATAAAGAGGTCCTCCACTTGGAAGCGGGCTCGAAGACGTAGCCAACGATTGGTGAACTCCGTTATCAACCTCTTGTCTCTATTTATCTTTCTATTTTTCTGTTCTATTCTCTTCATTTGCAATATGAACATTAATGGCTGATCTCTTTATACATTAATAAGCATCAAGTAAAAGTCACATTTGATATTCTGCAAACAAGATAACAAGTTTATGTATTTCACATTCTTAATGATCCGATGCAAAAAGTTCATTAAACTAACTTGCGATTTATCAGTAATACCTTCATTTTTTGGATCAAGTTTATGGAATTAGAGCATTTGGTTGTGAAGGTTTGACAGGAATTGCAAGCATTGGATGCTCACGAGAGAAAAACTCAAGCGAGGAGAAGGCCAACTTGGGGCTCTTGACACAGAGATTCAAAGGCGATCGCATAAGCAAGAGATGTCTTCGCCACGAAAATTGGGTCCCTACAAAACTGAAGATGATTTCTTCGAGGCCTTTAAATTGATGCAAGCCATGGTAGAGGAGATTTATCATAAAAGAGGGCAATGAAGGATTCAAGGCAATGAATAAGGTGAATCTCCGGTAAGAGCAGAAGGAGGAGTTGGAGGTGGTGGACCTTCGGAACCTTCTTCTCCTTCATCCTCATCATCTAATAATAAAGCAAGTGTACATTCCTCCAAGGATAAGCAGAAAACTCATCATTCTTCTTATATGCCATTATTAAAGTTAGATGTAAAGTTTCAATTACCCACTTATGATGGTGAATTAGATGCAGAAAATCTAGATAATTGGGTGAGACAATTATAAGTCTATTGCAGGATACAAAGAATTGTTGATGACGAAACTAAGATCCAACTAGCAAGTCTCAAAATGGGAGGCACAAATCTCATATGGTGGGAAATCAGAACTAGAGATGATCTTAAGAAAAGTGGTAAAACAATCTCTTCCTGGAATGATTTTGTTATTTCATTAAAACAACAGTTTTACCCTTTAGCTTACATGCAACAAGAAATGATGAATTGGCAATGTTTAAGGCAATCGAAAGGTCAAAGTGTACAAGAATATACTCAAATATTTCGTAAGAAAGCTTTAAATTTGGGTATTCCATTATATACACAAGAGACACTCCTAAAATATATTGGTTGTTTACATTCTTATCTTAAGCACACTATTCTTATGCTAAATCCTTCTAACTTTGATGAAGTATGTGTACATGCCATTCACATTGAATCAAGTAAAGGGAATGTTGGTGATAGTGTTTCTACATATACTTGGCAAAGAAAGGATGTAGGGAAAAGGAAAGAGAAGAAGACAACCACAATAAGAAAGGAGAAGCCTACTTGCAAGCATTGCAAGAAAGTAGGCCATGATGAAGATCGTTGTTG
>JZKD02S0873415.1:181388-197316 GCA_000966675.3 Picea glauca | reverse complement strand
TGGGAAGCCCATACCTTTATGATAGGAAAGCCATATTCTACAGGGAGGAAAATAAATATTGCTTCAAGAAAGATGGGAAGGAGTACATTGTTCGTGCTCATCGCATGAAAACTGATAGGTCCTTTGCAACTACAGGGCAGTTAAAAAGAATGGTAAATGAAAGAATAAGTTTAACACTTATGTTTGTAACAAAACATGAAGTTAGTGATTCTAAACATGAGATGATTCCATATGTTTCAAACAGTCATGAAGTGTCACTGGAGGTACAACATAAGGTTCAACTGCATACTTTGATTACTGTTCCTGTTCAAAAGGGGAAGCATGTTTTGTCATTTTCATTTTCATACTTAGTATTGTTGATTAGTTTGTTGTTGTTCAGTGGTGTATGGCTGCAAAGTGCGACAAAGAATATAGATGATTGTGCGATAAATGAAATGATTACTTTGATAAACAATGCTATCTCAGTTTTCATGTTTGCTGTGATTAGTCAGGTGATCATTATCCCAGTAGAGAGGATGGATGATATAGGACAAAGTGGGGAGGTAGTACCCTCACTTCTTACCTGAGTAAAAGAAGACTTTTGGTGGTCCAAAAGCTTCCAAAGTGGGGAGAAAATGCTCAAAAATCAAAGTTCTTAGAATTGGATGAAACTAATTCCATTGCGACCGGCTCGTCGTGCTAATTCCGACAGTATATTTACTTTCTCAAACAGACGTTGTATGCGAGAGTTATCATACTCTGGATGTTTTCTCAAACAACTAAAAAGTCAAAGGACTGACAAAAAGTAAATGCTGACGTCAGCATGATGACAACATGACATCACCAATGACACCTCATGATGCAAACTTGGACCAATGGAAGTGTGACATGTGGCAGCAGTTGATTGGGTAGATGTGGATGGAAGATCCACTCAGAGGTTGACATGTGGCACTTTGCTGGCAAATGAAGAAGTGCCACGTGGCCCAGACATAGGCTGCCACGTGGCACCCAGTCAGGGTCGAATGACAAGTGTTAAAAATGTTTGGGGGTCCATGGGTTTTAACCCAAGACCACCCACCAAGCCAAGTGCCTTAAGGAGAGAACTAACACCAATGCACCTCACATGTCTCTTGTTAAATAATATGCATTTAAATTTATTTAAATTGTAGTATATTACTATGTGGGTGGAAGGGGGATGGGGATAAGCCCTAGTCCATGGTTGTATCGTGTTATGTGACCCTGTTTGGGGGCGTGCACCCGTCCATTGGGGGCTTAGCCCATATATTGCTGGAAAGTGGTTTTTTAAACCATATATTAATGATTTTTTGGGATTTCTGATTGATATTTAGTCCAAAAAATAGATTTTTGAGGATTTTGAGGCCATTTGAAGGGGGATTTGATCCCAAAAAGAGGTCATATCTTGAGGGAAGTTGGGATTCCTCATTTGATCCTTAAAAAATATAAAAATCAGGTCTTTGGAAGCCTTTAGGAGACTTTTTGATGCAGGGTTTTGAAGTGGCAGTTTGTAAAATTTGGCCTTTTCTCATGTTTTAAGAGGCGTTTTTCTCATGTTGTTGAGAGGATTTTGATGGTGCATGCATGAATCTAAGCAAGGAGGTATTGCACAGAAGACATGAAGCATGTAATGTAACAACAAAGAGCATTGTAAGAGAACTTTGAGAATTTTAAAGAGCAATAAAGAGGTCCTCCACTTGGAAGCGGGTCCGGAGACGTAGCCAACGATTGGTGAACTCCGTTATCAACCTCTTATCTCTATTTCTCTTTTTGTTTTTCTGTTCTATTCTCTTCATTTGCAGCATGAATATTAATGGATGATCTCTTTATACATTAATAAGCATCAAGTAAAAGTCACATTTGATATTCCGCAAACAAGATAACAAGTTTATGTATTTCTCATTCTTAATGATCCGATGCAAAAAGTTCATTAAACTAACTTGCGATTTATCAATAATACCTTTGTTTTTTGGATCATTCACTCACACTTGTGAGGACTGAAATTTTCAACCTCCTTAGGGTTTCTTGGCTGAAATTTTAGGCGCACTTGTTGAAGGAGGCTTATTTTGGATTATTTTGGCAAAGTTCTTGGTGGATGTGTTCAACTAGGGTTCTTCTTGATGGATTCTTGATGTATGCAAGTGAACTTTATGCAATTCTTCTTAATTGAATGGTTATAGGTTTATTTATCTTGCATTTACATTCAAGATTATGATATTTCTTGATGAAACCCTAGGAAGACTATCACATGTTATTTTCCTAGCTTCAAAAGCCTTCACCTACTAGATCTTGTCAAAATACCAATTTTTGTGAAGCACGAGTTAAGGTCTTGCCATTGCAACACCTTAGTATCCATTGCTTCATCTTAGTTGATTTTGCTTCATCATTGAGTTAGAGAGGGGGGAAATATACTAAGGCCTATGGTTACCTACACCTTAATAGCTAGTTTCCCCTTATGGTTTGATAATTGGAGCCTTGGGTTACCAACACTCCAATCTATCAATATATCTTATCTTTAAGTCTCCCATTACCATTTTCCTTCAACATTTGTGGTTGCATTATTGACTCCTTTTGCCCAAAAAGCACTAGTCTAAGCCCTCTTTTGATTGATTGATCAACACAACCTTCAAAACCTATTCTTTGAGCTTCCTACTAACTATTCCTAACCCTAGAATAGCCTAACCTACTAACAATATTGTTGTTGTTACTAAAGTAAACTACAACCATTAGATGCAATATTAAAAGCTCATAAAATAAATTGAAAAGGTTGATTTATACCTTGTCTTATTTGCTTCTATCAAATGCTAGTGTTATGATTTCAATGGTTAATGATTCTTAGTCATTTTGAAGCTATTTTCAAGGCATTTAATGTGAAGTATTTCTCTATAAAGATTGATGTTATAAATTTTCTCTTGACTTCATCATATTCAACAAATTTATTTTCTAAAGAAAGTCCATGGTTTTATGAAGTGCTAACCAACAAGTGTACTTGCAAATATATCTAGTTTCTTGTTTCTTTGTTTCGAGCAGGTACACTTTGACATATTATATTTTCATTGTTTATAAAACCAGACTTTTTGATCGGTGGTGACTTGTGAGAGGGGATCTTTATCTAACCACTTTGACTTTTCCTTCTCAAACCCCCAGGTCAACAAGAACGTCTCCCTTGAGCCTACCACCCTAAATAGAAAGAGACATCCTATTGAGGTGACAATGATAAGATAGTCTCCCGTTACGCCAATTTTCTCTCATTTAACCTTTTCTTATATCAAAGTACAAATTGCATGATAACATGCTCACAACAGGATGCATTGCATATTTGGATCAACACTAGGATAGCTAGGCTTTGATGCTTAGAAGTATAACTACATGATACACCTAGGATCTAGCATACACCATATAGTAATAAAAGTACATTACAACTGCAATCACTGCTCCAATACCACCAAATAGTTTGGGCTATGATACAACTTAGAGAAAAACCAAATTGGTTGAACTATGATAAAAAAAAATCTAGGTCAACATCACTAAAAAGTGTCCACACTATCCATAAATCAAGAAATGAGTAGAATTCATCATTCATGACAACTCCAGAAAACATGAGATACAATATAGTCTCTGGATGCTTCTTACCAATAGATATCCTGGGATTAAAGCACATTTTCAAATTTAACTAAAATTCATGTCAATAATAAAATGATCCAACTATGCATCTCTCTAGATTATGTAAATTCTCTAGATAGGGCAAGTGAACTAATGATGAATTCTTTGCAGTGTTATCTGTCTATGATTATTGGAGATATTAATTAGTCTATCTAGGCTTCTGACCACAACTAAAATGTCAAAAAGGTTAAAATATGACACATTAGAAAGCATGGTCCCTTAAAATCTAATTCAAAATTGAACTCACATTAGTTGATTCTTCTAAAACCAATTCCTCAAATACAAGTGATTCAAAAAGAACTAAAATATCTTCAGTATTTAAATTGTTTAACAGGTAAGCTTTCATAAGAGAAAACATATAACAGACATTGGGCACCTTCATTAAGTGCAATGGGAATCCCTAGCCACGATATGGATAATGTATAACTTTAAAAGCTCCTCCAAAGGAAATTCATATCCAACTGCTCTGGGAAGACTATTCAGAGATAAAAAAAAAAGGTTGAATGTTTTGTATGATCTATCCTATGTCAAATCCTAGATCTAGAGAAAACAACCTAGTGCATATATCTACCCTGATTAGTGGCATGAAATAAGGGATTAAGTTGGGATACAGACACATAAATTTTGAAGGGGATTTGAAACTCATCATTGACTATGAAAATGGGAATAGCCATGGTCCATCAAACTAACATCCAATCAAAAGATTATAAGAACTAGAGACAAGGCATAATGTAACTGAATCAGTGTATTATTCAAGTGGCATGGATTACATTATAGTGATAGTACATGATAGGTTGTAATGTTCCCAAGAATATTTTCTAGGAACTTAAGGGTTTAGTTCTGATTTGTTTGAACTATTTGTTTGAATATTTTGTAGGTTGCTTCTCAAATTTGCACTAGAGATGTTTTGTTGAGTTTTATAGAATATAAATGATGGACATGGCACAACAATAGATGGAAATAACAAGATACAAGAGAGAGAACACAAGATAATAACCACACAACTTCAGATCTCACCTTTATTTATTTAATAAGATGTCCTCCATACAAGTGATATATAGATCTGGAATAATAAAGAAGAAATATAGAATTTGAGGTTTAAGATGCCTTCCAGATATAAGTAAGGGGAGTTGTGAGTCCTCCTAGTCTTCCAATAATAGCATGCAAGTATGAACAAGATCAATTTCTTTCTCTTATGAATATTGGCACCTAGATCTGGCTGAGTTGCACAACTCCTGGTTGGGAAACCCCTAAGAATTTTGGCTTCCTCTGTTTTCCCCTCCAAACCTTGAAATAAAGTTGTATATCTATAGATATGGTGATGAGGGACACATAGAATGAGTTTCTTCAGCTGTTATGAGTGATCTAACCCTCCAACTCATTGGATCCACATGTGATAGTGCACCCTCCTTCATAAAATTCACCCCAATGAAATGATAAATCAATATGGAGAGAAAACCCCATACAAACTAATGAGATATGGTGCTATGGTGATGGAAAACCCTCCTGGAAATGGTTTGACTTCAAATATACCTCCTCCTAAGAAAATCAAACCTTTCTTTCTCCTGCAATGTGCCCATTCTACAGAAAAGAAACCCAAACATGCGCCATGTCTTCACAATACCTCCTGAAATGAATCTGAAACTAAGTAGAATGGTGAGGGTGGAATATTTCACCACCTTTACCAAGCTTGGACTAGGAATATAGGAATATTTCACCACCTTGACCAAGCTTGGACTAGGAATAGAGGAATATTTCACCTCTTTCTGATCTCTAGGATTTGTTTACTCAAAACCCTCAAAATGTTCAAGTTGTAGAACTCAAACATGCTAAGTGAAAAATGACATGAGATAGGAATGAGGTGCCCTCCTCTATATTTTATACCTTCATATTCTAATTTTCACTTTAATTATTCTATTGATTTCTAAAGTTATTACTTCATTTCCTCCTCTAATTCAATTAACCTTTTTGACTGCTTTTACCAAAGTCACTGTAATAATATAACCTTTTACTCCTTAGTGACCACTTTTGCACCTCTTAGCTACCTTTTTCCCATGAGACTATAGTCTAAACAGGTGACTAGACTACTAATTCTTTCAATATATTTTTCAATAAGAGGGGGACATTGGTGTAGACCCACTCGACCCTTAGGTCAAGGATCCACTTACAGGATCGTTCTTCGTTTCCCTTTGAGACGGATCAGATCTCTTCAATTCCCTGCTTGAATCTTCTTTCTTTTGATCCACAAGTCCTTTCGGAAGCTTCCCTGGTGCGAATGGCACTAGGTGCAAGCTCCCCCTTCTCTGCGTGACCACTGGCTATGACCAAGGCCTAAACTGAAAGGTGCTTTCCACAACTCACCTCTCGCGAGTTCGTGAGTCGAGACTCTCGACTCTTCCTATCCAATCCTACGATATCCGAGATCGCGAGACGGGTATAACTCCTTGTATTGTCAGCGCCCTCCGCATGTGACCACCGACTAGGATTCTCACTAGTGCTTCTCGCCTTTCTCCACTTCGCAAGTCGAAAGTTTGGATTTCCATGCCGTTATCTTATGAACCCCCGAGACATGAAAAGTCGATGGGGTGTTGACTCCCTTCAATGAACAACGCGTGTCCGCCTGTCTATTCCACGGGCCCACCTTGCGATTCTGCCACGTGTTCCTTACGCTCCACTTCACACTTCGCCACTTCACTCCCCGAAGTAATATCTCCTTTATATCATGACACCCGAAGTGCCAAGATCCCAAACTACTCAATGTACTTAAGCGTTGAACTGTCGAATTTTGACACGTCGTCTACGCAGTCCCACAATGAAAATTCTCACCCTTTCGGGACTTCGCTTCTCGCAACCTAGAGTACCCAACCTTTGGGTTCTCCCCTCGTGAACCTCCAAGTTTGTGAGATCTCTATATCTATGTCACCTATCCTCCCTAGATGGACAACTCTGATCCACTCGCCACTTCACTACTCGCGGCTTCACACATCTCACTACTAGGCTTTTGGTTCTCTAACTCACGAACCCCCGAAATGAGATTTCATGAGTGATCCAATGGCCCTGGCAGACTTGGATCCTACGGGCCTGATTTCTTCTGAGCTTATGCTTGAGGAAATCTCGTCGTAATGTACTTGCTTCTTTGCAAGATCTGACGGCTCTTGTGACTTCGCGAATTCTTCTCAAAGAATTCTGATCGTCCGTTTCTTCCTGGACAATTCCTGCGAATTTAACAAAGTATTTCTCCATGGAACTTACCCGCCTGCAACGCAAACTTGCTACGCCTCCTTTCAACACCTCAAGGCACCAACCTTCTGTGCTTTTCTTTGATAACTGTGAATACCCTATCCCTCCTAAGCTTTCTCCAACTTCGAGTCTTAAAGAAGATTCCTGAACGCACTCCTTACGACGAATCCTTCAATTACTTCAAAGAATTGAAGTCCTTCGACTCTGCGCACCCCTTGCAGCAGTAGTCCTTCAATAATTTCCCAGGTTCACAAACCCTAAGACTTTACTCAGCCTACGCACATCTTGCATGGCTCTCGTGCTCAACTTTCACTTCTGCGAGAATGAGAACAATTGTTATCCCTCCTGAGATTTCAGAGATGAACTCTGACTTTTGTCAACACACTCCTTGTGGACAAACTTCACTGCATTCCTTGCAGGAATTTTACTCACTTAGGCAAAGAAACAATTGAAACTCATTCCTTATACTCTCTCAGACTTCAAACACAAAGCATGAAATCATATACACAACATATAAAGAAAATGTATAACAGAAAGTAAATATCCATGAGCATAACATTCAACATGCATACACAGATAAGAATACGACACCATGAATTTGAATCGAAGCTCTTTCTATTAATTCAAATCTATGTACATGGGTGTTTTCAACTACAACTCTCTGCTCTCTTCTCTATGCTCTATGCTCTATCTTGACAATCATCTTAATACAACTATACAATGAGGTTGTCTATATACCGTTTCCCTCTTGCGCTCTAAAATTGTCTAATCTAGAATTAAATTCTATCTACCTACATTCATTACACATAAAGGCTCCTATCTACTATGGATGAGAGCAGATCACTCAAGGTCCTTTTACAATAATACAAGCATGCCTCCACTTAATGGCTTCATTAATAATTCAAAACATTAAAAAAAAATGTGCTCGGTGCTTTTCCAACTATCTCTTATCTCCGTGTTGTCTCGCTGCTGGCTATGCTTGCACACCCTTGTGATGCTCCTGCATCAGACATTATAGTCTCCCCTACTAGAAATTTCTTGCTCAAAAGCAATCCTAAATCGGTTTGTTTTAGAACATGTTCACTCTCTCAAGTGGCATCTTCTATAGCAAATTTTTTTCGTTTGATTAAGTATTCCTTGATGTCCCTGTTCCTTGTTTGTTTCTCCCTCACCTCCAAAACTTCCTCTAGAATCAAAATCATCTGCCCTTCTTCATCTAATGGAGGTAGCTTTTCTTTAGCAACAACATGTTGCCCCAATGACCTTTTTAGGAATGATACATGGAAGACATTATGGATTTTTCTTCACTGTGGTAGCTCTAATTCATATGCAATTTCCCCAAACTTCCTTTTCACCCTGTAGGGCCCATAGAAGCGTGGTTTGAGCTTCTCAGTACCATTTTTTTTAATGTATGCATGCCTATATGGTGGTAGCCTCAAATAGACCAAATCCCTTACCTCAAAAGTACGCCCCACTCTATTCTTGTCTGCATATAACATTTTCTAGTTTTGAGCCCTTTGCAAATGATCTTTGAGTTCTTTAAGAATGTATTGGCTTTCCTGTATCCCCTCCTTATCCATAGGAGCTCTGTTATCTCCAAACACAATCTCAACAAAAGTGATGGGATCATAACTATATAAATCTTTGAAAGGAGACATATGAATAAACATGTGGTAAGTGGTGTTGTAGCAGTATGCACCCAAATATAGCCACTTGACCCACGCTTTTTGTTTCCCTATCACAAAGTTTCGAAGGTATCCTTCCTCTCACTTGTTTACTATCTCAGTTTGACCATCTGTTTGTTTATGGTAGCTGGTGTTGGGGGTTAATTCTATACCCACTAGACGAAATAGCTCTTGCCAAAAGATGCTCGTAAATCTACTATCCATGTCACTCATAAATCTTATCTCCGCGCTATCTCACTACTGGCTATGCTTGCACGCCCTTGCGATGCTTCTGCATCATACTCCCTCGCTTAAAAAATTTCATGGGCTCCTTTCCATGAGATAGCGCACGGTCTGTCCATGCTTATGGATTTCTACTTCGTTCTCCCAGCTGGCATCTTCAGTTGGATGGCCCTTTCACTTGACCAAGTATTCAAAGTATTTCTTTCACTTGGTCCTCTTACCAACTCTTTTGTCTAGTATGCGCTCCATCTGTGGCTCTTCTGCAATTGGAATCTATTTTGTCCACTGAATCTCTGGCTGTTCACTAGCTACTTCTACTTCCTCATATTTATAAGGGTACAAATCCGAGACATTGAATATCGAAGAAATTCCGATCCCATCGAGTAATTCAATCTCATATGCATTCGACTCAAATTTCTTGAAGACCTTACATGGTCCTATTTTCTTCATCTTCAGTTTATTATATGTTCCACTCAGGAACCTTTCCTTTCTCAAATGTGCAAGGATCAAATCACCAAATTCAAACTGAGGTTGTCTCTTATGTTGATCTACTCTCCACTTATATTCTTGGCTCGAACTCTGCAATCGTTCCTTCACCTGGCTGTGAAGTTCCTTCATCACCTCTGCGAAATCTTCTGCACTAGCACTCCTAGTCACAATTTGTTCTGAATCCCTCAGTTTAGATACTCCTCTTGGTTGTGTCCCATAAACAATTTGAAATAGACTCTATCCTGTGCTCCTATTAAGAAAGTTGTTATAAGCAAACTCCGCCTATGGTAATATGTTGTCCCACTGACTGTGGTGTTCTGTCACCAAGCTCCTCAACAAGTCTCCCAAACTCTTGTTCATGACTTCTATCTGCCCATCCGTCTGAGGATGATAAGTTGAACTAAATGACAAGTTTGTTCCCAGCTTTTTACATAAGGTTCTCAAGAAGTGTCCCACGAACTTGGTGTCTTGATCCAAAACTATGCTCCTTGGTAAGCTGTGAAGTTGAATGACTTCTTTAAAAAATAGATTCGCAATGTGAGTTGCATCACTGGTTTTCTGACACGGTATGAAATGTGCCATCTTAGAAAATCTGTCTACCACTACAAAGATCGAGTCAAACCCTCTTTGTGTTATCGACAACCCCAATATGAATTCCATGCTGAATGCATCCCACTGCCTATCAGGTATGGGAAACGGTTGATAAAAACCTGCATTCTACCTCTTTCCTTTTGAATGCTGACAAATTCTACATCTGTCCATGAATCTTTTGACGTTTTCTCGCATTCTTGGCCAAAAATATGACTCATTCAACTTTGCAAACATCTTGTCATGACCAAAATGTCTGGCCAATCCTCCACTATGTTTCTCCTTCAACAAATTCTCCCTCATGGAGCATTTTGGAATACAAAGTTGATTACCCTTAAACAATAATCCTTCCCGGATCATGTATTCTGCCCATTGGCTTCTGTCCTTGAGAATTGGATTCTTAGTTGCTCCATACGCCTCTTTAAAATCTGGATCATCTCTGTACATGTCCCTGAGATCATCAAAACCCAATGTTTTGACTCTGAACTCCTGCAACAACAAGCATTTCCTGCTCAAACCATCAACAACTTTGTTAGCAGTTCCAAAAATATGTTTCATCACAAAAGTGAAATTTTGCATATATTCAACCCATTTAACATGTCTTTGATTCAACTTCTCCCGTTGAGTCACAAATTGCAATGCATGATTAACACTATACAATACAAACTCCTTAGGAATTAAGTAATGCCTCCACTTCTTCAATGGCTGAATAATATCATAGAACTCTTTGTCATACATGGAGTATTTTATCTTCGCTTCATTCAGCTTCTCCCTGAAATATGCTATCGACCTGTCTTCTTGACTCAAGACTGCCCCTATTGCAAATCCACTTGCATCACATTTTACTTGAAATGTCTTTTGGAAATCAGGCAACACCAGAATTGGTTGTTCCGTGATTTTTCTTTTCAACAGATTGAAAATTTTCTTAGCTTCTTCTATCTAGTGAAAAAATTTGTGTCTCTTCTTCACTATGTCCATCATCGATGCACTAATTCCACTAAAATTCCTAATGAATTTTCGGTAGAAACTAGCCAATCCGTGAAAACTTCAAACTTCAAAGATATTTTTTGGTGACGGCCAATTCTTGATTACCTCCACCTTATCTGGATCGATCCTCAACTTATCTGTAGAAATAACAAACCCCAAATAAATGAGCTCTGTCTTCATGAATGAGGATTTCTTCATGTTTATCAGTAGCTTCTCTTGCCGTAATCTCTTCATCACTGTAGCCAAATGTTTCATATGCTGGGGAATTATCAATGACTATATTTTGGGGATAGCCAAACCTGGATAAAATATTTTCTTCTAGGAAATTGATTACTACTGAGTCAGTTGCATTTCTTGTGGGAATGGCTTCCACCCATTTAGTGAAATAGTCTGTTGTAGTTAGAATCCACTTGTGTTGTGCACTAGAATGTGGGTGAATTTATCCAATGAAATCAAGGCCCCATTGTTGAAAAGGAGCTTTGGTTTTAACCGGAACTAAAGGCAAGGATGGGACTTTATGTTTTCCTGTAAACATCTGACAAGGAGTACAAGTTCAGACTTTAGTGTTTACATCTATGAATAATTTAGGCTAGTAATACTCGAATCTTAAGATTTTATAAGCCATTGCTCGCCAAGCATGGTGTCCGCCGCACACTCCCTCGTGGAATTCATATATAACCCTTTCTTTTTCGGTCTCGACTAAGCAGCTCAGCAGGAAACCCAAGGGGTCTTTCCAATACAATTTACCGTCTATGATACAATATTTTACATCATGTAAATTCAATGTCCTGGTTTTAGATGGGGTTAACTCACTAGGACATTGAAGGGTCAGTAGGTAAGAAATGATATAGAGGTACCATAATGAATCCGAGAACTTGTCTTGAATATCAGTTGTGGGTGGAGTGACGTCAAGCTCATCTATTTCTAGAAATCCCTCATTTTCTTGTAGCTGATTTATCCCAATTGCTTTTAGATTTGATTTGGCTAACAATTTGGCCAAACCTTGGCCTTTGATGATTTTAGTTGGTTTGACTTCCAAGTTGAACTCTTGAATCTTAGACAACCACCTGCCTCTTCTTCCGTCGATGTTTGGATGCACCAATATATATTTAACAGAACTTGATGACACATAGGTAATGATCTTCAAGTGTAATACATAGGTTCTGAAAGCCTTGAGATATTTTACCATTGCATAAGCTTGTTTTTCCAAAATGCCATATTTCAACTTAGCGTCCCTAAGACTTCTGCTAAAAAATGCAATAGGTCACT
This sequence comes from Picea glauca, assembly GCA_000966675.3. Classification (NCBI taxonomy): domain Eukaryota; kingdom Viridiplantae; phylum Streptophyta; class Pinopsida; order Pinales; family Pinaceae; genus Picea; species Picea glauca. The sequence goes on along the minus strand of JZKD02S0873415.1, from coordinate 185,179 downwards.
CAAAACCTTCATCATTTTTTTGTAACAATACAACTGCGATTGTATGTTCAGATGCAAAAGAGAAAATTAAAAAATCTTTTGTGTAATCTGGGCTTGCCAGGACTGGAGCTTCACTTATTATTTTCTTGATTCGTTGAAAGACGCTTTGGTTTTGTTTGTCCATTTCACCTCGTTGTTCTTTTTAAGCATATCTGTAATTAATTTAACAATTTCGGAAAAGTTAGGGATGAATCTTCTCAAAAAGTTTCTTTTTCCTAAAAAGGATTGAATTTCTTTTACATTTCTAGGAATATTTATAGTATCTATCGCCTCGACCCTTTTGGGATCAATTTTGATTCGATCTCTTGACATGATATGACCCAAGAGTTTACCTTCTTACATTGTGAAATGATATTTTTTCAGATTAAGTGACAAACTGAATTTGTGACATTTCTCGAAAATTTGTTTGAGGTGCGTTAGATGTTCTGCATCAGATTTAGAGAAAACAGTTAGGTCATCTAGATAGATAACAACAAACTTATCTCTTTCTCCCACAAAAGAGATATCCATGGCTTGTTGTAAAGTTTCCCCTACATTCATTAAACCAAAAGGAATTTTTCCATACATAAAAGTACCCCAAGGGGTAGTGAACACAATTTTTTCTTTGTCATCTTGGTGTACGACAATCTGATTGTAACCTGAAAAACCATCAATCATAGACATTTTTTTAGCTCCAACTAATTTTTCTAAAACATGATCCATCTTAGGTAATGGATAATTGTCTTTAAGCGAGGATCGATTCAGGTTTCTAAAATCTACACAGAGTCTAATCTCACCGTTTTTCTTTCTCACTGGGACTAAATTGGCTACCCACTCAGAGTATCTCAGTGGGACAATGATTTTAGCATCGAGGAGTTTTTTAACTTCTTTTTCTATTACCGGTAGTAGGATGGGGTTAATATGCTTGAGTTTTTGCTTAAAAGGTTTGGCTTCAAAGGGATTTTATGTTCCATAATGGTAGTGTCATTAGTTCTCAATTCGTCATAAGACCAAGAAAAAACATCCTTATATTGTCTAAGTAACTCCAAATACTTTCTTGTGATTTTGAGAGACAGATATTTGGATAATTTCACCAACCTAGGAACTTCTTTGGTACCTACATCGCAATCCTCGACCTCCTCAGGCTAAGGCTGTAAGGTAGTCTTCAAAGGAATGTCATCATGACTAAATAACCTTTCTAAGGGGATCGAACCCTTAGGTATCTGATTATTTTTTAAAACAAGCATCCTATGGTTAGCAATTTTATCTCGGAACTTTTGGGGGTCTTCGCCTTCCTGCATGATCCAAATAGGGTCATTCTAGTTTTCTTGGTCAACAAGCATTTTAGTAAAGTCATCTACTGTCTTTAAAAATTTTCGGAGTTGTTCATCGTCCTCAAAAACTTGCCAATGTTGTATGTTATTCAGTATGGAAGGCCTATGTCTCCTTAGTATATGGTATTTTAATTTGAAAGCAGTGGGAGGTGTGAACGTTGAAGCTGCTTTGGCTAACACATCTGCCTGTTGATTTTCTGTTCTTGGAATATAATGAATATTAACAGAGGAGAAAAAGTTTTCAATCAGATCCCAAACACAGTTTCGATAAGATCTTAACCTAGGATTTTTGGCATGGTATTGATAATTTACTTGTTTTGCGATAGGTCTGCATTGTCGAAGACTTTTAAGTTTTTAATTTTCATTCTCCTAGCATCTTCCAATCCTAACACTAGGGATTCATACTCGCATACATTGTTTGTATGTTATGTTTTCCACTATAATATATAAGAGAAAGGGACAACGAATTTGTCACCAGGTGACACAAAAAGCACCCCAGCTCTGCCCCCAAAATAAGATGAGGCACCATCAAAAAACATTTTCCATACACCGGTACTATATACATCTTGTTTTACGTTTATTTTTCTTTTTTCTTTTCTGTACAACTTTCTTGTATACACAAATCAATATCATCATTGATAGATAAAATACAATTGCCAAATCTTGATCAACAATATAAACATGGTAGTTGTTTTGGTTGTGTGGGTCGCTTATTGTGAATGCTAACCTGGTTTCTCTGTACAAACACATGAATTTTCCTCCAAAGACTGGGATAGTGGCATACGTCATGTTGAGTTGGAGGGATCCTCCAAGTTTAGTGCCCCAAGACCTTGATAAGAACATACCGTACTTTAGAGGTATATCAGCCATGACCACATCCATTAGAACACCTTTTGCGGGTATCTGTGCAATATTTACGACTAAATCCTTTATCATGGCTATACACTTAACCTTTCTTGAATCGAAAGAATATAAATATCCATAAGGTTTGGTAATTTCAAGACCGAGTCTCTTCATGATGGCTTTAGGCCTTACATTGTGAGAGGCTCCAGAATCTAACATGCAATTATGGAGTAAGTGGCCATGCACAGTTAGAGTGATATAGAAAGGAGCGACAGTGTTTGTGACACAATTGAAATGTGGGCTGAAAATTATGTTACGCTTGTCATCTTCTAAATTTATAACATCGGCCTGAATTTCGTTTTCTGAAAAACTAATTAATTTGGTGATTTGTTTCTTGTAAATCGGATTTTTTTCCAGTTTGACAAGAGGTATAGGGATTTTGATTTTATTTATTTCATTTTCCATATTAAAACTTCCTATGGTTTTGTCAATCTCTATGGTTTGGGTTTCTAACCCCTTCTTCTTAGTTTTCCTTTGTTGTGAGGTTTTAGTTTCAATTATAGGGACCTCCATTTTCTTCACATTCGTGACTGAAGTTTCTACTGACTTTGTCTTAGTAGGGTGTGTGTCAGCATTTCTAGTTTTTATAGTTTGTTTCCCAGCGTTTTTTGAAACTAACTCATCCATTTTACCCCTCGGCAAAATATTTTTCTCTGGGGGAGTTGTGAGGCTCTTGTTTCTAGGCCTTAGATTTTATTTTTGGTGGAGTTCGGGCATTATATCGTCTGCAATTTCCTGATAGGTTGAATCTTCAATAATATCACTGTTTCTGTTATTTTGGGATCTATCTTTCGTGGTTGTAAATTTTTCGTAATCTTGCCTCGTTAAAAAAGGTTGTAGGTAGTCGTCGCCAAGATTATTGATGTCTTCTTCTAGTTCCTCAAAATCTTCTTCATCTTATCCTCCTATAAAGATTTCGATTTTAAAAGGAGTTTGTATTTTTTTATCCTCATTCTTAATTTGTCTTGGTGGATTTTGAGGGTTAGGATTCCTTTTAAAATCCTTTCTAGGAAAGTGCTCATTTTTCTCTTGATCTAGCTCTATTCTTGAGATCTTATTTGAGAGCTCTTTGATTATTCTCTCCATGTCATCTATTTTGTCTTCAGAAGATCTTCCTGACCCGGACGGTCCCCCTTGATCTCTATATCTTTTGGTTTCTTTGTTTCCAGTTTCAAATTTTGTTTTCAATTTTCCTAATGCCATCATGATCCGGATTATTTTCGGCACGAAATGAGAGCGGAGATATAATAAAGAAATGCACAGAGATATCGCGTATATCCAGTAATATAACAAAAATATATTAGAGATGCAACCATAAACACAAAGATACAGTAATAAATGATTTCTATTAATGAAATAAATGTACAAAGACTGTAAAAATACAGAGTGAAAGACTCGCTATAATGGTGGCAACTTATCTTTGAGAAGAGATGTGACGGCTACTCGCATTCGCAAGAAGATGGTTACAATGAGGCTCTGGAGGCCTTTTTACAATAATCGAGAATTCCAAAAGTCCTAGACATCCAAAAACCTAAC
>JZKD02S0873415.1:159611-174335 GCA_000966675.3 Picea glauca | reverse complement strand
GCACCAGTATCACCACAAAATGTTTAGTAAAAATAATCTTTAAAATTTTCTTCCCACAACTTAGAATGATATTCATGAATCGGTTTAGGGAAAGCTGGGTTCCAACTCAAATTCATCAAAGGGAAAGGAATTATGAAACATATAGTGTCTATGATGTATGCTGACATGTAAAAAGATACTGGTCTACCACTAGACCTTGCGGTTTGATACTCCATAACCTCCTTAGCTAGGTTGTCTGATAGGATTTTGTTCCAATTGAAGCTATAGTCTTTGACTACTTTTGAGGATGGTCATATCATCACAGCACGAGGCTAGTCACATCATCACAACAATTAAGCTGGAATCACAACACAACAATTAAGCTAGCATCAATAATTAAGCTAGAATCTAAACAAAGGAATTAAGCTGGCAACGCAATACTATATTGGCTTTACGTCACAACATTTAAGTTGGAATCACTGCGCTAGGCTGACCTATCTCAACATAGAAATTAAGATGAAATCATGGTACTAGACTGGCTTTACATCATAACAATTAAGTTGGAAGAATAATACTAGGCTAGCATATCTCAACACAACAATTAAGCTGGAAGCATAGTACTAGACTAGCTTTACCTCACATCAATTAAGTTGGAAGCATAGTACTAGGCTGGCATATCTCAATTCAAAACAATTAAGCTGGAAGCATAGTACTATACTGGCTTTACGTCACAATAATTAATCTGGAAGCATAGTACTAGGCTGGCATATCTCAACACAACACTACTCCCCATTTCGAGGGAGGTCCTTTCGGACTATACCAAGCTTATCAAAAAAGTGCTCAAACTTTACACGTGATAGAGGCTTGGTCAACACATCGACAACATGTTCATCCATGCTAACATATTGGAGCTTTATGGATCCTCTCTGCACCATGTCACGGATGTAATGATATCGAATCTCTATGTTCTTCGACTTGTCATGAAATACAAGATTCTTTGTCATCTTTATGAAGCTTTGGTTATCACATAGGATCGTGGTTGCTTCCATCTCTAGTTCGAATAGACTGGTCAACAACTTTCGAAGCCATATAGCGTCGTAGCTGGCAGAACACGCATCAATATATTTTGCTTCCGCCGTACTAAGAGCAATGTTGGATTGCTTCCTACTCTGTCATGAGATCATGGCTGATCCCAAACTAAAACAATATCTTGAAGTGCTCTTCTTGTCATAGACACTTCCAGTCCAATCTGAATCAGTGTACCCACTCAGTGTGAAATCATGATATCCATCATAGCCGAGACCACAATCTAATGTACCCTTAAGGTACCTCATCACATGTTTTGCAACAACTAGGTGAAGATGTCTGGGTTCTACCAGAAACTGAATCAAGGTGTTCACGTCCAAAAAAATATCTAGTCTGGTGTTCATCAGGTACATCAATGATCCAATGATCTGTCTATACAATGTGGCATCAATCAATTCTGATGAAGTGTCGACCAGTAGCTTCAACTTTCTTTCCATGGGTGTAGTCATGGAATTGCACTCCAACATGTCGAATCTCTTTATGATTTCGAGTGCATACTTCCCTTGGTTAAGGAAGATTCTCCCTAGACTCTACCATACCTCAAGACCTAAGAAATAATGCATTAGGCCAAGGTATTTCATCTCAAATTATGAAGCGAGCTTCTTCTTTCATTCGGTGATGGGTTTTTCTTCTCCAGTTAAGAATAAGTCATCCACATACAACAAAAATATCACTGGCTCATCATTCATAACCTTGAAGTAGAGGTTATAATATGCTTTACTCTTGGTAAAGCCTAAGCTCATCAAGAAACTATCAATTTTTCCATATCAAGCTCTAGGATCTTGCTTCAACACATACAGATCCTTCTTCAACTGGCAGACATGAGTCTTTCTATCTTCAATATTCAAATCATTTTTTCTCATTAATTTATACCAATATGGTACACTTGCTCAGTTGCAACTCAATCTACACAATCATGTGCTAGCTCTATGTGCTTTCTGCAAGGCACTATCTATCTCACTGTTTGGGAGTATGTCCTCTACTCTCTCTACAACTGTTCCTTCTGGAATCTGGGATTCTGCACTTGCAGCTGCTATGAGGCTGAGAATGAATGCTTCATTCTCACTGTGGCTACTAAAATCTGAGAGTAACTCCTCTTATTTTATCATGGAAACAGTTTCAGCTAAAATTGAGAGTGGCTCAATAATATAAGATCAATTCGGGATTTCGGCACCGAGAAATCTGGAGTTGTTGATTAGGAAAACATTCCTTGTGAAATTTTGAATCCCGGAATGCGAAAAATCAAAATATTTTTGACTCTTTTTAAGATTAAGGGCGACTCCATGACTAGGAAAAAGTGATTCTTTAGGTTTAAAGGGTAAAACATTAAACTTCATGTAAAGAGTAGGCATCCATGTTTTGTACCCAAGCCTTAGCTGAAATTTGATCAGATCCATCCAAGTGGGGCATCTCCATTCTTCCTTCCTTATGCCCCAACTCATTGTCACCTTTGTAGTGTCCCTTAGAATTCTGCTTGTACATGATAGGGAAATATTATCCCAAGGAAACTTGTCTTCGGAAACCCACACTCAGAGAGTTATATGCTCTCTCCATATCATCCCATTCATCGTCAATGCCTCCATACTCAAAGGAAATTGTATCCCTTGGTCGTACCTACACGAAGGTAGGAATATATGGACTTGGTGTGGTCCTGCTAGCCATGTGGGAATGAGAATGTGTGCCTCTAGATAATTTGGGGTCCTATGTATGATCTATGTGCCAAGATGTAATATCCATAATTCCACAGATTGAAATATATGCCTCAACTACCAACTACTAGCTGTAGAAACTGATACTCTTTGGGATTCTGGATGCGGTTAAAGGTTTTGATTTGTGTTTCAATGGTTCCGAAAGTGTTTCTTTTGTTTAAAAATGTATAATCAAACATGCAATAGATATAAAACACATAACACCTACGTCCAAGTATATTATGAAATATGATCGAAGGTACAAAAATACATGCGGGGAAATAAAATGAATCCCTCAACTGTATCAAGACTAGATGGATCTTAGTTGGAATACACAAAACAATGCTAAATAAAAATACCCAGAATGAATGATGATGCTAGATCAATAGATGAACAAGATGAATTGTTGCATGCTACGACAACTCACACGACAACTATTGCAAGACTGGAATGTTCGCCCTGGTGGCTAAACTCCTCTAATAATCCTGAAATATGTCCCATTTGGGTCTCCTTGACCTCAAACACCCTCTTGGTAACTGTTGGACTGAAGATCAACCCTCCGTTGATATGTACGAACCCTATATGTGATCCCCTGGGGGGTTTCTCCCCTCCTCATCTCAACTGTTGTGCCCTAGTGATTCCACGGTCGATATCTAGCTGTGACTATCTTAATCTAAGTGCCTTGGCCTCCTATGAATTGGGTCGGAAAGGTTTCCATGGATCTGGTCCAGTGATCTCTCTCAAACCCTGAATGTGCCTCCCCAAGTGTTTCACCCTCAATAGATGAATGGTGCACCCTAGATGATTCCTCTGTTGAAATTTGGTGAGTAATATCTCAAAATATGCACCTTGCATTCCTCTCAAATGGGTTGGAAGGAAATATTTGGATTCTCCCTGGTTGGGACATGATAAACCTCTAAGTCTTCCAACACTCTCACCCTCACCTTGATGAAGTGCGCACTAGTTGTTTGAACTTGTAAAACTGCTCTTGTAAAATGATGAAAGATATGGATGATCTTCCCAGTGACTAGGATGTGTCTCTAAACACTAAAATAAACCCACTCGTGCCTTCCTCCTGGAATCCACAATCTCCACTGATCCGCCTAAACCTGTGTTTTCTCCTCATAGCTCAAATGTCAAATCATAAACTGCGATAATGAGGACTTAGGTCGCTTTTCTCTTCATATACCCTCTCAAACCCTAATTCTTCATTGACCTATATATTTAGCTCCTTTCACTTAAGCGCCCCCTATTTTTAGCTTAAATCACTTTAATTGTGATTTTCCCACTTTTCACATAATGTCACTTCTGAAATATAACATTCTCTAGATAAATGACACCAAATGAACATGTTTTCCCTATTTCTCCCCGATTATAATCTAAAGGGGATGTTTAGACTACTAAGACATCCTCTCTGGAGCTCCTACTCAGAAAGGTACATTACAATCCTCCCTTCCCGAGATTGCTTGTCTTCAAGAAATACCAATCTAGGGTGCTACATAATCTGCTCACTCTTCCCAGTAGCATCCTCTACTGAAAGCCCCCTCTATTTGAACCAACACTCCATGATGACCCTTCTCCTCAACCTTCGCTCTCTGAACTCCAGTACCTCCTTAGGAACCAAATCCAACTGCCCCTCCTCATCCAAAGGTGGAAGCTCCTCTGAAGTGTTGATAAATTGTCCCACAATTTTTTAAGACAAGAAACATGGAACACATTGTGAATATGGTTGTCTCCAAAGATCAATTCAACCAAAGTGGGAGTTTCATACCCATATAATTCTCTAAATGTGGTCATAGATATGGATATGGGGAAGGTAGTGTCGTAATAGTCCTCTCCAAGCTATAACCAACTTATCCACACTCCTTGTTGTCCACTCCTATAGTTTCTCAAATAACCCTCTACCCATTTGTTGACTATCTCAGTCTTACCATCCATCTAGGGGTGGTAACTGGTGTTGGGTGTCAAATATGTCCCCACCAATATTAATACCTCCTACTAAAGGATGTTGATGAACCAACTGTCTTTGCCACTAAGTCTACTATGTGGGAACCAGTCAAGTCTGAAGGTCTATTTGAAGAACAATTATGCCACCTGCACTGCATTGTATCCTATAAGAATTGTAAGAAAAACCACAAATTTGGTCAACCTGTTGACCCCTACAAATATGTGGTCCTTACCCTGATCCTTCGTTACACATGTAATGAAGTCCATGGATAAACTTTCACATTTATGCTTCAGAATGGGAAGTGGATGAAGTAACCTTACTGGAAGTGTTTGCTCAGACTTGTTCTGTTGAAAAGTCACACACTCACTGATATGTATCATTACATCCTGTTGAGACCCTTCCAAGAGAATCTCTCTCTGACCTTCCTGTAGGTTTTGAAGAACCCCAGATGGCCTGCTAATGGAGAGTCATGTACTGCTGCCAAAATCTTCTTCTTGAGACCAGACCCTGGCACTAGGTAGACTCGGTCTTTGTAGAAGATGGCGTCATCTATGACTCAATACCAATCATCCTATACCTACCCATCCAGTATCTCACAAACAAACTTGTTCTTGGAATATTCCACTAACAAGTGGGGTTTCCAATCTGTTGAAATCTCCATCAAGGAACAAGTTGTTGGTCTCCTAAGTAATACATTTTTTTCTTCCCCATGCCTGAAGATCCTTTCCATCCTCTTCCCCATCACTGTCCTAGGTTCCCCTGTCGAAATACCCCTCAATATAGTATTCTTCTCCTCACTCTCTCTGAATCCCATCTCAAGGGTTTGGTAGTTGGTAGAAATATTACCCAAGGTGATCAACCATTGGAACTCCCACAACTACATATGTGTCAGCTAGGTCAACTACATAGAATGTATCTCTCCTGGTGTAGTTACCTAAGTTCACCTCCAAGTATGGAACTCTTTCCAAACACCCATTGTGTGGACATATTCTACTGCAACCTCAAACCCATCAATATCCTCTGTATTTATTGCTCGGCTAGCTACCCATGCAGTGTCAATTAATTTCTGGGTTACCCCACCATCTACCAACTTGGAAATGGTTGTTGTCCCTATATAATCCTTCTGATCCTGAGGGTGTCATACCTAGGGACTCCAAAAAGGGTCACTATGACTCCCTTTGTTGGTGCTTGTTTCTTAACCTCTTCGTGAGGTTGTGGCTTTACCGATGGTTGTGCCCCTCTCGGTGTTGGTGGTCTCCTTGGAGGATCCTCCTCCTCATGCAATGGCTCCTTCTATGAGCTAGTGGACTCATTGTTCTATGCCTCAATGCCTTGTTCCTCCTCATCATTGTCTATGGAAACCTCAATGTAATGGATTTGTCCCTTTCCCATACACCTATGGCCAAGGACCCATGGATCTTTACAGGTGAAGCATAGATTCTTCCTCATAAGATCACACCTTGTAACATCATCCAACCTCCTTACACTTCCACTCTCTCTGGAATGGTTTCCTATCCTGGTCCTCTTGTGGCACTATGGGTTTGGAAAATGTTTTGGTCTTCGGTGTTAAGGTTTAAGCTATCATTAGAGTTCTTTTCATTTCACTAGATAACAATAGCATAAGATAGGATCACTGAGAAATACACAATCACAAGAGACACATCATTTATCTTGAGAAACCCTCATGGGGGAGAAAAACCAACAAAACTTCCTTATTATAGATAGCCAATACAATGCCAAAAGATAACTCAAACAAATATAGAAATTCCTCTCCTAAGAATGTGTCTCTCTCTCTCTCACACACATCTCCAACTGCAGTGCCAAAACTTGCTTCGCAATGAACAAGTGAGTGTGTGTCTAAATGAGGCGCTAGCCTCCTTATTTATACAACTCTGGCACGTATGGACAGAGGTGTCTCTTCACTGGCAGGGCCGACTTCTTCTTATGGGTGGTTATATCCACCTTTAATATATTCTGGGGCCATCTTCTTATTCTTCCTATTACAATTATGTTTTGACCAATTTGCAAAAGGGGATTTGGTATTTTACAATAGCCAACATGATCAATCCACAATAGGGAATTGATCTAATGAATAATACAACAATAATAATTAGAATACACTTTGTAGTTACATTATTTCAACACTCCCCCTTAACAAGAAGGGTATTCTATAATGACATCATGCAAGAGAGAGGACAACATCATCAACAAAATCAGGTGGGTGAGAGGACAACATCATCAACAAAATCAGGTGGGTGAGAGGACAACATCATCAATATCATCTTGGAACACTGATTGGTGTATCTATAAAGCATCAAAATTTTTTCTCATCATCAACATAACACAGAGGGTGGAACATCATCAACACAACATGGGGCTAGAGTAGCATCATCATCCTCATCGATATGAGGCTAAGGTAACATCATCATCATATTCAGCATTAAAGCTGAAATAATATCATCATCGTCATCTTTAGCAAGGACTCTGGTGCTGAAGTGGCATCATCATCATCATCTTCAGTAAGAGTCTGAAGTGGCATCATCAACATCATCTTCAGCAAGAAGTTGAAGTGGCATCATCATCATCAACTGCATCAACATGGATTAGTATAACACTAATACATCATCATCATCGATAAGAACACAAGGCTGATACAACATCAAAAGCAACAATATCACAACACAAAGGTTGGAAACACATCATCACAGCACGAGGTTGGAAACACATCATCACAACACGAGGATGGTCATATCATCAAATCACGAGGTTGGTCACATCATCACAACAATTAATTTGGAATCACAACACAACAATTAAGCTAGAATCACAATACAACAATTAAGTTGGCATCAACAATTACGCTGGAATCTCAACATAGAAATTAAGTTGGCAACACAATACTAGACTGGATTTACATCACAACAATTAAGCTGCAAGCACTGTTCTAGGCTGGCCTATCTCAACATAGCAATTAAGATGGAATCATGGTACTAGACTAGTTTTACGTCACGACAATTAAGTTGGAAGCATAGTACCAGGATAACATATCTCAACACAACAATTAAGCTGGAAGCATAGTACTAGACTGGATTTATGTCACATCAATTAAGCTGGAAGCATAGTACTAGGCTGGCATATCTCAATTCAAAACAATTAAGCTAGAAGCACAGTACTAGACTGGATATATGTCACAACAATTAATCTGGAAGCACAGTACTAGGCTAGCATATCTCAACACAACACTACTCCCCATTTCGAGGGAGGTCCTTTCGGACTATACCAAGTTTATCTCAAAAGTGCTCAAACATTACATGAGATAGAGGCTTGGTCAACACATCGACAACATGTTCATCCATGCTAACATATTGGAGCTTTATGGATCCTCTCTGCACCATGTCATGGATGTAATGATATCGAATCTCTATGTGCTTCGACTTGTCATGAAATACAATATTCTTTGTCATATTTATGCAGCTTTGTTTATCACATAGGATCGTGGTTGATTCCATCTCTAGTTCGAATAGACCGGTCAACAACTTTTGAAGCCATATAGCATCGCAACTGGCAGAACACGCATCAATGTATTTTGCTTCCACTGTACTAAGAGCAATGTTGGATTGCTTCCTACTCTGTCATGAGATCATGGCTGATCCCAAACTGAAACAATATCCTGAAGTGCTCTTCTTTTCAGAGACACTTCCAGCCCAATCTGAATCAGTGTACCCACTCAATGTGAAATCATGATATCCATCATAGTCGAGACCATAATCTAATGTACCCTTAAGGTACCTCATCACATGTTTTGCAACAACTAGGTGAACATGTCTGGGTTCTACCAGAAACTGAATCAAGGTGTTCAAAGAAAAAAAAATATTTGGTCTAGTGTTCATCAGGTACATCAACGATCCAATGATCTGTCTATACAACGTGGCATCAATCAATTCCGATGAAGTGTCAACCAGTAACTTCATCTTTCTTTCCATGGGTGTAGTCATGGACTTTCACTCCAACATGTTGAATCTCTTCAGGATTTCGACTGCATACTTCCATTGGTTATTGAAGATTCTCTCTAGACTCTGCCATACCTCAAGACCTAAGAAATAATGCATTAGGCCAAGGTATTTCATCTCAAATTATAAAGCGAGCTTCTTCTTTCATTCGGTGATGAATGTTTCTTCTCCAGTTAAGAATAATTCATCCACATACAACAACAATATCACTGGCTCATCATTCATATCCTTGAAGTAGAGGTTAGAATATGATTTACTCTTGGTAAAGCCCAAGCTCATGAGGAAACTGTCACTTTTTCCATATCAATCTCTAGGAGCTTGCTTCAACACATACAGATCCTTATTCAACTGGAAGATATGAGTCTTTCTATCTTCAATATTCAAATCATTTTTTCTCATTACTTTATACCAATCTAGTACACTTGCTCAACTGTAACTCATTCTACACAATCATGTGCTAGCTCTATGTGATTTCTGCAAGAAACTATTTGTCTCACTGTCTGGGAGTATTTCCTCTACTCTCTTTGCAACTGTTCCTTATGGAATCTGGAATTCTGCACTTGCAGCTACTCCGAGGCTAAGAATGAATGCTTCATTCTCATTGTGGCTACTAAAATCCGAGAGTAACTCCTCTTATTTTATCACGGCAACAGTTTCATCTAAAATTGAGAGTGGATCAATAATATAAGACCAATTCGGGATTTCGACACCGGGAAATCTGGAGTTGTTGATTAGGAAAACATGCCTTGTGAAATTTCGAATCCCGGAATGCCAAAAATTGAAATATTTTTTACTCTTTTTAAGATTAAGGGCGGCTCCATGAATAGGAAAAAGAGATTCTTAAGGTTTTAATGGTAAAACATTAAACTCATGTCAATAGTAGGCATCCATGTTTTGTACCCATGCCTTAGCTGAAATTTGATTGGATCCATCCACGTGGGGCATCTCCATTCTTCCTTCCTTGTGCCCCAAGTCATTGTCACCTCTGTAGTGTCCCTTAGACTTCTGCTTGTACATGATGGGGAAATATTATCCCAAGGACACATGTCTTCGAAAACCCGCACTCAAAGAGTTATATGCTCTCTCCATATCCTCCCATTCATCGTCAATGTCTCCATACCCAAAGGAAATTGTATCCCTTGGTTGTGCCTACAAGAAGGTAGGAATATATGGACTTGGTGTGGTCCTGCTAGCCATGTGGGAATGAGAATGTGTGCCTCTAGATAATTTGGGGTCCTATGTATGATCTATGTGCCCAGATGTAATATTCCTAATTCCGTAGATTGAAATATATGCCTCAACTGCCAACTACTAGCTGTAGAAATTGATACTCTTTGGGATTCTGGATGTGGTTAAAGGTTTTGATTTGTGTTTCAATGGTTCTGAATGTGTTTCTTGTGTTTAAAAATGTATAATCAAACATGCAATAGATATAAAACACACAACACCTGCGTCCAAGTATCTTATGAAATATGATTGAAGGTACAAAACTACATGCCGGGAAATAAAATGAATCTCTTAGCTATATCAAGACTAGATGGATCTTAGTTGGAATACAAAAAACAATGCTAGATAAAAATACCCAGAATGAATGATGATGCTAGATCAATGAATGAACAAGACGAATTGTTGCATGCTACGACAACTCACACGAAAACTATTGCGAGACTGGAATGTTCGCCCTGGTGGCTAAACTCCTATGATAATCCTGAAATATGTCCTATTTGGGTCTTCTTGACCTCAAGCATCCTCTCGGTAACTGTCGGACTGAAGATCGACCCCCTGCTGATATGTACAAACCCCATATGTGATTCCCTGGGGGGTTGCTCCCCTCCTCAACTCAACTGTTGTGCCCTAGTGATTCCACAATCGAAATCTGGCTTTGACTGTCTTAATCTAAGAGCCTTGGCCTCCTATGAATTGGGTCAGAAAGGTTTCCCTAGATCTGGTTCAGTGATCTCTCTCTAACCCTGAATGTGCCTCCCCAAGTGTTGCGCCCTCAATAGATGATTGGTGCACCATAGATGATTCCTCTGTCAGAATCTGGTGAGTAATATCTCAAAAGATGCACCCTGCATACCTCTCAAATGGGTCGGAAAAAAATATTTGGATTCTCCCTGGTCGGGACATGATAAACCTCTAGGTCTTCCAACACTTGCACCCTCACCCTGATGAAGTGCACACTAATTGTTTGAACCTGTAAAACTGCTACTGTAAAATGATGAAATATATGGATGATCTTCCCAGTGACTAGGATGTGTCTCTCAACACTAAAATCAACCCACTCGAGCCTTCCTCCTGGAATCAACAATCTCCACTAATTTGCGTAAACCTGTGTTTTCTCCTCTTAGCTCAAATGTCAAATCATAAACTACGATAATGAGGAATTAGGTCGCTTTTCTCTTCATATACCCTCTCAAACCCTAATTCTTCATTGACCTATATATTTAGCTCCTTTCACTTAAATGCCCCCTATTTTTAGCTTAAATCACTTTAATTGTGCTTTTTCCACTTTTCACTTAATGTCACTTCTGAAATATAACATTCCCTAGTGAAATGACACCAAATGAACCTGTTTTCCCTATTTCTTCCCAGTTATAATTTAACGGGGATGTTTAGACTACTAAGACATCCTCTCTAGAGCTCCTACTCAGAAAGGGACATTACAATCCTCCCTTCCCGAGATTGCTTGTCCTCAAGAAATACCAATCTAGGGTGCTGCATAATCTGCTCACTCTTCCTAGTAGCATCCTCTACTGAAAACCCCTTCTATCTGAAGTAACACTCCATGATGACCTTGCTCCTCAAAATTCACTCTCCGAACTCTAGTACCTCCTTAGGAACCAACTCCAACTGCCCCTCCTCATCCAAAGGTGGAAGCTCCTCTAAAGTGTTGATAAATTGTCCCACAATTTTCTTAAGACAAGAAATGTGGAACACGTTGTGAACCTGGTTGTTGTTGGAAATGTTTAACAGGTAGAATATGCTTGTCATTGACGGAAAGTACAATAATGAAGATGGCATGAGTACAGGAAGAATGTAATAGATGGGCATCAAAAGTATTTTGGGAAGATGCTGCAGAGCAACCTCGATAAGATCAGAAGAGATAGTCCAGAGGATGTTTGGTACGTTTTACAGGCAACGTATGCTTGTCATTGATGGAAAGTATAGCAGTGATGATGGCTTGAGTACAACAACGATGATCAACAACGCAGTGATATTAAGGAAGATCGAATGATCAAAGGAAACACAACCAGGAAAACAAAAGATAATTTCAGGTTGATCGAATGATCGAAGGCTCGTAAATCTTGAGAAGCATTTCTGATGGTTGGATCCATTCAAAATTCCTGAAAGAACAAGGGTCGTCAGATCAGAATATAGACAAGAAGAGCATTGAACAAGAGGACAAATCTCAGACGTTAGATCCAAGTGCAGAATCCGACCATCATTGGATCAAGAAGAACCCACATGTGCTTTAAGGTACAAGGAGAAGCGGGCGTAATCGCGATATGCGAAATCGTGACTTAATCTGAGCCATCAGATCAAGGTTGAATCTGGACTGTTGATTCCAGTCCATGTTGGGGTTTCGAGGATCGCGTGTTGGAGATGTCAAAGAAACAATGCAACAAGAATGTTGATTTTGCGATATGCAAAATTGCGATTCAATCGCAGCTGTTGAATCAAGCTCTGATCAGGACCGTTGATCCCACGCCATTTCGGGGTATCGGGGATCGCGAATTGGAGAGTTGAGATGTCTCATATCCAGACTCACAAAATGTGAAATCATGAAAGCGCCTTATGCATAAGGCTGTGGTCACAACCCATGGTCACGAGAAGGGAAGGAGTCAGTCCAGATAAGATCCTTTTCGAAGTTTCTCCTATCGCGACTTGGAGTGACAAGAACCTCCATCTAAGGAACCACGAGATGCGAATTCATGATGAGATCTAGACCATCAATACATCAAAAGCCTAGACCGTTGATCTAAGCTCCATCTCTGAGTCTCACCTATCGCGACTTGGAGTGATGAGAATCTCCATCTAAGGAATAGCGAGATGCGAATTCATGATGAGATCTGGACCGTTGATTCATCAAGATCACGGACCGTCGATCAGGGTCGATGAAGATCATAAGTTCACAGCGCCTTTTAGTGCAGCCTATGGTCACCGTGTGTCATCACGTGGAGGAAGGACCTAGTGTAGATAAGCTCCGCCTCAGAATTTTGGGGATCACGTATGGGAGTGTCGAGACACTGGATCATACGAATGCTGAAATATCAAAAAGGTGAATTGTCGGTGTAACTGGAGGTCACCGCCTATGGTCATGTAGAGGAGGGAGCTAGAGCAGCCAAGCTCCTTTTCGTAGCTCGTGACATGGAGACTCGAGATGTCTCATCGCAGAATCTCCGAATTGCGAAAGTGCGAAATGGGTAAATAACGCAAGAACCCATCAGAGTTAATCCAACGATGGAGGTGAAAATGAGCATGATCGGAGGGCTAATGTTGATCCTCACAGTGTAACTTCTAGAAACCATTGATGGTTTCTACCAGAGGATGCGAAGAGACTTCTATGTGATTTCTAGAGGAGCCGAAGAGTTACAAGGAATCTGCCAGTGGAATGAAGACGATTCGTGGAGGAAATTGACAGCTGGATGAGGGTTGGAGCCTGTAACTGAAATAGAAAGGATAAGCTTGACTATGCCAGAGAAGATGAAGAGTCTCAACTGCGAGAGAGGCCGAGGAATATCAACATAACACCCAGTGATGCCGAACGCGCGATTGAACTTCCAGAGAAGTCGAAGAGTCGCGATGATGATCACGCAGAGCACTTGATATGTGGAGGAGATTGGCACGGTATGAGCATGCAGAGGAATGGTGAATATTGCATGCACAAGATACACATAATCCATATACACAGCACATAGAGGAGAAGCGGTTGCTGTTGGAGTTTGTTGTGGTTGTTGTTGGTGAAGGTGATTCATGTGTGAAGAAGGAGAAGTGTGCAGCAGCTGAATTGCACAGAAGAGGAACTTTGTAGTGAACAGACATGGTGCATAGAGCATAAAAAGCAGAAGAACAGACAACACAAGTCATGTGTGCAGAAAGGTAATGAGGTAGACAAAGCAACGAAATGCAGCAGAACAGTGATGAGTCTGGTAAGCCATTGTTGAACATCATATCACTGTAATAGGTTTCAGTAGCAAAGATTTATATTTCAGGGTGGAAGGGAGGTGCTAGGGAGGACTGTTGTCCTCATAGGTTCAAGTAGGTGCTTGAACAAAAGGAGTTGTAGCTTCCATCTGGTTGCAGCCAGAGAAACCAGGGTGGTAGGGTGGTGCAAGGGAGAACTATTATTCTCTGTTATACAAGTTGGTACCTGTATGATTGGAAGTTGGTGCTGGAAACACTCAGGGAGTTGGTTCTAGAGAAACCAGGGAGTTGGTGCTTCCCTCTAGTTGGTGCTAGAGAAACTAGGGAGTTGGTGCTAGAGAAACCAGGGAGTTGGTGCTTCCTTCTAGTGGGTGCTAGAGAAAATAGAGAGTTGGTGCTCTCAGCAAGTAGCATCTTGCAAAATAGAGGTTGTAGCCTCATTATGAGTTGGTGCTCATATGTATGATAATGTAAAGAATGTAAATATTACTTATCATATAAATAAAAAGAGGTTTTTACCCTTTATGGGTTTCCTCAGGAAATATCTGTCTCTGTGTATCACATGTGTGTGACTGATGCTGAATATTCTATTGTTTACTTCCCTGCACTATTTTGATTGTCCCTTAGTGTTTTTGCAAAGAGTTTAAAATAAGCATAATTGTTTAAGCACAGTAACAATTGATTCACCCCCCTCTCTCAGTTGTCCAACAATTGGTATCAGAGCCAGCCCCTTTTATCTAAAGGTAGGTGCTAGAGATTAAACATGTCAAGCCATGAAGGAAATTCAACCAATAAGGCCCCTCTGTTCAATGGAACAAACTTTGCCTTCTGGAAAGTTAGAATGAGAACCTACATAATGGCTTTA
>JZKD02S0873415.1:144981-157485 GCA_000966675.3 Picea glauca | reverse complement strand
TGATTACTCCAGACTTACTTGGGTTGCTTTTCTCAAAGAAAAAGCTGAAGCATTTGAGAAGTTTAAGATATTTAAGGATTTAACTGAGACTCAAATAGGGAAGAGGTTAAAGGCAATAAGATCAGATCGGGGAGGAGAATTTATGTCAAGAGACTTAAAGGAATTCTGCGATGAGCATGGGATCAAGAGAGAATCAACAATACCAAGAATTCCACAACAAAATGGAGTAGTTGAGAGGAAAAACAGAATAGTGCAGGAAATGGCCAAGTCAATGATGAATGAGAAGAACATTGGTCAAATCTATTAGGTAGAAGCAATACACACAACAATCCATGTGCTTAACAAAGCTTACCTCAGACCACAAAGTGACAAAACACCTTATGAATTATGGTTTGGAAGACCTGCATCAATCAAACACTAGAGTCTTTGGGAGTAAATGCTACATAAAGAATAATGATGAAAACCTCAGAAAATATGATGATAGAGAAGATGAAGGTATTTTCTTAGGGTATGCTACAAACAGTAAAGGATAAAGATGCTATAATAAGAGGCTACATAAAATGGTTGACTGTATTGATGTAAAAATTGATGAAGGAATCCCAGCAAGAGAGGTGTACGATAATGAGTCTTCTACAAAATACACAGCTAAAGCTGAAGATGAACAGGTCCAAGAATCAGAAAATGAAGAATCTGAATCAGATGAAGACTTAGACACTCAAACAGACTCAAATCAACAGTCAACTACAAGTTCTTCCTCCAAAATCATTCAAAAGAATCACCCTGCAAGTCAGGTAATTGGAGAAAAAGACAAAGGTGTACAAACCAGAAGAAAGATAATCAAAACCACTGAAAAATCTCATATAGCTCTCATATCCATGCTGGAACCCAAGAATTTTAATGAGGCCAACAAATATGATCATCGGGTTAAAGCAATGAATGAATAAATTGATCAGATTGAGAAAAACAATACATGGGTGATGGTTCAAAGACCCGAAGGTAAAAAATTCATTGGCTCCAAATGGATCTTTAAGAATAAGTTGAATGAGAAAGGACAAGTTATCAGGAACAAAGTGAGGTTAGTCTGTAAAGGCTATGCTCAGATAGAAGGGCTGAATTTTGATGAAACATTTGCGCCCGTAGCAAGATTAGAATATATCAGAATGTTTCTTGCCTATGCTTGTCATAAAAGGTTTAAATTCTACCAGATGGATGTCAAGTCAACCTTTCTCAATGGAGATTTAAGTGAAGAAGTCTATATGGAACAACCATAGGGTTTCAAATTGTCTGATAACCCTGACTTAGTATGAAAGTTGAAGAAATATTTATATGGTTTAAAACAAGCCCCTCGAGCCTAGTATCACAGACTGGATACGTATCTAAAAAACAAAGGGTTCAAGAGAGGAACAACTGACAACAATTTGTATATTAAGACAGAGGATAATGATTTTCTCATCGTACTAGTCTATGTAGATGACATCATCTTTGGATGTAATAAAAATTCACTAGTACAATGGTTTGCTTCTGCCATGGAGTCTGAATTTGAAATGTCCATGATAGGAGAACTTTCATTTTTCCTTGGTCTGCAAATTACTCAGAGGCCCAAAGGGATGTTCATTTCTCAATAAAAATACCAAAGAGAAATGCTGAAAAGGTTTCAAATGGAAGATTCTAAACTTGTGGGTACACCTATGGTAACTGGATGTAAACTAAGCAAGTATGATGATTCACCTGATGTTGATCAAAGCTCATATCGATCAATGATAACAAGCCTTCTGTACATCACAACATCTCGCCCAAACATAATGCATGTTGTATGAATGGTAGGAAGATATCAGGCTTCACCTAAACAAAGTCATTTGCAAGCTGTCAAAAGGATATTCAGGTATTTGAAAGAGACAATGACTTATGGTCTGTGGTATCCCAGAAATCAAAGTCTTTAGTTGACTTCTTATTCAGATGCTGATTGGGAAAACTGTGTTGATGAGAGAAAAAGCACCAGTGGCACTGTCTTGGAGTGGAGTACAAAATATATTCCCATAAAATATCATTTTCTGAGAGAGCAGGTCACCAATCAGATTGTTCAGGTCCATTACATTTCCACTACAGATCAAATTGCAGACATCTTTACTAATCCCCTAGCCAAGACACCGTTTGAATATCTCAGACAGAAGATGGGTGTCATTTCATTTCACACCTAAAAGAGTCCATATTGTTAGGGGGGTATTTGTATTGTTTGAATATCTAATGCCTCCTAAAAATTACTACAATAGCTCAGGGGGAGCATGCCTTCTCTTTGACATTGATGTCAAAGGGGGAGAAAAGAATCTGGGTGCCTTTGTTGCCATCAATGCCAAAGGGGGAGATTGTTGGAAATGTTTAACAGGTAGCATATTCTTGTCATTGATGGAAAGTACAATAATGAAGATGGCATGAGTACAAGAAGAATGTAATAGATGGGCACCATAAATATTTTGGGAAGACGCTGTAGAGTAACCTCGATAAGATCAGAAGAGATAGTGCTGAGGATGTTTGGTATGTTTTATAGGCAACGTATGCTTGTCATTGATGGCAAGTACAAAAGTGATGATGGCTTGAGTACAATAGAAATGATCAACAATGCAGTGATATTCAGGAAGATCGAATGATCAAAGGCAATGCAACCAGACAAACAAAAGATAAGCTCAGGTTGATCGAATGATCGAAGGCCCGTAAAGATTGAGAAGCATTTCTGATCGTTGGATCCATTCAAAATTCCTAAAATAATGATGTCCGTCAGATCAAAATATAGACAAGAAGAGTGTTGAACAGGAGGACAGATCTCAGACGTTAGATCCAAGCACAGAATCCGACCATCGTTGGATCAAGAAGAACCTGCACATCCTTTAAGGTACAAAGAGAAGCAGGTGTAATCACGATATGCGAAATCGTGACTTAATCTGAGTCATCAGATCAAGGTTGAATCTAGACCGTTGATTCCATTCCATGTCGGGGTTTCGAGGATCGCGTGTTGGAGATGTCAAAGAAACAATGCAACAAGAATGTCGATTTCGCGATATGAAAAATTGCGATTCAATCGTAGTTGTTGAATCAATATCTGATCAGGACCGTTGATCCCACGCCATTTCGGGGTATCGGGGATCGCGACTTGGAGAGTCAAGATGTCTCATCTCCAGACTCATGAAATGCAAAATTGTCAAAGCGCCTTATGCATAAGGCTGTGGTCACATCCCATGGTCACGAGAAGGGAAGGAGTCATTCCAGATAAGCTCCTTTTCGAAGTTTCACCTATCGCAACTTGGAGTGACAAGAACCTCCATCTAAGGAACCGTGAGATGCGAATTCACGATGAGATCTAGACCATCAATACATCAAAATCCTGGACCATTGATCTGAGCTCCATCTCTGAGTCTCGCCTATCGCGACTTGGAGTGAGGAGAATCTCCATCTAAGGAACAACGAGATGCGAATTCACGATGAGATCTGGACTGTTGATTCATTGAGATCGTGGACCATCGATCAGGGTTGATGAAGATCATAAGTTCATAGTGCCTTTTAGCACAGCCTATGGTCACCGTGTGTCGTCACGTGGAGGAAGGACCTAGTGTAGATAAGCTCTGCCTCAGAATTTCAGGGATCGCGTATGGGATTGTCGAGACACTGGATCATACAAATGCCAAAATATTGAAAAGGTGAATTGTCAGTGTAATCAGAGGTCACCGCCTGTGGTCATGTAGAGGAGGGAGCTAGAGCATCCAAGCTCCTTTTCGGAGCTCGTGACATGGAGACTCAAGATGTCTCATCGCAAAATCTCCAAATTGCGAAAGTGCAAAATGGGTAAATAACGCAAGAACCCATCAGAGTTAATCCAATGATGGAGGTGAAAATTAGCACGATCGGAGGGATAATGTTGATCCTCATAGTGTAAGTGCTAGAAACCATTGATGGTTTCTACCATAGGATGCGAAGAGACTTCTGTGTGATTTCCAGAGGAGCTGAAGAGTTAAAAGGAATCTGCCAGTGGAATGAAGACGATTCGTGGAGGAAATTGACAGCTGGATGAGGGTTGGAGCCTATAACTGAAACAAAAAGGATAATATCGACTATGCCAGAGAATATGAAGAGTCTCAACTGCCAGAGAGGCTGAGGAATCTCATCATAACACCCAGTGATGTCGAACGCGCGGTTGAACTACCAGAAAAGTTGAAGAGTTGCGATGATGATCACGCAGATCACTTGAGATGTGGAGGATATTGGCGCGGTATGAGCATGCAGAGGAATGGTGAATATTGCATGCACAAGATGAAAAGAAGACATATACACGACACAAAGAAGAGAAGAATTTGTTATTGCCATTGGAGTTTGCTGTGGTTGTTGTTGGTGAAGGTGATTCATGTGTGAAGAAGGAGAAGAGTGCAACAACTGAATTGCATAGAAGAGGAACTATGTAGTGAATGAACATGGCGCACAGAGCATAAAAAGCAGAAGAACAGACAACGCAAGTCATGTGTGCAGAAAGGCAATGAGGCAGACAGAGAAACGAAATGCAGCAGAACAATGATGAGTCTGGTAAGCCATTGTTGAACATCATATCACTGTAATAGGTTTCAGTAGCAAAGATTTATATTTAGGGTGGAAGGGAGGTGCTAGGGAGGACTATTGTCCTCATAGGTTCAAGTAGGTTCTTGAACACAGGGAGTTGTAGCTTCCATCTGGTTGCAGCCAGAGAAACCAGGGTGGCAGGGTGGTGCAAGGGAGAACTCTTGTTCTTTGTTATTCAGGTTGGTGCCTGTATGATTGGAAGTTGGTGCTTCCATCCAGTTGGTGCTGGAAACACTCAGGGATTTGGTGCTTCCTTCTAGTTGGTGCTAGAGAAACTAGGGAGTTGGTGCTAGAGAAACCAGGGAGTTGGTGCTTCCTTCTAGTGGGTGCTAGAGAAAACAGAGAGTTGGTTCTCTCAGCAAGTAGCAACTTACAAAACAGAGGTTGTAGCCTCATTATGAGTTTGTCCTCATATGTATGATAATGTAAAGAATGTAACTATTACTTATCATATAAAGAAAAAAAGGTTTTTACCCTTTATGGGTTTCCTCAGGTAATATTTGTCTCTGTGTATCACATGTGTGTGACTGATGTTGAATATGCTATTGTTTACTTCCCTACACTATTGTGATTGTCCCTCAGTGTTTCTGCAAAGAGTTTAAAAGAATCATAATTGTTTAAGCACAGTAACAACTGATTCACCCCCCCCTCTCAGTTGTCCAACAGTTGTCTCCAAACATCAATTCAACCAAAGTGGGAGTGTCATACCCATATAATTCTCTAAATGTGGTCATAGATATGGATATGGGGAAGGTAGTTTCGTAACAGTTCTCTCCAATATGTAACCATCTTATCCACGGTCTTTGTTTTCCACTCCTATAGTTTCTCAAATAACCCTCTACCCATTTGTTGACTATCTCAGTGTTACCATCCATCTAGGGGTGGTAACTGGTGTTGGGTGTCAAATATGTCCCCACCAATTTAAATACCTCCTTCCAAAAGATGTTGATGAACTGACTGTCTCTGCCACTAAGTCTACTCTGTGGCAACCCGTCAAGCCTAAAGGTCTCTTTGAAGAACAATTATGCCACCTACACTACATTGTAGCCTATAAGAATTGTGAGAAAAACCACAAATTTGGTCAACCTGTTGACCCCTACAAATATGTGGTCCTTACCCTGATCCTTTGTTACACATGTAATGAAGTCCATGGATAAACTTTCACATTTATGCTCCGGAATGGGAAGTGGATTAAGTAACCCTATTGGAACTGTCTACTCAGACTTGTTCTGTTGACAAGTCACACACTCACTGATATGTCTCATTACATCCTGTTGAGACCCTTCCAAGAGAATCTCTCTCTAACCTTCCTGTAGGTTTTGAAGAACCCCAGATGGCCTGCTAATGGAGAGTGATGTATTGTTTCCAAAATCTTCTTCTTGAGACCAGACCCTGGCACTAGGTAGACTTGACCTTTGTAGAAGATGGCGTCATCTATGACTCAATACCAATCATCCTATTCCTACCCATCCAGTATCTCACAAACAAACTTGTTCTTGGAATATTCCACTAACAAGTGGGATTTCCAATCAATTGAAATCTCCATTAAGGAAAAAGTTGTTGGTCTCCTAAGTAATACATTTTTTTCTTCCCCATGCTTGAAGATCCTTTCCATCCTCTTCCCCATCACTTTCCTAGGTTCCCCTGTCGAAATACCCCTCAATACAATATTCTTCTCCTCACTCTCTCTGAATCCGATCAAAAGAGTTTGGTAGTTGGTAGAAATATTACCCAAGGTGATCAACCATTGGAACTCCCACAACTACATATGTGTCAGCTAGGTCAAATACATAGAATGTATCTCTCATGGTGTAGTTACCTAAATTCACCTCCAAGTATGGAAATCTGTCCAAACACCCACCGTGTGGCCATATGCTACTGCAACCTCAAACCCATCAAACTCCTCTGTCTTTATTGCTCACCTAGCTACCCATGCAGTGTCAATGAATTTTTGGGTTACCCCACCATCTACCAACTTGGAAATGGTCTGTTGTCCCTAAATAATCCTTCTGATTCTAAGGGTGTCATACTTAGGGACTCCAAAAAGGGTCGCTATGACTCAATTTGTTGGTGCTTATTTCTTAACCTCTTCGCGAGGTTGTGGCGTTACCGATGGTTGTGCGCCTATCAGTGTTGGTGGTCTCCTTGGAGGATCCTCCTCCTCGTGCAATGGCTCCTCCTATGAGCTAGTGGACTCATTTTTCTATGCATCACTACTTTGTTCCTCCTCATCATTGTCTATGGAAACCTCAATGTAATGGATTTGTCCCTTTCCCATACACCTATGGCCAAGGACCCATGGATCTTTGCAGGTGAAGCATAGATTTTTCCTCATAAGATCACACCTTGTAACATCATCCAACTTCTCCTTACCCTTTCACTCTCTCTGGAATGGTTTCCTATCCCAGTCTTCTTGTGGCACTATGGGTTTGGAAAAAAATTTGGTCTTTGGTGTTAAGGTTTAATCTATTATTAGAGTTCTTTGCATTTCACTAGATAACAATATCATAATATAGGATCACTGAGAAATACACAATCACATGACACATCATTTATCCTGAGAAACCCTGATGAGGGAGAAAACCCAAAAAAACTTCCTTATTATAGATAACCAATACAATGCCAAGAGATAACTCAAACAAATACAGGAAGTCCTCTCCTAAGAATGTGCCCCTCTTTCTCTCTCTCTCTCTTCTCCAACTGCAGCTGTGAAAATTGCTTCTCAATGAACAAGTGAGTGTGTGTCTAAATGAGGCATTAGCCTCCTTATTTATACAACTCTAGCACGTATGTATAGAGGTGTCTGTTCACTGGCAGGGCCGACTTCTTATTTTTCCTATTACAATTATATTTTGACTAATATGCAAAAGGGGATTTGGTATTTTACAATAGCCAACATGATCAATCCACAATAGGGGATTGATCTAATGAATACTACAACAATAATAATTAGAATACACTTTGCAGTTACATTATTTCAACACTCCCCCTTAACAAGAAGGGTATTCTATAACGACATCAAGTGAGAGAGAGGACAACATCATCAACAACATTGGGTGGGTGAGAGGACAACATCATCAATATCATCTTGGAGCACTGACTAGTGTATCTATAAATCATCACATTTTTTTTTCATCATCAACACAACACAGAGGCTGGAACATCATCAACACAACATGGGTCTAGAGTAGCATGATCATCCTCATCGATATGAGGCTAAGGTAACATCATCATCATCTTCAACATTAAAGCTGAAATAATATCATCATCCATCTTCAGAAAGGACTCTGGAGCTGAAGTGGCATCATCATCATCATCTTCAGCAAGAGGTTGAAGTGGCATCATCAACATAATTTTCAACAAGAAGTTGAAGTGGCATCATCATCATCAACTGCATCAACATGGATTAGTATAACACTAATACATCATCATCATCGATAAGAACACAAGTTTGATACAACATCAAAAGCAACAATATCACAACACAAAGGTTGGAAACACATCATCACAGCACGAGGCTGGAAACACATCATCACAACAAGAGGATGGTCATATCATCACAACACGAGGCTGGTCACATCATCACAACAATTAAGCTAGAATCACAACACAACAATTAAGCTGGCATCAACAATTAAGCTGGAATCTCAACACAACAATTAAGCTGGCAACACAATACTAGACTGGCTTTACATCACAACAATTAAGCTGGAAGCACTGTGCTAGGATGACCTATCTCAACATAGCAATTAAGATGGAATCATGGTACTAGATTGGCTTTACGTCATGACAATTAAGTTGGAAGCATAGTACTGGGCTAGCATATCTCAACAAAACAATTAAGCTGGAAGCATAGTACTAGACTGAATTTACATCACATCAATTAAGATGGAAGCACAATACTAGGTTGGCATATCTCAATTCACAACAATTAAGCTGGAAGCACAGTACTAGGTTGGCATATCTCAATTCACAACAATTAAGCTGGAAGCACAGTACTAGATTGGATTTATGTCATAACAATTAATCTGGAAGCACAGTACTAGGCTAGCATATCTCAACACAACACTACTCCCCATTTCGAGGGAGGTCCTTTCAAACTATACCGAGCTTATCTCAAAAGTGCTCAAACTTTACACGAGATAGAGGCTTGGTCAACACATCAACAACATGTTCATCCATGCTAACATATTGGAGCTTTATGGCTCCTCTCTGCACCATGTCACAGATGTAATGATATCAAATCTTTATGTTCTTCGACTTGTCATGAAATACAGATTCTTTGTCATCTTTATGCAGCTTTGGTTGTCACATAGGATGGTGGTTTCTTCCATCTCTAGTTCAAATAGACCGGTCAACAACTTTCGAAGCCATATATCATCGCAGCTGGCAGAACACACATCAATGTATTTTTCTTCCGCTGTACTGAGAGGAATGTTGGATTGCTTCCTACTCTGTCATGAGATCATGACTGATCCCAAACTGAAACAATATCTTGAAATGATCTTCTTGTCAGAGACACTTCCATCCCAATCTGAATTAGTGTACCCACTCAGTGTGAAATCATGCTATCCATCATAGCCAAGACCCCAATCTAATGTACACTTAAGGTACCTCATCACATGTTTTGCAACAACTAGGTGAACATGTCTGGGTTCTACCAGAAACTTAATCAAGGTGTCCAATGATCTGTCTATACAACGCGGCATCAATCAATTCTGATGAAGTGTCGACCAGTAGCTTTAGCTTTGTTTCCATGGATGTAGTCATGGAATTGCACTCCAACATGTCGAATCTCTTCAGGATTTTGACTGGATACTTCCCTTGGTTAAGGAATATTCTCTCTAGACTCTGACATACCTCAAGACTTAAGAAATAATGCATTAGGCCAAGGTATTTCATCTCAAATTCTGAAGTGAGCTTCTTCTTTCATTTGGTGATGAGTTTTTATTCTCCAGTTAAGAATAAGTCATCCACATACAACAACAATATCACTGGCTCATCATTCATAACCTTGAAGTAGAGGTTAGAATATGCTTTACTCTTGCTAAAGCCCAAGCTCATCAGGAAACTATCAATTCTTCCATATCAAGCTCTAGAAGCTTGCTTCAACACATATAGATCCTTCTTCAACTGGAAAACATGAGTCTTTCTATATTCAATATTCAAATCATTTTTTCTCATTACTTTATACCAATCTGGTACACTTGCTTAGCTGCAACTCAATCTACACAATCATGTGCTAGCTTTATGTGCTTTATGCAAGGCACTATCTATCTCACTGTCTGGGAGTATGTCCTCTACTCTCTTTGCAATTGTTCCTTCTGGAATTTGGGATTCTTCACTTGCAGCTACTCTGAGGCTGAGGATGAATGATTCATTCTCACCGTGGCTGCTAAAATCTGAGAGTAACTCCTCTTATTTTATCACAGAAACAGTTTCATCTAAAATTGAGAGTGGCTCAATAACTGATACTGAGGATAGCTCTTCTTATTTCATGGGGATAATGCTATCATAGTCATGTCTCCGTGACCCAATTGATGTACTGCACCAACTGCCATTCAACTTTTAAATATGGGGATTTCTTCCCCTTCATCTCATACTATATATGAATGATGATTGTTTTGGTTGTCTTCATAAGTATCTCATCATAGTATTCTCCCCTTTGCTGGGAGAATCCTCTAGACATACATTAGGCTTTGTACATCTACAACATGTTTGATTTGTATAGATCAATATTGGAAGTCAATACTAAACTCTCTTCTAGTCTCACGGAAGAATCCATATCCTAGTCTTTCTTACTGACTTCCTTCTTTGTCATTGAAACAAGGGAATCTTCCTAGGAGATTTCATATATTCTAGAAGTTTCTGAAGCTATGATCTAGTCTTCTCACGACATCTGTCTTCCAGTCCTAGAAGTTGTCTCTTCATCTGCTCCTTTTTGAGATGAGGCTTACTCTCTATTTCTTCTGAGTCTACAAGGACTTCATTAACTCTTATAGGGTATACTTGGTGTTGTATACCAAGTATAAATATGAAAGACTCAGTCAAGCTTCAAATGAGCTCTGCTTCCTGTTCTAATGTTGGTCATCTTTGGAGCCTTCTGGTCCTTTCGATTAATATTCATATGAGATACTCTAAATCTCAAGAGATAGCTTCTTCTTCATCTTCTTTGGTGCATGAGTGTATATGGTCACGTACATAGTTTGCTTCATGTCTCATATAATATGTTGCCCTCTGCAACCTTCACTATAGCTTTCTCAGGGTTATCACTTGTGACCTAAAACAAGGTCAACAAAACATCAAGCAAAAATAATATCCTTTTGATAATAGTAGCTAAAACAATAGCACGAATAATCATCACAATTGCCCCTTTAGATCTGTCACTCGTGGCTTGTTTGAAGCAACAATCAAAAGTAAGAGATACACTACGAAATGAGGTCAACACTCTTATAGTGTTGTGATCGAACATTCCTCCATGGCAACCTGGAACTAACACACAAGGTTTCTCCTAGAGGAGGTGTTAGTTGTATCATGCAAATGAGTACCTTAAGTATTTACCTCTATATGCTCACATGCTACAAAGTATAATACTTTACAAAGACTGCTATCTCAACTATAGTGGTTACTTGTAAAGGGGTAGTCATCAACTTGTCACATGTACCTTTGAATCTTATCAACTTGATTAATCAAACCTGGAGCCTTGTCCTCAAGAATGAGTGTGTTTTTTCTTCCAAGCCTCCTTCACTCAAGATGATGAGTTCTTTATTCAACCTATCTTCTATACTAAGATACTATGCTATCTTGACAGAAGGTTGGGTTAGAGGATAAACTCTATGATCTCAACTTTTAATCCATCTAATACCTTGACTCGGATTTTGATCAAAGGTTAGAATGATGGTCATAGATACAACATGAAACATTGGTCAAAATAATGTCATAACAAATAGATGCATATTAGAATAATCACACCCAGGTTGCATTATTCCTTTGAATGTGTTGATTCTTGAGATCCTTCTGGATCTATGGCAAGAGATCCCTTCTCCTGCAAATACCCTTTAAAGCTTAACCATTTAAACATGTGTGAGTACATACCTTTGACGACACTTGCAGGTAGAGGCACCATCTGGTAGCAACGATAATGATCACCAACTCTTAAGAAATTCAAGGGTGATTGCAATTGGTACTATGGCTGCAACTGCAACTGGTTCTGAGACTGCAACTACAACTGCAAATTAGGGTTTTATGAGGAAACCCTAATTTTTCAAACTTCAAATTTTGGAATTCTGATCTGGGGGATATATGCGCTGAGCTGAGGTGAGTAAGTTGGTGCAGTCAGATTTCTAAAAATCCAACTTTTACCCCTTCAAACTTGATCAACGGATTTGTGGACTGGTGCTTCTGGTTTTCTGGTACCTTTGGTACTCTAGTACTTCTGATACTCTAGTTTTCTGGTACTTTTGGTACTTTGTGAAACTAGGGTTTCACTTTCCGGGAGATCTAGCCACTGAAAAAGTTGTACCAAGGATGCCAAAGTGATCCTGGAGGAAGGGCACACTTTTCTAGATGGCTTTGGGGATGAAATACTTCATCAACAAAAATCCCTAATTTGCATGTACGACGACAGTGACATTTTTCACTTTCTCTTGTGAAAGATGCTCTCTTCAGCTTAGCTCTGATACCATGTTAAGGTTTAAGATATTATTAGAGTTCTTTGCATTTCACTAGATAACAATAACATAATATAGGATCATTGAGAAATACATAATCACAAGAGACACATCATTTAACCTGGGAAACCCTCATGGGGGAGAAAACCCAACAAAACTTCCTTATTATAGATAGTCAATACAATGCCAAGAGATAACTCAAACAAATACAGAAATTCCTCTCCCAAGAATGCAC
>JZKD02S0873415.1:133360-144931 GCA_000966675.3 Picea glauca | reverse complement strand
ATGAACAAGTGAGTGTGTGTCTAAATGAGGCACTAGCCTCCTTATTTATACAACTCTGGCACGTGGGGACGGAGGTGTCTCTTCACTGGCAGGGCCGACTTCTTCCTCTGGGTGGTTATAACCACATTTAATATAATCTGGGGCCGACTTCTTATTCTTCCTATTACAATTATGTTTTGACTAATCCGAAAAAGGGAATTTGGTATTTTACAATAGCCAACATGATCAATCCGCAATAGGGGATTGATCTAATGAATAATAAAACAATAATAATTAGAATACACTTTGTAGTTACATTATTTCAACATTCGGTACAGAGTTTGTTAGATCTCTAGTGCGCAATATGGCATCCTGTAGTGTGTGAGATTTGTAGGCCTTCACCCATCCTCTCAAGGGTTCTTTGAGACCCTCTCTGAAAAGGATGACCAATATGGGTTCTGAAATATTTGTCATTGCCACGGATACCCCCTAAAACTATGTGATGAATGCCTATGGTGTGCCAGTTTGTCTCAACTGGTCTAAATATATGAAATGGATCTATGGATCCCTCCTGTCAAACCTGTCCATGATCTGGCTCTCTGTGAACTCCATATAAGAAGTGATGTGATTGTGACCCAACGTCACTAGTCCATGATTCCACCACTCATGTGCCTGTCCCTCCAAATGCAAGGTAGAGAAACTGATGGTCTCAGTTTTTTTCATCTGGTTTATCTTGTAGTACGTATCCAGTTTCTGTACCCAAGATATAGCAGTGCATTTGGATGATCCATCGAGAGAAGGTATAGTGAGTTTAGCTACTTTTCAGATGAAGTCTATGTTCTACCCCTGCTAATGTTGTTGTTGTCCTCCCCTCTGAGGATATCTAGGAAGGTTCCTGAGTCTAAGTCCACAATACTCAACCAAGGTCATGTACTGATGTAACTCTGGTCCCAACGCTGCATTCTCTCTCTTATACTCATAGATATATTTTTCCTGTGTGGTCTGCCTCTATACTACTAGTTGTTGTATTGTTGTTGGAGTTTCCCTCTAAAATCTAGGGAATAGTGGCCAGGGGATCATACTCGATGAAGTGTATCTATGAGTAGGTGAATGGGATCTACTACCTTCCCTTGAGTTCCCTTTTGCTGCATGTGGGGCATTTGTGCCTAGAATGATCCCTGCAGTCAATCTATCGAACATCTATGCCAAGGACTGAGTCATGGCCTACTGAGTGATCACCAAATTTATAATAACCTACATGAAGGCTGCATCTAGGTCCACGGGTTCTTTGCCACTACCTTTTATCCTTTCATACATGTCTCCCATCATCCTCTCTTCCTCACACTATGCCCTTCTCTCTGCTTCGCTATGCACCTCTTCCTCTTCCTATGAACTGGGAGGAAAAGGGGGATAATCTACCCTTCTTTCCCTATGTCTATTGTAAGTGACATATTCTTCACCTATGTGCTCACGACCCTCTGGGTTCTCTGATGAACTCATAAAAAAATTATTCATAGGCTGGCAGGACTAAAGCTCTGATACACTGTAATATCCCTAATTCTGCAAATAAGAATATATTCCTTTTTATCCCTCACTTTTAGGGATAACTAGGAGATCATGTATCAAGGCCCACAGGTCCTAGACATGGAGTACTAAGTGTAGGATTGAATTTAGCATGGCCCTGGATGCCCACCCTCTTTTTCTTCTAGCACCTTTATCTTGTCAACAACAACAACATCCATCACCATCAGCTTGGTCTTGTGTTGGAGATGGTTCTTGCTCCATGAGGTATTTAGTCTGGGTGTCATGGTATGTGTCACTTTGATCATCAAAACCCTTGAATATGTGAATTTGATTCCTTTTGTTTCTAACAAATGCTTGGATCTTACACTTGCCCACTTGACCATGTCTGGGGGGATTGACATGATGCCCTAGTAAGCCTATGTCCTTAGGTTTTGGTTTGCCACTGGGGGGGATTTCTGAAAATCCATCGCCCAATCCCTTCACAGCACCACTTTTTCATCTTGCTTCCTGCTCACCTGTCCCATTTCTACTTCTTCGGGCACTAGGTTGACCTATTTTCAGGATTGCACCTTATCTCGTGGGAAGAAGGGGCTAAAGGCCTAGAAGGTAAAAGCAAGCTGGTAAAAGATAAAATCATAAGAATAAAATCTCGAGATGCTACACCCAGGGATCCTCGAGAAAGCAATAAAAGGATTCTCAGCAAGAAATAAGAGTGACTCATAAAAATAATAAAACAAGACCTAATCATAGGATAGGGGGTCTCATCATAAGCCAACCTATTAGGTCCATGGGTACCTAGAAATATGACATTACCACCAGCTGGTTACCATGCCAGGGTAGTGACTCTTGGTTGCATGGCCAAGGGAAAGGGGATCTCATCACGAGACAACCGTCTCATTTCTGTGAAAGTACTTGTGGGTAAAAATGTCACCATTGGTCACCATGTCAGGGAAATGCCCCTTGATTAGCCTCTTGAAGAAAAAAATCAATATAAAAAATAAAAGAATAAAAAAGTAAGAAAAAAAGGCATGAATGGGCTTGGAAAAATTTGCATCCAGGATAGGTGCAACTCGCCTTCTACAAAGGAACCCACAGGTAAAGCTTTGCATCCTTTTCCCTCACTACACCCACCTGCTTGGACATCCCTTGACCACATCACCCACTTGCATGTATTGGATGAGGTCTCTTCCGAAAAATTTCCTCTTCCAGTGGACACTAGCCCAATAGGATTCCCTGTCATTTTCTCCAAAGTTGTATTGCAGGCTTATGTAATGTCTTTGAGATTTTAGTTGATGTATTAGGGATTTTATGCATGTGTTTAATAATATTGATGATGAGATGTGATTGACATTGGTATGATCCCTGTGACTGATGAGCCCATGGAGGGCGTATATGTTGATGTGCAGGATCATGCTTGATGGACATGTACCATTTGGATTGGTACACATGGGGAGATGATCAGTTCAGACCTCCATGGGGCTAAAGAGGCCATCAGATGGATGTTGAGAGCCCATCAGGGGGCAGAGATAGGACAAAGGTGGATCAGGGGATTTGCACTGGAGAAGAGGAGGACATTCCACCAGAGGCACCCTAGCAGAGCTTGACGTAGGGGGGTTGTTCGCTTTTCAGTGGAATGTTGACCTTGGAAGGACTAGGATGTCACCCATGAGGTCCATGACGTCATCCTTGCTTCATGGATGTTTTGGCAGATGGACATGGAAGTTTGGCATGTGTGGCATCTTGGAGAAGCCCAAGGGGGGCTAACATTTTTCTCCTGGAGGCTGCATTTTCCCTAGAAGGGGCTAACGTTACCCTAGGAAGGGGGTGACGTCCTTTTGTTGCTTGATTAGGGTTTTAATTTTTCATTTAATGTAAAACAATATGATTTTTAATATTTTGGCCTTGTCGGCCTTTTTATGACCTAAAAGTAAAATTAGCTCATTGATACAATATATATTGATGGTTTTTACTCTCATTCTTTCATCATCTCTCACTCACTCATTAGTGAGGTCTGAAATTTGCGCTGGACTTGGGCTCTTTGGCTAAAATTGTGAGGGGAATTTATTGAAGGAAGGCATTTTGGATCTCTATTTGGCATTTTTGGCATATTTCTTGATGGAAGTTGTTACAACTAGGTTTTGGCTATGATTTTCTTGCTAAAATGTAAGTGAAATTCTGCAAAACTTCTTAATTGAATGGTTGTATTGTTATTTCCTACATTTATTGTTATAAACTTGCTGAAGAAACCCTAGGCGACAAGCACACATAGTAGATCCTTGTCTCATGTCCCCATCAAGAGATTTTTCAGCCATTGTTTGAAGAGAGAAAGAGCCTAGCCATAGCTATACTCTTCTTTTCTCTTTATATGCTAGCTGTTTTACTTTCAAGCTAAGAAGAAGAAGATGCCTCAGAGCCTAGTTCTTTTACACTTTGATGGGCCAATTTTATAGGGTTTGTTGGTGAAGCCTTGCTATAGAAACATGTTGCCTTCCAAACCCTCTTGTCTTGGTTTTATGCTATTTTCTCAGCTAGTCGTCTTTTCCATTGAGTTAAGGAAGGAGGAGAGAGCATCGAGGCCTAGTTCCCCTACACTAAGGTGATCCTTTCTCCCCTAGGGTTTTGACTTCGACACCTTGCCCTAGAAACACCTCAAAGCTTCACCTTCTAGTCCTTAGTTGTACTATCTCTTTGATCCTTAGCTCCCACGTCCTCTACTTTTGACTCCATTAACCCTAAGGCATTGATCTTAAGAACTTTTTGTCTTAATTAAACTTGATCACAACAACTCTCAAAACTTTGAATGAAACCCTAACTACTAACCCTAGCTTAGAAACTAACCTTGCTAACCTATTGATGTCGTCATCTTTAGCTATAAATGTCATTGTGCAGCTAACGTTTCTCTTATAAGCATTTGAATGGTGGTTTGAAGTCATTAACTGAATGAAGTGTTGATTGTTACATTGAATACCGCATTTTCTTATCATTTATTGAATAAGTGACATTATATATCATTGCTATTTTATAAACATTGACTTCATCAATATTTATTATCCAATTGCTTATATGTATATCAGATAGTCATTGATTTATATGAAGTACTAACCAAGTGAGAAAGCTTGCATATATCAATTTCTTGTTGCTTTGTCTTAGACAGGTGTATCTCTCTTTTTGGTTATACTTTATTATTGGTTGCTAGCCAGACTATCTGCTCGATGGTAACTTGTGAGGGGGAAACTTATCCTTGTCTTATAATCCTTTGCCTTCTCAAAGCCCAAGGTCACCGGGGACGTCTACCCTAGGGCTTACCTCCCTAAATAGAAAGAACCATTCCATTGAGGTGACATTGGGTGGGATTGGTTATATTTACGCTAGTTTGACTACTCTTCATCTATTTACTATCCTAACTACAAACTACACGATAACATGCCTCAACTGCTGACTACTAGCTACAAAAAATGATACTCTTTAGGATTCTAGATGCGATTAAAGGTTTTGCTTTGTGTTTCAATGGTTCTATTGACCGCCCATTTAGCATCGGTGGTCAACTCATGTGCCATGAAGAGATGCATCATTAGATGCAGTACTGTTGAAGACTTTTGGTTCTACAGGGCAATGTTTGGCCCCAACACTTATTTTTGTAATTGGAATTTCTGCACCCCTGTGTGGGTTAATAATGTAATACATATGCATGAGTCATGTCTAGGTAAGTTACCTTGGGATCGGTTCACTGGGAGAGTTCCTTTCACCGAGGGTTTTTTATTCTCAGGTTATCAGTTGGGCTTTTCAGCTTCACTGATTTCCCTTGAGTTTTTCCCTCAAACTTTACATATGCCCTCCAAAGTGGTGAGCGACTTTATAGTGGGCTTATGTTTTGGTAACTATATAGGGAATTCATTTTAAATGACCATACAAGACATCATAGAAAGTTTCACAGAATTCCGTCGAGTCTAGGTTATTTTTTTTCAATTAATTAATTTTTAAATAAATTTCCCTAAGTTTGGAGGTTTAATTATTTTTGAGCAATAATTGTAAAAAATAGATCCGTGGGATTTTGATAGGGGTATTTGTGCTCAAAATAAATAGAATATCACCCCATGCATCCATGGACCAAGTTTCATCTCATTCGGACAACTTTAGCCATGGGTTAGTCAACCCGGAGTGTCAGCCAGTCTAAAACAACAATTTTAATTACTAAAGTCCAAACATGACAAAAATGTAAAATTTGTAATAATGAGTTTAAGGATGTGAAATGGTGGAATAAAGGTTAGAGAGAGCCTCCCTAAAAATAACATAACCCTCCCAACCTTTTCCAACCTATTTTAACCCCTTACCCACCTTCTACACTAAAAAATCACGCCCCTCTAGGGGGATTGACGTTTTTCCTTGGTGAAGGTTGTTGTGACTTATTTGGGGCCCCCTCTCATGATTTATGACTCCCTTTAACCCCCACATCACCTCCTAGGGTGATCCCACTCCTTTTTTCTCATTAATCCTCCTCCATTCCTTCATTTTCACCCTTTTTTTGCACCCTCCAAAAGGAGTTACGCCCCCTCCATCTAGAAAATCCACAAATGATTTTTTAAAAATTATTTGAGACATATCACCTTTCATGGCATCAATCCGAAGGCCTCCCACACCTCTTTTCTTGATCCCAACACCTCCTACATTTTTATACACCCTAGATCTAGCTTTCAAACCCTAGATGGTGTGCCCTAGCCTTGAGATCTAGTCATTTGCTTGGTGGTGGACACTTGGCTTAGATCCAAGAGAGGTAGTTTTGCCTCTCCAAGTATAAATAGATCTCTTTTCTCCTCCCCAACTCACCATATCTTGAGCTATTGTTATGCTACTTGATTTTCCTCTCTCTCTTTTATCATTTCATTTTCATTTCATTGTCATTCTTGCTCTAGGGTTTTGGAGTATTCCTCTCCAAGACCACTTCTTTTGGTAATAATATTTGGAAGCTTTGGAGGACAACAAGAAGGGTAATGCATATGCTTGTCATTATTATTTAATGGAGGTAATATTGTTTAATGTTCTTTCTTGTTTCATGCAACGCTAGATCTTAGGTAAAGTGTTATCTAAGTAGGCTTAGTAATGTGTATGCTTATTAGTCTATAGATCTTGATGTATGATCTAAATTGAAGTGTCATTTATTATCATTGCATCAATGTCTTGTCTTGTGTATGATTGATTTTGGAAGAGTATTGCAGGCTCACTTTCAAAGCTCCATTGGGAACTCCTTCTAAAAGGGAAGGGTCACTTGTAGCTTCTCACTCCAACTATCTAAATATATTACCTTGCTCTTTATTGCTGTACATCCATATAATTTTTCAGCTAGCATATATTGGTTTAGATAGGTCAAAAATACTTTTAAATCTATATCTTTTCTTGTGGAAAGTTCTTGTCCCAAAAGGGCAAGGGTTTCCTTAACTTTGTTTGGTTGTGTGTATCCATCCTAGCAAGAAGACCTTTCTGTTTTAATAGGTATATCAGATCTGATAGGAGGATTTTGGCTACCACAAAGAGACACATCAACACTACAAGACCCCTTGGGGGAATTTGGTAGCTATCTCTCACTCTTCCCTTCATTTTTCTAGCTTAGAAGTGCATTTTTCTTCTTTATTTGCTTGTTTGTTTGAGCTTGAGGTGTAAGAGGGGAAGTGGTATGGCCTCCCCTCTTGTTCAATCTTGTTGGGTAGCTAAGACGTGGGTAGATCTAGTTTTTTCCTTTCAATTTTTTGAGTTTTCTTCTAGCTTTGCCGCAAGGTTTAGAAGGTGAGGGCACCTTCTCAACCTTGCGTGGGTATTTGCGTGGTTGTGTATAGATTAGCTTGTAACTTAGTTTGATGTTTAGTTTACTTTCTTCCTTGGTCATATATTTCTAAGTTCACCCTAACAACAAGATCTAAGAACACTCAAACTAACTAAGGAAAGATAACTAATAACCTACCTAGTTGGGCGAGGAACCCCCAAAGAGGTAAGGATAAGTGTTAATATTTATTTTTCTCGTGTTATGTGATTGGTATAAATGGTTTAATGCTCTTGATGTTTATGCTTTAGATCTGATCTCATATCTTAAGCCCATTGGGCAGCACACTTAACAACTTCTACTTAATCTTGCTTAGTTTGTTTATTTTCATTCAAGCTCTTAATTTCTCTTAAGCACATATCTTAATTTCATGCTTAATGTCTCTTGTGATGCTTAATCAATAAGTGGTTATTGTGTTAATTTCTTAATCTCTCTTAATAGCCATGTATTGGGCTTGAGTTGTGTGGAATGGTTTAACTTGGCAAACATTTAAATTCTCTTCCTCATCTCATAAGGCAAGCTGTTCTTTCCATTAGATCTATGATATCTAATCAATTAATGTGATGTGCATATGATAAGTCTATCTTTTTCTTTTCATCTATCTCTTTACTTGCTTCTTATGTGTTGATATATTTCATTGTTTTAAGCTTAAGCAACACATTTTTTGAGCAAGTCCAGTTTCGGCCATCCCATTATTTTGCACTTTAAAAGTACTTTAAAACTCTCAAAACACTAATAATTACCTAAAAGTCTACCTAATTATTATATATACTTAATAGACTATTTTAGGGTACCTTAGACCACCATCTCCACCATATAAAATGGGTTTGAGGAAAACAACAGAGGGTAGTGGCAGGGGAATGTCTCGTGGCGCTCCAGGTGGGTGTCCTCTTTGGGAAGTACTCTTACTGTCAGGGCTGACCATGGAAGCTAGGGTGGGCCTCGTTGCCTTACTATCTTGAGCACCCGATGGTTATTTTCCAATAGGAGGAGGAGGCTTTGGTGAAAGCCAATAAAACTAAAAATTCTTAAGAAAAGCCTAATTATTAAACCCTTGGCCAAATCTAATAACACTTGGTGGGCTTAATAATAAAGAGTGTAGATTGTCTTCAATATCTTCATAATCATTGTGATTAACTCTCCTTTGTAATCTTGTTGATGAAGTAATGTATTGATGATAATCTTATGTAAATGATGATGTGATTGCTGCTTTGATATTCTATATCCGGCACATATTGAATAAATACTTGGTTAGATTGTTGTTGTATCTCTACATTCTTTATTGTAAGTAAATGTATATTGTATTCTTTATTGAATTATTCTTTTGTAAAATTGTAAGTAACTTGTAATCTTTTGTAATAAAAAACCCTTGAACATAGTTGACCCCTTGCCCAATTTCTAGGCACTAGTCTTAGTTGATCTAGGGAAAAGGCTTGTTTTTCATGCTAACCCTTGCATTTTTTATGGTTTCCTTAGCATCTCAAGATTAGAATCCCCTCTAACCTTAACAAATTAAAATTAACTCCTATAACTTAACTCTAACAAATCTAGTAACTAAGGTCTACCCCCTTTGGCTTCCCTAGGAGTAAGCCTAGACGAAAGAGGTTCCGGTCAAAGTGACAACGTGGGTTGTGAACCTAGGCATTGTGCCTCCAAGGACACACTAAGTGAGCCGGAATTAGCTCACGTTTTCAAGTGTGTATAAGGATGGCAACATATTTGGTGCCATTGCCAAGGATAAGTCATTTATCCTTGGTCTTAACGACTTAACTTTTAAGAACTAATAATTCTTTGAGCTTGCATTGGTTAACTTTGTGTGATTCTTTTCCAAGTGGCGACTCCATTGAACAAATCTATCAAGTATACTGCAAGGAGAAATCCTTGTTGGATGCTTGAAATTCTTGGGGAAGAAACACTCATTGATGTCCAATTCTTGTTCCGAACTTCACAAATTAACTTTTGTTTTCCTTCTTGTTTTTGCTTTGTTTGATGTCTTATTTGTCTAAAATAAAATTGGTCATCTGGCGACTCCACTTTTCAATAATTTGAGAAGGTATTTTGCAAGAAGGAATTCTTGGCTTGTCTTGCTTCATCATTGAACTTGGAAGAGTTTGTGGGTGAAGTTAGCTAGTCCTTCTTCTTGTTGGATCCTTGGTAATATTGGGTCCTGGTCCTTTTCTTTGGACTTTTGTATAAATGATCTAGTTAGAAATTGATGGTTTTAATGATCCTATTGATTTTTCAGGAAACGTTGCTTACCCTCATTATGAATCTTCATTTATTTTTGAAAACACTCTTGACTATGGTGATCATGATGATGCTAATACTCGCATCAGGGATTTCACTAAATGTATTGATGAATGGTATAATACACCTATTTATGAGAACGTTCTAATGAAATTGTTTGCCATAACTCTTGATATAGAGAAATCGTTTAATTGGTTTAATGATTCGCCTGATGGGAGATTCAAGACCATATAGGACTTGTTTCATGCCTTTTTGGATTGGTTTGGGCATGATCAGAGTGAAGTTTACGATGAATTGGTTGATGATTTTATGGAAACATGGAAGAATAAAAATCTCCTAGCTATTAAAACAATCAATTCATACATAGATGTTGATTTTCCACCAGATCCCATTGAGGAATTTAAAGAAATAATTGAGAACATGCAGCTTTCCTAGGAAGAACAATGTGAAGCCATGAATGAAAAATTTGAGGTCATTGAATGTCATTGGAGGTCATAGACGATGATCTTATAGAAACTAATATTGAATATCCAGATCCCCTTGAATTTAAGATTGATAGTGAAAAAAATGAGGAAATTCATTGGGAGATTTTGGATGAATCCATGGATGAGACAATCATTCATCTTGAGGAAATAAAGGAACTTGAGTTGGAAAATGTTGAATATCTATATGATTCAAGTCCCCACCCTCCTCCCGTGGAACCAATCATTTTGAAGGATAATTTTGAAAATCTTGAAGAAAACAGTATGATGGTTCCTGTGGTATGTTCTTTTTCTCAACCAAAAGATGAGTTAATGCAGAATTATGTGGAAATAGAAGGCAACTTCAGTTTAATGATGTCATATCATTATGAGTATTGGTTGGCCTCCCACCTTGACAGTCAAGAGAAACAAAGTATTTAGAGTTTACACCACTTGTCATATTCCATTGTTTGGTTGAAAGGAAGAAGGGGCATGATTCTTGGTTGGTTCTTCCTCACAAAAGCTTCCAAGTTGATAAAACTTGGGAAGGGGTCTTCTGTGAGTCATCGTGGACTAGGATGCTTTAGACACTTGTGGCATCATTTCACCCATTACATGGGTGGTTGTAACGTATCTCTAACCCTTCCTTGTATTTTTAATTATGTATTATTTGATTCATTATGTCAATATGTACTTAGAATTTTATTTTTTTTCGGTATCATAGATTTTATTTGTTGTAAAATTATGATATTGTACTCTAGTTATTTCATTATGTAAATGTTGTATAGCATTCATTGATTTAATCATGTATAAATGTATTCTACTGTTGGTTTTTAGTGTGCACTACGGTGAGCACTCTGTTTTGTAGGTGCTGGATTCTCATATGCTCTCCGTCTCCAAGTGAGACGATCGAACACACATCCCCTTGTGGAGCCAGATGTTGACCGTCCATTTAGAACCGATGGTCAACTCATGTGCCATGAAGAGATGCATCATCAAATGCAATATTGTTGAAGACTTTTGGTTCTACAGGGCAGTGTTTGGCCCCAACACTTATTTTTGTAATTGGAATTTCTGCACCCCTACGTGGGTTAGTAATGTAATAGGTCTGCATGAGTCATGTCTAGGTTAGTTACCTTAGGATCGGTTCACTGGGAGAGTTCCTTTCACCAAGGGTTTTTTATCCTCAGGTTATAAGTTGGTCTTTTCAGCCTCACTGATTTCCCTTGAGTTTTTCCCTACACTTTACATATGTTCTCCAAAGTGGTGAACGACGTTCTAGTGGGCTTATGTTTTGGTAACTATATAGAGAATTCATTGTAAATGACCATGCAAGATATCATAGAAAGTTTCACGGAATTCTCTCGAGTCTAGGTTAGTTTTTTTTAATTAATTAATTTTTAATTAAATTTTCCTAAGTTTGGAGGTTTAATTTGTTGGATCATGTTGTCATTGATGCCAATGGTTTGATTGATTGATGTCAAGTGATTGATTGATGTCAAAGGATTGATTTATTGATGATTGATGTAATATAATATGTATTTTCCT
>JZKD02S0873415.1:110725-133350 GCA_000966675.3 Picea glauca | reverse complement strand
AAAATAGGGTTTGTGGCCAGTCCTGAAACTAGTCAAAATCAGGTGTTTCGGGTAAAAACGTCATAACTTCTTCATAAGAGATCCAAATTCAGTGAGACCAAATGTGTCGGTTAGGGTAAAGGCTGTAGTATGCTGTGTAATAGTTTCAGATCATTTCATCAAACATTGTTTGTGGGGCACTCTCTACAAGGACGCTCTCTAGAATAAGACAGAATTCAGCAAGGTATGCCATTTTTGCTATAAATCCTTTTATGAGAGGTTTCAATAAGTTCCACTTGGAGAAACTACAAGGGTTCCATGGATGAGTGTTCACCATAATGGTGAAATAAGTCAAAGAATCATTAGCCCATGTAGAAGTGCTAGACACCACATTAAAGTAGTCCAATAAGCTCCACCTTAAACCTAGGTCCCATGTATGACTATTGACCACAATTTTGAAGTAAACTATATGTAATGTACCCAATATAAATACCACGAAAAGATTTACTCTGATACCACTTTGTAACATACCCAAATCGATAAGAAGAAATTTATTTTTTGTTGTTTCTATGTTTTTAAATCTATCGCAGACCCTGGAAAACAAACCAAAAATTATTTGCTTGGATATTGATCTCTAACATACCCATTGCCCAGGTACTTCCAAATTCACCTTCTTGCACTGATTTTTAATTTAGGTTCCATTCTTTTAATCCAGGAAACATGAAACCAACACATGAAATAATCAAGAAACATTCTAAACCATAAAAGGAATGAATGATATTCCATGCACATCATTAACAACAAGAATGCACATTATAAACACATATCTCAGATATAATAATATGTAGCAGAATATAAATTACATAGAAAAACATAGAGCACTTATTATTAATTAAACCATTCATCAACTGGGTCCAAATGTCAAACATTCCACCCAACCATAGACACTGATGTTCCAA
The DNA here is from genome assembly GCA_000966675.3 of Picea glauca. Lineage (NCBI taxonomy): Eukaryota > Viridiplantae > Streptophyta > Pinopsida > Pinales > Pinaceae > Picea > Picea glauca. Next base: position 132,412 of record JZKD02S0873415.1, on the reverse strand, counting down.
ATCTCAACAAAAATTCACCCCCAAGCTAGGGCTATGAATCCACAAGGATGGGTCCTAGGTCGACTCTAGCACACACAACAATTAGCTATCAATCTCTCATGGTTTTCCCAAACAAACAATAATCCTAGTTTACGTGATCTATTACCCTTCATCCTGTGCAACCCAAATAATTGAACCCTTTCTCTGCAATTCATTCCCTCAGGATTTTCCAATTCTTTTCCAGTGCTCCAGTGCTACTAGTTAGGAATCTCAATGTTGGAAACTCCAAGGATTCTTAGTTGTGGATAGTTATCTGACAACTACCATCATTATCATGCACAGAGGCATCCATTCCTTTCATAAATAATCAATAATTCTTTACAACTATCTAGCAATGGCTCTCTACGTCCAACTATTTGTTCCCATGCCATATCCAAAACATGAGTGAGCAAGAGTGAATCAAGAACATAATGATTGAGCAACCCAAAATGATTGATCTAAGATGATGAGAAAACCCCAAACAACCCAAAGAGGGGTTTATATAATTACACGCAATAACGAACCACATGGCCTCCCCAAGAATCTCACATAACCACTTTTCCTACCTAAAAACAATATGGGTGAATAAAATAATAAGAAAAATGATTATCCCCTTTAGCCCCTGTCTCTCATGGAATGATATCCACCTATCTTTGTCCTTGTCTGTCTAACATCCAATGATGTATTTTATTAATATATTCAAAGTATTACATTGTACAAATACATATCTCATCCCTTGGCCATATTACTCACTACAAAATCTTCAGCCTAGAACATACCAACTCACTAGTCTAAGTCACATTTACATAAATACATTCTAGTTCATAGGGATTCAAACTGGGGATGTTATAGCCCCTCCCCTTATTTTTGCATTGTCCTTAGTGCACAACACCATACCAATGCTCTTATATTACAAAGATAGGCTCTTTGTCCTTTAATCCACACATGAAGTACAACCAACACTTATATACATAGGCACTCCAGCCTAAAAACATGCATACATAGGCACTCCAACCCAAAACATGCATAATGATCTCACAATTCATATTTTTGGCAGCAGTTCCAACCAACAAGCTCACATTCTCCATAATCTTGCACAAAATAAGGAAGTATACCCCCTTATATGCTCTGCAATCCCTCAGGATATACCACTTATCTTCAAGGTTTTAATCCACTCGACCAAGAAGTCTCAGAGTTGTGGCTCTAGGAACCCTAGCTATAACAAGTCTATTAGAATTTCTTCATTCCATGCCTTTATCCTTGAGCTCGATTTCCTTCTGGTTCTCCTCTTCTTGAGCTTCCAACTTCAATAGCTAACATCTCATCTATATTACACACATACATTCATCATGAGATATCATCATAAAAAATTCATTCATTAAATGTCAAATTCATTTTATTTAGGGAATTTTTGTTTTCCCAATATGAAATTCCTCTCATAATGTTTGGATCTTGTAGAAACATACATGGGTATTTCTTATGGTCTTACACCATTTCCATATCCAATACCATTCTTCCTGCAATTTTATCAACATTCACTCAACCAACCAAATTTTTAGCATATCATAAAAAAATTCAATTATTAATTTCTTGAATCTATTTTATACAGGAAAATAAAATTTCCAGGCATGAGGTTTTTGCTCATTATGTTTAGCTCTTGCAACTATAGATATCGACCTTATTTATGGGATTGCATCCTTTCCATATCCAAGACCACTCTACCTATATTTTTATCAACCTTCACTCAACCCAACAAACTGTTAGTACTCATGCACATTATCATTTTATCTTTTAACATTTTCAACAACTCAAAAAGAAATATTAAAATTGTAACAAACTAACAATTCAATCACCCTCAACAAGTTTTCATATTAAATATAATGCAACTATCATTCATTATGCATTTTCAACACCACATGCTTTTCATAATGCAACAATTAATTACCAATAAAATAAGAATCGATGTGTCAATACCCATGACCACATCGACATAATGCATCATTGCATTGAATCCATAATACCACACAACTATGTCATGCATTCCACCATGGTGAGTTGTAAGTTCTATCCAATGCCAAAACACATCATCCAAACTCTTCCCAATTACTTTCCTGACTATTTGGATACCTTCCTATTCAACCTATACACAAAACGAGGAATATAATTCCTAAGATATCGTCAATGTCAACAAAGAAGTTGTAGTCCAAACATCAACTATACAAGGGGAAATCATTGAGCACTCACATAATGATATAAACCTTCCATGTCACGTCTCACACAAGGATAACACTATGGGATTTCATTGATATAGCAGGAGTATGTCTCTTGACTTGAATCAATTATGATCTCATAACCAATCATAACATAATAGACAATTAAATTTTACCTAAATGCATTCTAGCCTCAACAATATTTATATACTCCAGTCCTTTGGCCATTACACATCAATTTAAATATTCAAATTTAACTAAGGGAATTCTTACCTCAATTCCCTTCATCATTTATGCATTAGAAGCAACCAAATTCATACCTGCATGATTGTTATCCACTTACTTGCTACTACCTGATTAGCGGCTATTTGTAGAAGCTCGCAGGCTTCCTCCACTATCCTTTTGATCAACACTCTTACCATCCTCCTTTTCCTTCACATGGATGGAATCCATATGTAGAAAAAACAACATCCACATCTTCAACCATGCTATATAATTTTTCCTCAATACATAATCCATCATTATGTAACTACTTTAACTTGCAAATTTCTTGTTGCAATATCTAACAACTCCCGAAATGTTCTCAATTTCATGAGTTAGTAATAATCACATCATTTCAACTATTAGCATAATTGTTTCTTTGCAATATAATATATGCATGCATTTCCTTTAAGCATAAGCAAATCTCTCTTAGCATGGGTGTGTGCAACTGTACCACTTGCACACTTTTATAACTTATTCATGCATACCTATTCACTGCACCTCTACTTTGATTTCAAAAATTCTTTTTCTAAGTCATGCATTCCACCATGGTGAATTGGAAGGTCTGGTGAATGCCTTGACACATCATCCACACACTTTCTATTGCTTTCTCAACCATTTGGATGCCTTCGTTTTCAACCCAAATACAATACCAAGAACATAATTCTTTGGTTCTCTTCAGTGTTGTAAAAAAGGTTGCAGTCAATTATAGCAAGAAGACTATAATATACTTGTGTGACACCATAGCCTTTCCATATTCAACCATGTCATGGCCTTACATATGACTAACTTCATTGGAATTCATTTCAATAACAAGTTTATACCCCCTTATTTTCTTTGGTTATTAACACATAAACAACAAATTCTTGAATGCTATTATGTCACATGAATTCATTCTAAAGTTAAATAACTTTTATAAATATCATTAATGCATTGAAAACATGCAATAATATCACTTTAAATGTTAAATTATGGTTGAGGAAAATTCTTACCTAAGTTCTCTTAAACAATTATGCAACATAACACATCAAATTCATACCTATATAGTTTCCATTTAATTGGTTTGGTGCTACCTGATTAATTAGTTGGTATAAGTAGGAGCTACCATGCCTCCTTCACCAACCTTTAATTCAACATTTCATCTAATTCCTATTGTTTCCTTCATATGGATGGCTTCCATATGCAACACCATCAATAACTTCAGCCATGTAGTAACTTCCTCTTTCTTACCATGACAACAACCATCATTAGCAACTTAAATATTCATATATATATATAAATATACCACTCCTAGTCTACAACATGTTATATGTACTCTCAAACAATTTCACATGCACTAATGAATATCTATCTATACTAAGAATGCATCCTTAAGATGACCATGAGTGCATATGATATCCAACTTCTTGTACTATATATGGATGTCCAATGTCCATATCACAATTGTTATTATAACAATTTGCATCAACTTCTTTCATCATGGATAACTTATTTTGTTGTTCATGGCAGTCCTTGATTCTACTAGATTCCTGTCATCCCTTCTCGGTGTTGCAATACACCTCACTGTACCTTTTCCATTATCCCAATATGTTCAAGGACTTTGATCAGTCCTAGAGCCCTTCTTCCATTTTTGGAATACCCTTACGTGAAGTCTGATTACATATTTTTAGAATAACTTTGTACCTAATACATTTCCTTATGTATCTATTGCACTCTTTAGATCCCTTCTTCCATTTATGGACTACCCTTCTTTGAAGTCTAATTAAATATTTTTAGAATACCATTGTACCTAATACATTTCCTTATGTATATATTGCACTCTTTAGAGTGCATGATTTTTCATTATTTCACCCATGAACTTCTTGTACTTGTACCACGCTTCCACTGCACTAATCTGATAATAAAAATGGAGGTGAAATTTTCTTGTCATTTGTGCAATTGATTGCCTAGCTGAAGGGATTTTGTAAGGAGAAAATACCTCTAGGAATATTGATGAAAACATCCACAGTTAATCATCCAGCTGAAGGGATTCCATAAGGAGAAAATACCTCTAGGAAGACTGATGAAAACATTCAATATGGATGAATTTTCATTCAAGTGTGGATCATAATCTGCCATGTTCGTTGCTAATAAATGTTATCATGTGATCTCCAAATCTTATTCTGCTGCAAAAAATGAATAAACATCAAGAACATATTTGTAGCCCAAGAATATCATCATGTTAGAAAAATAGGATCACGAAATAATAAAATAAAAAAATGAGGAAATAAAACACAAAAGATACATAATACAATAGAGACACATATATACGTAGTTCACCTAGTGTGGGCTACGTCCACTAGAGAAATTGTCAGGTCCTTCCTTTTTATTATCTAGTAAAATGAAGGGATACAACCTATAACACACCCACTGTAACTTCCTCTCCTTTCTCTCATAGTCTCATCTCTCAGAAAACAATATTCACAAATGATTCATAGACGCAATACATTTCCCTCATAAAAGAGGGTTTCCTTTTAGGGAAAAAAACCCTAACATAAATTCTACCATCATATCTGCAACCTTATAATGAATGGTCCATATTTACTATCAAATTACAATATACATTTACAAGGCAATTTTTATTTCGAGGGCTTCGCCCCTGAATCCCCACTGGGATTCCTCTTTTCATTGGACCCCCCAACAACTAATAATCTCTCACTTCGAGACAGATCACAACAACTCCACTATTGTTGTATCTACTGGACTATGATCCTTCTTGGACTTGAAAAATTTCTCATCTTCACCTTCATGCTTGAAGACCAACTAAAACTGAGCAGGAACTCAGTTTCTCCTTGGTTACTCCCTTTGTTAACATGTCTACAAGATTCTGGATAGTATGTATCTTTTCCAACTTCATATGTCCATATTCCAAGATGGATCGTATGAAATGGTACCTGTGCTATATATTCTTAGTATTTGAATGGAAGACTGATTTCTTTGCAAGATGAATGACACTCTCACTATCAAAGTACAACCTGTTATTCTCCTGCTTCTTTCCCAATTACTCCATAAACCTTTGTAACGAAATCATTTCTTCACTAGCCTTTCTAGAAGTAACACAATATTCTTCTATTGTTGAAAGTGAAACAACCTTTTGTAGTTTTGAAATCCAACTTATTGTTGTTCCACCTATAGTAAAAACATACCCTCTGTTTCTCCTCCTGCTATCTTTATCACCTTCCATATCTGAATCAACATATCCATGTAGAACAATGTCTGAATCTCCAAATGATAATGCATGAGTAGAATTACCTCTCAAATACCCGAGAATTCACTTTACTTCCTCCTAATGATCTTTACCTAGATTGTTCATATACCTGCTCACAACTCCCACTGTATGTGCAATATTTGGTCTTGTGAAAATCTTCGTATACATTAAGCTGCCAACTACTGATGAATAAGGGACCCTGGACATGTATTCTATCTCCTCCTGTGTCTTGGAACACATTTACTTGGTTAATTTTAAATGGTTGGACAAAGGTTTACTAACTAGTTTTGCATTTTGCATTCTAAACCTCTCCAACACCTTCTCTATGTACTCACCCTGAGGCAATGTGAATTTGTAATTTTTCCTGTCTCTTGTTATTCTCATACCAAGGATTTTATTTGCAGCACCCAAATCCTTCATCGCAAATGAATTAGCTAATTTATTCTTGAGAACATTTATATCCTGCATATTAGACCCTGTAACAAGCATGTCATCTACATACAATAGCAAGATAATATAGCTTCTGTTTTCCATCTTTTTAAAATAAACAAAGTGATCAGAATGACATCTACTATAACCTTGTTCTATCATAAACCTGTAAAACTTCAAATACCACTGCCTTGGAGCTTTATTTAGGCCATACAAGCTCTTCTTCAACCTTCATACCAACTTTTCTTTCACTTTGACCTCATACCCCTGTGGTTGCTGCATATAAATCTCTTCATCCAAATCCCCATGGAGAAAAGTTTTTTTTGTTGGACAACTGAGAGGGGGGGGGGTGAATCATTTGTTACTGTGATTAAACAATTATGCCTATTTTAAACTCTTTACAGAATACTCAATGCTGATCACAATAATGCAGGGAGGTAAGCAATAGAATATTTAACATCAATCACACACATGAAATATACAGAGACAGATATTTGCTAAGGAAACCCATAAAGGGAAAAACCTCTTCTTCTTGATAGGATAAGTAATATTTATTTTCTTTACATTATCATTCTTATGATCTCCAAATCCTCCTGAGGCTACAACCTCTATTTTATAAGAAACAACTTGCTGAGAGCACCAACTCTCTGGTTTCTCTAGCACCCACTAGAAGGAAGAACCAACTCCCTAAGTGTTCCAGCACCAACTGGATGGAAGAACCAACTTCCAGTCACATAGAAACCAACCTGTATAACAAAGAACAATAGTTCTCCTTTGCACCACCCTGCCACCCTGGTTTTTCTGGCTGCAACCAAATGGAAGCTACAACTCCCTGTGTTCAAGAACCCACTTGAAACTTTGAGGACACGAGTCCTCCCTAACACCTCCCTACCAACCTGAAATATAAATATTTACTTTCTTGAATTTATCAAAGTGATACAACATTTATCTATGGCTTACCAGTTTCATCATTATTCTCCTACACTGCTCTACTTTGCCTGCATCAATTTCTCTCTCCTCGCATCTACTGTACTTTCTTTTCTTCTCTCAGATTTGAATTTGTGTTCCTTGTTTCTTCTGCACTTTATGCTATGTGTATTATTTCCATGCTATGCACCGCGTCTCTTCTATGCAATTTATCTCTGTGTCTTCTTTCCATTCTATGCACCACGTCTCTTCTGTATGCTTCAACTCCTCCACACATCATGCTTCTACCCACATGAAACACACTCAACATCAACACACATCTCTTCTCTGTTATGGGGTTTTATATTCTCTGGGCACCAACTACATCCTCTATGAAATGCCTCTACATACTCTTTACAACATCACTATTCTTCCCTTTTACTACATCTCTTCCTCATAATTGCATAGCTAACTCACAGTCCCATTTCACTTCTCTGTTCTACATCTTTTTGTCATGTCGAGTCCTCTGCCTGATCATCATAGCAACTCTTTGTCATCCCTGGAAGTTATACTGAATCTACTCACCACCAACGGTCTTTATCCTGAGATTTATTTCCTTCTTCAGTAGTGCGACTCTTCATCTTCTCTATCACAATTGAGTTTATCCTCTCTGTTTGCAGTTACATACTTCGACACTTTTTAATTTGTCAATTATCTCTATGATGAGTCTTCATTCCACTGGCAGTTACCTCGAAACTCTTCATCTTCTCTAGCAATCACCCTCCAGCTCCTCAAGTTCTCTGGCTGATGCAATCACTTCGTTCTGGTAGTTACAACCAGTCAATTATGGCTTCTTTGGCTTCTAATCCCCTTCCTTCATGTGACCACCGGCGGTGACCAAACGCATATTCAAAAGGCACTTCCCGAGCTCTGTTTAGTGAGCACTAGTTCCTTTTCACGATATGACCTTGGGCTATGATATTCACATGACCACGCGATTGTAGGCGCATCCATAGGCAGTTGGAGGGCAACCTAATTTTATCCCCACAATTCACTACGAGCCTCCACAGGTCCTTTCTAAAAAACCATGGTTTCAATTGCGGCCCGCTCATGAAAAATTAATGCCTAAGCAGGTTCTGGCCCTGCAATGGAGCATGACCTTCGATCTCATGATCGTGATGGTGCTCCTGAATAGACGATTCAAATATTTCCTCTCTTTTTCTGTGGACCAGATATCTCCTTCCTCCATCAATGAATGAGGTCAGATCGCGACCTCGCATGTCAGGTGTTTTAATGTGAGCCAACCCTGATGCTTCCAACTCACGATATCCAAAATACCCCATGTCAGATCAATGGTATATGATCCTTTGCAATCCGCTGACCTAGATCTCATCGGGACATCGTGTTTCATGAAGTTGTGCTGTGAGTTTCCTCGATTCTCCCAACTCACGAAACTCCAAGGTGGAGCCTAGAAACACTATCTCCTTCCCTTCTCTTCTGTTGATGTGACCACTGGATGTGACCGCATCCCTATTCAAAAAGGCATTTTACGATTTCGACGATATCCATTGTAGAGCCTAGCAACATGTTAGGTCCTCCCTTAGCCTTCATCAATGTGATCATCAGTTGTGACTAGGGGCCAAGAAAGAGGGGTGCATCGTGATTTCACATATCGTGAACTCCTAGTATGAGTTGCCTCAAAACTCCCAACATCCAAAAATATGAAATGCTTCATATTAGATCAATGGTCGAGATCTCTCCCTTTGATCAATGACTGTGCTCAAATCGCGACTTCACATTTCGTGAGTTCCTACAACTCTCACCTTTGACTTCTCTAGCTCACTAGTCAGTGAAATGATGATCTCTCGCCATGTGTCCTTTGGATCCAACGGTTGTTAGTCCTTCATGGTCTGATTCGACGACTAAGATCTAATATCCTTCTCTACGTGATCCTCCTGTTTGGACTCTGATTTGATGGCCATTGGGTACTCGATATTGGTGATCCAATGACCACTATCGCTCCTCCTCCTAAGCTTACACACCCTCCCGACTTGGAATAATTTCTAAGTGTCAAAGGTCCTGCGAGTCTTGATGAATTGGGGTATCGTCTTCGTTTCTAAGAACACTATCTCTCTTGAGATTTGGTAATGGAATTAACCTCATCCTTGGTGCACACTTGCACTCTGTGTGCAACTCTATGTTATTTCTCCTCAGATTCTTGAGCTTGCTCTTCTGTGTCTTCATTGCTGTTATTTCCATGCACACTCTTCCTATAAACTTGCCAACATCACTGCTATTATTTCCATCAATGACAAGCACACTCTTCTTATAAACATGCCAACAATCTCCCCCTTTGGCATTGATGGAAACCTTGAACGGATGCACTATTCTTCTTAGACCTCCAACTGTAGCATTTCATACCTTTTCTCCCCCTTTGACATCAATGTCAAAGAAAAACATGCTCCCCATGATTTGTTGTAGTACTTTTCGAAGGTATCAGATATTCAACCAACACAAACTCCCCTTGACAGGATGGACTCTCTTAGGTTTATAGTGGGGTCACGCCCAAGTTTTGGCGTAGATACTCAAACTGATATTGTACAAGAGGTTTAGTGAAGATATCAACAATCTAATCTTTGGATGGAATACAATGCAAATAAACCACATGGTTTGTTACATGTTCCCTCAAGAAGTGATACTTGATGGGTATATGCTTGGTGTTGGAGTGAAAGATAGGATTATTTGACACACTAATTTTAGTGGTATTATCACAATGGATTGGGATCGATGCAAAATAATTTACCTCCAAGTCTGCAAGTGTCTGAATCATCCACAGTACTTGGGTACAATAGGTGGAAGCTGCAATGTATTCAACTTCTGTATTTTATAAGGAAATGAAACCTTGCTTCTTGCTCAACCATGATACAAGGGAATCTCCTAAGAAAAATGCACCTCACTCGTGCTTTTCCCAATGCTTTTCCTAATTCCTTTGATAGAATAGACTGATAGTTGAAAATTCTAATTCCTGGGATACCATAGGCCATAGTTCATTGTTCCTTGCAAGTATCTGAATATTCTTTTGACAGCTAACAAATGACTTTGTTTAGGTGTAGACTGATACCTTCCTACCATTCCAACAACATGCATTTTTTGTAGACGAGATTTTTTGATGTACAATAGGTTTCCTATCATAGACCTATATGAAATCTGATCAACATCAAGTGAGACATCATCCTTGCATAAATTACATCCAGTGACCATAGGTGTGCTCATAGGTTTAAAATCTTTCATTTGAAACCTTTTCAACATTTCTTTTAGATATTTTTCTTGAGAAATAAATATTCTTTCAGACCTCTGAGTAATTTGCAGACCAAGAAAAAATGGTAGTTCCCCTATCATAGACATTTCAAATTCATACAGCATGGCAGAAGCAAACCATTGTACTCATGAAGCATTATTAGTACCAAAGATGATGTCATTTTCATAGAACAACACAATGAACAAATCATTACCCTCTTTTTTGATATATAGATTGTTGTCAATTGTTCCTCTCTTAAACCCTTTGTATTGAAGATATGTATCTAGTCTGTGATAGTAGACACGAGGAGCTTGTTTCAACCCATATAAGGATTTCTTCATCTTGTAGACAAAGTCAGGGTTATCTGACAGTTGGAAACCCTCAGGTTGTTCCATATAGACTTCTTCTTTTAGATCTCCATTTAGAAAATCTTACTTGACTTCCATTTGATAGAATTTAAACTATTTATGACAAGCATATGCAAGAAACATTCTAATAGATTCTAATCTTGCTACGGGCGCAAATGTTTCATCAAAATCCATTCCTTCTATTTGAGCATATCCTTTGTATACCAATCTAGCCTTATTTCCTAGAATATTTCCTTGTTCATTCATCTTATTTTTGTAKACCCATTTTGATCCTATTACATTTTTATCTACTGGCCTAGGAACGAGTTCCCAAGTGTCATTCTTTTCAATCTAGKCCAGTTMTTCATTCATTGATTTTAACCAATTTTCATCTTCACTAGCTTCATTGAAGTTCTTGGGTTCCACCATGGATATGAAGGCTATATGTGATTGCTMARTKTTTTTKATTATCCTTCTCCTSGTTTGTACACCTTTGTATTTATCACCAATTATCTGACTTGCAGGATGATTCTTTTGAGTAATTATGGAGGAAGGATTTGATGTTGTCTAYTGATTTGAGTCTCCCTGAGTGTTTRTGTCTTCATATGAYTCAAAGTWTTCTTTTTTTGATTCTTGGACTTGTTCATCTTCATCTTTAACTRCRTCTTCTRTAGMAGACTCAATATTGTTCATCTCTCTTACTGAGACTCCTTCATCAACCTTTACATCAATGCAATCAACTACTTTTTGCRGCCTCTTATTATAACATCTGTATCCTTTACTATTTGTAGCATATCCTAAGAAGATGCCTTCATCATCCCTGTCATCATACTTKCCAAGGTTTTCATTATTATTCTTTATRTAGCACTTACTCCCAAAGACTTTGAAGTGTTTGATTGAAGCAGGTCKTCCATACCATAGTTCATAAGGTGTCTTGTCACTCTGTGGTCTGAGATGGGATTTGTTAAGAATATGGATTGCTGTGTGTATTGCTTCTACCCAGTAGGTTTGACCAATGTTCTTCTCATTCATCATTGACCTGACCATTTGTTGAACTATTCTGTTTTGTCTCTCAATTACACCATTTTTTTGTGGGGTTCCTGGGATTGTGTATTCTCTTTTGATCCCATGTTTATCACATAACTCCTTTAAATCACTTGACATAAATTCTCCTCCTCTATCTGATCTTACAACCTTTAATCTGTTGCCTATTTGATTCTCAGTTAAAGCCTTAAATATTTTAAATTTCTCAAATGATTCAACTTTTTCTTTGAGAAAAGTAACCCAAGTGAGTCTGGAATAATCATCAATGATCAGCATGAAGTAGTTTTCCTTCCCTGTGTCTTCCTGTCTTTATGGTCCACATAGATCCATATGAACTAATTGGAGTGGTTTCTCTATTGAAGTAGAGTTCTTGGATTTAAACTGTGTCCTAGTTAGCTTTCCTACTTGACAGGGTTTATATACAGAATATTGTGGCTTTGATATTCTTGGAAGATATTTTACTGCCTCAATATTTTTGAGCTTGATTAAGTGGTCAAAGTTTAGATGTCGAAGTCTCCTATTCCATAACTAGCTCTCATAATGTTTTCTTAGATGACACTCTTCTCTATCTTCTTTCATCACATATACATTATTATCTGTCCTTATGCCTTTAGCCACCACTTCTCCTGAATTTAAAGACTTTATCTTAAAATCTTTGGAATTGAACACCACTTCACATCCTCTGTCACACATTTGACTTACACTGAGAAAATTATGTTTCAATGTATCTACAAGTAGAACATCTTGGGATTTTCCTTTACCATTTATCAAACTCACCATCCCTTTACCCTTGATTTTACCTGGTTCATCATTTTCAAAGGTCACATTTCCTGTTTTTCCTTTACTTATAGACAAAAAATTATCCTTGTCTCCATTCATGTGCTTGGACCATCCACTGTCTATATACCAGGGATATTTTTGTTTTTGAGATGAAAGTACTAGACCACAATTTTCACTATCTTTCTTTTTCCACGTGCTGACATTTTTAGCTAAGGGTTTTATCTTTGTATCTATTTTGTAATTCTTCAAATGGAAGTTTGCAACTTTGTGGCCGAAGTTATGACAGTTATAACATTCGAACTCATTGTTCATTAGGTCAAAGTGATTGGTTCTACATTGTCTATTCATTGGTTTCTTAGTTCTATGTTGTAAACATTTTTTATTTCTTGACCTCCTCAGTTTCATGTCTCTAAACTTAGTTTGACAATTTGCAATCTTATGACATAAATTAGAATAGTAAAAGAAGTAACCATGAAATAAATTTTGGTACCTGAAGGGTGGCCTTCTTCTTGGAAATTGTTTCTCCATCTTATGAACTCCTTGGTTTTGATCAGGGATCATCGTATCTTTATTAGATTTTGGTGACAAGTACTCTCATGGTATGATTGTCTACTGACTTGTAACTTGATCATCTTTACTGGATCTTTTCTTTCGGTCCCTTTGTTGCTTGAACCAATTACATAGCCTAAACTAGTCTTCAACAAAGGGGATATCTATTTGTTCAGAATTTCATTTAGTTCTTCTAAGACTTTAATGCTTGGAATATTTTGGAGATACAATGATTTAAACTTCTCCATCTTTTTTTTGGTTTTTACTACCTCTTCTTCCAAGGCTTCACATCTTGCCTTCTTTTCTAATAACCGTTTCTTCAGAATGTCCTCTATATTCTTTTCCTCTTCTAACTCCACGTTTATCAAGGAAAAGTCTTCATCAGGATTTTTACCATTCTTTTCAAATTGCATCAACAACTGTTTTTGTTTTCTCTTCTTGAGTCTGAGTTTGTCAATCTCTTCTAAAGCACTGATCAGTTCTCCTTCCAAGTCAAGCATAACTTCTCCATCATCACCATCACTTCCTGTGATTTTATTATCATAATCCTCTTTGTCCATAAGAATAAAGTCATTAACCTTATCTTCACCATCATAATCACTATCTGTGTCTCTTTAAGAGTCATCATTGTTTACACATAAACTTTTCTTTTCACCAAATCTCTTGGATTTATACTTCTGTTAACCTTTTGAGTTCTGGTCCTTATTCTTGTGTGGACACTTAGATTCAAAGTGACCTATCCTTCCACAGTTAAAAAATTTGAATCGCAACTTGCCTTAGTACTTTCCTGATCCTTTCTTTAGTGTTCTCACAAAATTTTCTTCAATTTCGTGAGGCTCAAAATCCTCATTCTTATCTACTTTAAATGATGTTTCTCTAGAGGTGGGTTTATCTTTAACTATCCTCATTTCATATGCAGTAAACGTTCCTAGAAGTTGATACAAATCCAAATATTTTAGATCATTAAGTTATTTTATAGCAGATACCTTCGGGTTGAACCTATCTGGCAGAGATCTCAAAATTTTCTGAACTAAAGAGGGTTCCTCAATTTTTTCACCAAGTGCTTTCATTGCATTTACTAGTTCTTCAATTCTCAGAAAGTAATTCCCAACAGTTTCATCCTCTTTCATATTTAGTTGTTCAAAGTGTACTCTGTAGGTTTGAAGCTTGGCATCCTTTACCTCCTCATTACCTTCATAATTGTTAATGAGTTTGTCCCACATTTCTTTGGCAGTTTCTAAGTGCATAAATTTTACAAATTATGCTTTTGCAAGTCCACTCAGAATAACATTCATAGCCTTAGCGTTGAAGCTGAATTCTAGCTTGTCATACTTATTAGCTAGTACAATTGTCTTTACATAACCAGTCTCTACCACATCCCAGACATCTGCACCTAAAGCCATTATGTAGGTTCCCATCCTAACTTTCCAGAAGGCAGAGTTTGTTCCATTGAATAGGGGGGACTTATTGTTTGAAGTTACTTCATGGATTGACATGTTTAATCTTATTGATCTACCTTTAGATAAAAGGAACTGGCTCTAATACCAATTGTTGGACAACTGATAGGGGGCAACATGAATCAATTATTATTGTGCTTAAACAATTATGCCTATTTTAAACTCTTTACATAATACTCAATGATGATCACAATAATGGAGGAAGGTAAGCGATAGAATATTTAACATCAATCAAACACATGAAATATATAGAGACCGATATTTCCTAAGGAAACCCATAAAGGAAAAAACCTCTTCTTCTTGATATGATAAGTAATCTTTATTTTCTTTACATTATCATTCTTATGAGCTCCAACTCCTCCTAAGGCTACAACCTATAGTTTACAAGAAACAACTTGTTGAGAGCACCAACTCACTAGTTTCTCTAGTACCCACTAGAAGGAAGCACCAACTCCCTGAGTGTTCCAACACCAACTGGATGGAAGCACCAACTCCCTGAATGTTCCAACACCAACTGGATGGAAGCACCAACTTTCAGTCACATAGGCACCAACCTGTATAACATAAAACAATAGTTCTCCCTTGCACCACCCTGCGACCATAGTTTTTCTGGCTGCACCTAAATGGAAGCTACAACTCCCTGTGTTCAAGAACCCACTTGAAAATCTGAGGACACTAGTCCTCCCTAACACCTCCCTACCACATTGAAATATAAATATTTACTTTCTTGAATTTATCATAGTGATACAACATTTATCTATGGCTTACTAGTCTCATCATTGTTCTCCTACACTGCTCTGCTCTGCCTGCATCAATGTCTCTCTCCTTGCATCTAGTGTGCTTTTTATTATTCTCTCAAATATGTATTTATGTTCCTTTCTTCTTCTATGCTTTATGCTTCGTGTCTTCTTTCTATTCTATGCACCACACCTATTCTATGTGCTTCATCTCCTGCACACAACATGCTTCTACCTGCATGAAACACACTCAACAACAACACACCTCTCTTCTCTGTTATGCATTTTTATATTCTCTGGGAACCAACTGCATCCTATGTGCAATGCCTCTCCATACTCTTTACAACATCATTGTTCTACCCTTTTACTTCATCTCTTTCTCATAACTTCATAGCTAACTCACAGTCCCATTTCACTTCTCTATTCTGCATATTTTTGTCATGTCAAGTCCTCTGCCTGATCATCATAGAAACTCTTCGTCATCCATGGTGGTTATACTGAATCTACTCATCAACAACGATTGTTATCTTAAGATTCATTGCCTTCTCTGGTAAGTGCGAATCTTCGTCTTCTCTATCATAGTTGATCTTATCCTCTTTGTTACAGTTACAGATTTCGACACTTTTCAATCTGTTATTTGTCTCTATGATGAGTCTTCATTACACTAGTAATTACCTCGAGACTCTTAAGATTCTCTGGTGATCACCCTCCACCTCCTCGAGTTCTCTGTTTGATGCAATCACTTCATTCTAGCAGTTACATCCAGTCAATTATGGCTTCTTTGGCTTCTAATCCCCTTCCTTCACATGACCATCGACGATGACCAAACGCCTATTAAAAAGGCGCTTCTCGAGCTCTATTTAGTGAGCACTAGTTCCTTTTCATGACATTACCTTAGGCTATGAACTTCATGTGACTATGTGATTGTGGGCACATCCATAGGTGGTTGGAGGGAAACCCTCTCTTCACCCCGCAATTCACTACGAGCCTCCACGTGTCCTTTCTCCAAAACTGTGGTTTTAATTGTGGCCCTCTCATGAAATATTAAGGCCTGAGCAGGTTATGGCCCCGCAATGGAGCACGACCGTCGATCTCATGATCTTGATGGTGCTCTTGAATGGATGATTCCAATCTTTCTTCTCTTAGTTTGCGGACCAGATCTCTCCTTCCTCCATCAACGACTGAGGTCAGATCACGACCTCGCATGTCATATGTTTGAACATGAGCCAACCCTGACTCTTCCAACTCTCGATATACAAAATACTCTATGCGATATCAACAGTCCACGATCCTCTGTGATTCGATGACCAAGATCTTATCAAGACATTACGTTTCATGAAGTTGTATTGTGATTTTCCTTGATTCTCCCAACTCGGGAAACTCTGAGGTGGAGCCTAGCAATGCTAGCTCCTTCCCTTCTCTTTGTTTATGTGACCACAACCCTATTCGAAAATGCATTTCGCGATTTTGACGATATTTGTTGTAGAGCCTAGCGAAGTGCTAGATCCTCCCTTAGCCTTCATCAATGTGAAAACCAGCTGTGAACAGGGGCCAAGCAAGAGGGGTGCATCGTGAACTCCTGCTATGAGTTGCCTCGAAACTCCCAACTCATGAAACTCCAAATTGATTCATATCAGATCAACGGTCGAGATCTCTCCCTCTGATTGATGACTGCGATCAAATCACAAATTTGCATTTTGCAAGTTCCTACAACTCTCACCTTTGACTTCTCCAGCTCATGAGTCAACGAAATGTTGATCTCTCTCCACGTGTCCTCTGGATCCAACAATTACTAGTCCTTCGCACTCCGATCTGTCGACTGAGGTTTAATCTCCTTCTCTGCGCGCTCCTCCTATATGGACTCTAATCTGACAACCATTGATTATTCGGGATTGGTGATACAATGACCATTGTCACTCCTCCTCTTGAGCTTATGCATCCTCCTGACTTGGAAGAATTTCTAAGTGTCAAAGGTTCTGCGAGTCTTGATGAATTTGGGTCTCGTCTTCATTTTTGAGAATGATATCTCTCCTGAGCTTTGGTAATGGAATTAACCTCGACCCTAGTGCACACTTTCTCTCTGCACTATTTCTCCTAAGCTTCTCGAGCTTTCTCTTCTGTGTCTTCACTGTTGTTCTTTCCATGCCCACTCTTCCTGTAAACCTGCCAACATCGATGTTGTTCTTGCCATCAATGACAAGCACACTCTGTTTGTAAACATGCCAATAGTTTTTACATCTAACTTTTCAAGATGCAAATATTATACTACCACAAGACTTAAAATAATCCTAATTTAAGTCATCTTAAAAATAGGAGAAAATATTTAATCAAAATCTATACCTTTCTTTTGGGCAAACTCCTTTACAACATGTCTAGCCTTGTACCGTTTTTTTCCTCCATCTTATTCCTTCAACTTGTAAACCCATTTATTCTGCAATGATATTTTTCCTACAGGCAATTGGACCAAGTCCCAAGTTTGTATATTTACGAAGGAATCTATTTCCTCTTTCATGTCTTTCTCCCACTTCTTTTTAGTGTCTACCTGGATTGCCTCTTCATAACATTCTGGTTCGCTAAAATCAATCAACAATAAATAATACAATGAAGGAGAGAATCATTCAGGGGGTCTAGTTAACCTGGTAGATCTTTTAACAACACTTGCATGAGTTTGAGGTACATGTTGCTCTTGCTGTTGTACATTTTGATTTTCTGGTACCTTTGAATTTTTTTTTTCAATGATCTCATCAAGCACTGTGTATTCTAGTTTTTATTTTTCCTGTTTTTTTCCCTACAATTGATCTTTGTACATGAAATTCTCATTCAATATGACATCTCTACTCCTAATGATTTTGTGATTTTCATAATTCCATAAGAGATAACCAAAATTATTAACATTGTATCTAATAAAGGTACACTTCTTGTATTTTCCCTCAAGCTTTGTTATATTTTCTTTATCAATATGGACAAATGTTGCATAACCAAAAGTAATCAAAAAAGGGTAGTTTACCTTTTTACATGTCCATGCCTCCTCTAAAATTCTACCATCCAAAGCGCTTGATGGTCCTATGTTTATTAAGTAAACAAGGATATTTACAGCATCTACCCAAAATTGTACGGGAAAAACCAACATGCAATCTCATACTCCTTGCACACTCCATGATTTTTTTGTTCATCCTTTGCGACAAACCATTTTCTTGTGGTACTCCTGGAACTGTCTTCTCTCTATGAATCCCATGGTATGAACAATAATCATCAAAATCCTTGCTGCAATATTCACCTCCATTGTCTGATCTGAGAAACTTCAACCTTTTTCGTGTCTTATTCTCAACCTAATATCTCTAGATTTCTTAAAATTGTAAAAAACATTAGATTTTTTTCGAATGCAATAAACCTAAAATTTTCTAGTTGCATCATCAATAAAAGTAACATAATAAAGAGAACCACCAAGAGATGATACATGAGTTATTCCCCATACATTTTTATGCACAAGCTCTAACTTTTCACTCTTATTTTTTTTTTCAACTCTGATAAATCCAACTCTCTTTTATTTTCCATAAACATAGTTCTCACAGAAATCCAAATCAACTTGTTTAATACCTGGCAACGAATTTCTTTTGTGAAGTATCTGCATCCCCTTCTCACTCATGTGTCCAAGCCTATGATGTCACAGTGCTGTATCCACTTCTGTAGAAGCTAAAGAGATATAGGATTCAATATCACCAGTACATAAATACAATGTACCTACCTTCTCTCATTTTTCTATCACGAGTGACCCTTTGGTGACCTTCCACACCTTATATGTAAATATAGATATACAACCTTCACTTTCCAACTTCCTTGTTGAAATTATATTTTTCCTTAGATCTGGAACATGTATTACATCTTTCAACAACCATTGGTTTCAATTCCTTTTCTTTATTTTTACCTTTCCCATTCCAACAATTTTTCATGGTGCATCATCACCCAAATGAGCCTGTCCAAAATCACCTTGAACATAATATAGAATTTTTTTCTTATGGGGTGTGGCATGCAATGAATCCCCTAAATATACTACTGAAGACTAAAAAATAATAGCTACAGAAAGAATCAAAGCATCTTGTAACACATCACTTGTTACATTTGCTTCCTGATTTTTCTCCTGTTGTCCATCTCTTTGTTTCTCTAGATCTCTACAGTCTTTCTTCAAATGTCATTTCTTCTCAAAATTCCATCACTCTATCTTTCCCAGTTTGGATTTGGATCTTCCCTTCCTAGAATTCTCATGGTTCCATGATCCCTTTCCTCTATCCTTTTGTCTTCCCCTATTCTCTATGTTTAATGCATTACCCTATGTCTCATCTGTGATTTTCTGTCACATTTCCTCGCTAAGGATATTACTAACAACATCATTAAATTTTAAAGTGTTTGAACCAGAGATAGAGTTACTTACAACCATGACCAAGTTGTTCCAACTTTATGGCAATGAACACAAGATTAGAAGATCCCTCGCCTCATCATCAAAATCCTCTTTACATAACTTAGCTGATTAGTAATAGTATTAAATTCATCTAAATGATTTAAAACTCACCCACCTTCTGAGATATTCATATTAAATAATCTCTTCATTAGAATTACCTTATTGGACATAAAGGTTTTTTCATACAATTTAGCTGATGTGTCGATCAACTCCTTCATTTTATTTTCTTTTGAAATATTGAAATCCACCTACATTGCCTGGTTCAGCCATATCGTTCCTAGTGCTTTTTTGTGAAGAACCTCCCATTCTTCATCCTTCATGGCCATCGACTTCTTTGCTATTCCACCCAATGGTAGGAATAGATCTTTATGATATAAATAATCTCTCATCTTCATCTTCCATAATTGGTAGTTTTGGCCATTAAATTTCTCAACCTTAAACTTTCCATATTCCACCATTACTCCCACTCGAACCATGAACCCTCTTTTCAGGTGAGTTACCTTTCATTCTGATACCAGTTGTTAGAAAAAAAGGATCGTAGAACAATAAAATAAAACAAATGCGGAAATAAAACACAAAAGATATACAATACAATAGAGACACAAATATAGTGGTTCACCCAATGTGGGCTATGTCCATTAGAGAAATTGTGAGGTCTTTCATTTTTATTATTGAGTAAAATGAAGAGATACAACCTACAACACACCTGCTATAACTTCCTCCACAAAAAACTATATTCGCAAATGATGCATAGCCACAATACATTTCCCTTATAAAATAGGGTTTCTTTCTAGGCAAAAAAACCCTAACATAACTTCTACCATCAGAATTGTGACCTTATAATGAACGGTCCATATTTACTATGAAATTACAATATACATTTATAAAACAATTTTTTTTTTGAGGGCTTTGCCCCCAAACCCTCTCCGCTGGCTTGCCCCCGGTGCAACCCTCTACGTGGAGGGAAGTATTGTGTCCATGAGGTATAAACATGGATGAAAACAAAAACCTCTAAATCATGAATATAATCAGGCTTCACAATCAACACATCACTCCAACAATCCATGTTGTGTGTTTTTATGAATCCAAGATCGTCAAAACTGACCCACAAAACTTTGAGTCTCCGGTTCTTGACTCACAGGAAAATATACCCAGGAAAATATACAGGAGAAGAAGGGAGATATGAAGCCCAAGAGTCCATCGCATGAGATGATCTCTTCAGAAGTTGGGACAACGAATCTTGAAGATGATTCGTTTTATAGCAATGATTAGCTTCCTATCAGAGAAAATGAAATCACAAATTCTTCGACTGAGGATTGTTGCGGTCTTTCTAAATGATTCAATGAAACATACTTGATTTTCCCCGATCTAGTGAATGAGGGTTTACTACATGAGATTCCTCTAGTTAGGATCGATTCTCCATGTTGTAATATGTATGATCAGACTGCGTCTCACAAATGGAGTTGAAGGATACTTAGATGTCCGAAAAGTTTATAATTTCATGACTGTCATAACCTACTACAAGTCTCAATTTCGTGACTGTCTTAACCTAATTGTTGACATATTTTTCATATATTTTTATAATTTCCTCTTTGCCGATATCTTTTTCATATCTTTTATAATTTCCTCTTTGCTGATATTTTTCTGATAGCTTTTCAGAACGGTATCCGTTATCATTTCTCTCAGATTTTTTCAAAAATGTTTGATCCATAACGTTGAACAGTTTTATGCTCGGAAATGGCAAGGTAGGCATAATTTGTTGTAACCTACTACAAAAGATCTTTATTTTTGGTATTTTTTTTTCATATCGTCTTATCATTCTAATATCTTAGGATTTATATAGTTTCCTCTCTGATGTTCTCCATATCCTATTATGATATTCTTAGAACTTTTAGGAACAATATCAGAGCGTCCGTCAAATCGTTGATGGCTCCTTAGACCTTCTTTG
>JZKD02S0873415.1:63285-98252 GCA_000966675.3 Picea glauca | reverse complement strand
GAAATTAGGGGATTTACAACCTAAATTAATATTATAGGGCTCATGGGCCATGAATAGGGCCTTCAACCACCACACAAGTCTTATAGAGTGTTATGTACCTTATATATAAAAACTCCATCACATAAAAGATATACAACAATAAGATATAAATTCTCCACACTTTATTAAAATCAAAACCCTTAAGGTAGGGAAACACCTTACAATGATCCTTTTATGGAAGGAATCCACTCCTATTCACTTGCATATTAAGGTTGGGTGAGCTCTTAGTTACCTAAGCTCCAAATACAATTAAATCCACACCTCTCATAAGGAGCACTCCATCCTTGTTTATAAACAACAAGAGAAACCTAATCATAACAACCTCCTAACTACCCAATGTACCTTCTTTAATGAGGCCCCATTACACTTATTCAATACTAACCACCATAGTTAGCCTTATTTAATAATAAAAAGAATAGTGGATCTAGTCCACCTTACATGAATTTCCTCCACTATTATTACTCTAGTATGGGCCCTTTGGTCCCCCATTACAATCATATGGTGGATCCCAACATTCCACCACCCTTAGAAAATCATTTCCTTCAATTCTTCTTGTGAGGAAATACAACCATAAACAAGGGTCTCATGGATGAGTGTTGACCATAATGATGAAATAAGTCAAAGAACCATTGTCCCATGTAGAAGTGCTAGACACCACATTGAAGTAGTCCAATAAGATCCACCTTAAACCTAGGTCCCATGTATGACTATTGACCACAATCTTGAAGTATAATATGTGTAATGTTCCCAATATCAACACCATGAACATATTCACTTTGATACCACTTTGCAATGTACCCAAATCGACAAGAAGAAATTTCTTCCTTGTTGTTTCTCTATTTTTAAATCTGTCACATACCCTGAACAAAAAACCAAAAATGATTTGCTTGGATACTGATTTGTAATGTACCCATTGCTTGGGTACTTCGAAATTCACCTTCTTGGACTAATTTTGAATTTATGTTCCGGGGTAAAATCATGAATGTGGGTAACACTTTCGTGACAATCGGGTCTCCAAAATTCCTAGAGGAAATTTTTCAGCTGAAAAAATGTTGTCAGGAATTTTTTCGGCCGAAAATTTGCACGTCAAATTTAATGACGCCCTCAAAATTCATGTACAATGTTTTTCGGATGAATTATTTTCCTGTGGTAAACATATTTCGGCCGAAACATTTATTTTTAACGAATTCCATTAAAAACTAGGTTTCGGTTGAAAGAATATTTCGACCGAAAACTTGAAAATGAGACTGTTTGCAGGAAACTACAAATTCTCTCCATCTTACTTCATCTTTGGAGGTAGAAGACTCCTACAAATACTTAGAATTTAGTTTCAGAATTGATACCAACATTTTTAAAATTGAATCTACTTTCATTGGGTATAATTTGTTTTCATTTTCATTGTTTTTATCTAATTTTATTTAATTTTATAAAAAAATCACTGCATAATATTTTTAGGTGAGATTATGATTCGGTGAAATGAAAAATCCATATCTCTAAAAATACACAGCGGAAAATTATGGAA
This sequence comes from Picea glauca, assembly GCA_000966675.3. Taxonomy (NCBI): domain Eukaryota; kingdom Viridiplantae; phylum Streptophyta; class Pinopsida; order Pinales; family Pinaceae; genus Picea; species Picea glauca. The sequence continues at coordinate 96,691 of JZKD02S0873415.1, read as the reverse complement.
AATTTATATTCATAATCCTTAAACTGTTCTCTTCAAAAGGGTATTTTTAGATTTTACTTTTAAGTAAAAATTAAGATAGATACATGGTGGAGGAAAACATATGTTTAAAATCTGTAACGTTTTTAGATTGGTCAACTTAAAAAAATTCTAGAAATTGTAATATTCATCCGTTAGATTCAAAACTATAGTCATCAAAAAATAGAGTCTCTGTAGATTGTTGCAGTATATTTCATTTGTAAAAACAAAAGTTTAATAATTGATACATTGTTGTGGGAAAAAATAACTCATTATCTTTCCCTTCATTTTAAGGAACATACTGTCAAACAATTGCCAAACTGACATATCAAATCTCAATAAAAAAAAATGAAAAATAGTCAGTAGAAAGATAACAAAATTCTTCACAAGTTTTGTCTTTATAGTAAAGTAAAATTCTAAATAAAAAAATACTTTTGTTTACCGGAAGTTGAAGAACCTATTAAAATAAAAAAAACAATTTTCATAAAACAAGCAAAAGTGTTACCCATCTTCATGATTTTACCCTCTGTTATTTTAATTAAGGAAATGTGAAACCAACACATGTAATAATCAAGAAACATGTTAAACGATAAAAGAAATGAATAATATCCCATGCACATCATTAACAACAAGCATCCACATTATAAACACATATCTTAGAGAGAATAATATGTAGCAAAATATATATTACATAGAAAACACAAAGAGCACTTATAATTAATTAAACCATTCAACAAATGGTTGTAGATGCCGAATGTTCCACCCAACCATATACATTGATGTTCCAAATATCAACAAAATTTCACCCCCAATCTAGGGCTATGAATCCATGAGGAAAAATCCTAGGATGACTCTAACACATACAACAATTAGCTACCAATCTCTCATGGTTTTCCCAACCACAAAAAAATCTCAGTTTACCATCTCTTTTCCCCTTTAGCCTACACAAACCTAAGAATTGAACCTCTTTATCTACAATGCATTTCCTGATATTTTCCATTTCTTTTCCAAGTCTCCAGTGCTACTGGTCAGGAATATCAATGTTGGAAACTCCAAGGATTCTCATTTGTGGATAGTTCTCTCAAAACTACCATCATTCTCATGCACATAGGAAGACATTCATTTTTGGAATAATTAATAATCCTTTACAACCATACAACAATGTATCTCTACCTCCAGCCATTCGTTCCCATGCCATGCCCAATACATGAATGAGAAAGAGTGAATGAGGAACCCAATGATTGAACCAAGATGATGAAAAAAACCTAAACAACCTAAATAGGGGTTTATATAATTACATGAATTAACGAACCACACGAACTCCCTAAAAATATCGCGTAACCACTTTTACCAACTAAAGCCAATATGGGTGAATAAAATAATAATAAAAATACTTAGCCCCTTTATCCCCCCTATCTCTGCCCTTTTTCGTCTAGAAGCCAATGATGTATTTTATTAATATATTCAAATAACTACATTGTACAGATACATATCTCATCCCTTGGCCATATTAATCACTATAGGATCTCCGACATAGAACATACCCACTACCCAACCTAAGTCACATTTACATAAATACATTATAATTTATAGGGATTCAAACTGGGGATGTTACAACCTCGTCCCCTTATTTTTTCAATATCCTTAGTGCACAACACCATACTAATGTTCTTAATATTACAAATATAATCTCTCTGGCCTTTAAGCCACACATTAATTCCATCCAACGCTTATATACATAGATGTTCCAACCTAAAAACATGCATACATAGGCAGTCTGACCCAAAACATGCATAATGATCTCACAATTTATATTTTTGGTAGCATTTCCAACCAAAAAGATATCATTCCCCATAAGCCTGCATAAAACAAGGAAGTGTACCCCCTTCTTTGCTCTGCAATCCCTTAGGATGTACCACTTCTCTTCACGTTTCCCATGCACTTGGCTAGGAAGTCTCAAAGTTGTGGCTCCAGGAACCCTAGCTATAACAAGTCCGTTGGAATTTATTTATTCCATGCCTTTATCCTTGAGCTTGATTTCCTTTCGGTGCTCCTCTTCCCAAGCTTCCAACTTCAATAGACAACATCGCATCTATATTAAACACATACAATCATCATGATATATCATCATAATATTTTCACTCATTAAATGTCAAATTTGTTTTATAGGGAATTTTTGTTTTCCCAATATGAGATTCCTTCCATTAATTTTTTCTCTTGTATAAACATACATGGGTATTCCTTATGGTCTTACACAATTTCCATATCCAAGACCATTCTTCCTACAATTTTCTCAACCTTCACTCAACCAAACAAATTGTTAGCATATCATAACAATTTTTAATTATTATTTCTTGAATATATTTTATATATGAAAATAAAATTTCTAGGCATGAGGTTTCTACTAATTATGTTTGTCTCTTGCAGTTGTAGATATCAACCTTTTTTATGGGCTTACATCCTTTCCATATCCAAGTCCACTCTATTTGCAATTTTCTCAACCTTCACTCAACCCAACAAACTGTCAGTACTCATGCACATTATCATTCTATCTTTGTAACAATTTCGACAACTCAAAAAGTGATCTCCAAATTGTAACAGACTAACAATTCAATCACCTTTAGCTAATTTTCATATTAAATATAATTCATCTATCATTCATTCTGCATTTTCAGCACCACATGCTTTTCATAATGCAACAATTAATTACCAATAAAATAAGAATTGATGTGCTAATACCCATGGCCACATCTACACAATCCATCCCTACATTAAATCCATAATACCAAATAACTATTTCATGCATTTCATCACGGTGAGTTGGAAGTTCTAGCTAACTCCTAAACACATCATCCAAAATCTTCCCAATTACTTGCCCGACTATTTGGATACCTTCCTCTTCAACCTATACACAACAATAGGAACATAATTCCTAAGTTCTCTTTGGTGTCGACAAAGAGGTTGTAGTACAAACATCAATTATATAGGGGAAATCATTGAGCACTCACATAGCGCTATATCCCTTCCGTATCCAACCATATAATGGTCTCACACATGACTAACTCTATGGGAATTCTTTTCTATAGAAAGAGTATGTCTCCTGACTTGACTTGGTTATGATCTCATAACCAATCATAACATAATACACAATTAAATTTTACCTAAATGCATTCTAGCCTCAACAATATTTATATACTCTAGGCCTTCAACCATTACAAATCAATTTAAATATTGAAATTTAACTAAGGGAATTCTTACCTCAATTCCATTCAACATTTATGCATGAGAAGAAACCAAATGCATACCTACATGACTGTTGTCAACCTACTTGTTGCTACTTGATTAACAAGTATTTGTAGAAACTCGTAGGCTTCCTCCACCATCCTTTTGAATAAAAATATTTCCATCCTCCTTTTTCTTCACATGGATGGAATCCATATGTAGAGAAAACAACATCCACATCTTCAACCATGCTATATCATTTTCCCTCAATACATAATCCATGATTATGTAACTAATTTAACCTGCAACTTTCTTGTTGCAATATCTAATAACTCCTGAAATGTTCTCAACTTCATGAGTTAGTAATAATCACATCATTTCAACTATTAGAATAATCATTTCTATGCAATATAATATATGCATGCATTCACCAAAATGTATTCAATAATTCTTTTAAGCATACAAAAATCTATCTCAACATGCGTGCGTGCAACTCTACCAATTGCACACTTTTATAACCTTTTCATGCATACCTATTCAATGCACCTCTTCACTGATTTCATAAATTCCTTTTTTAAGTCATGCATCCCACCATGGTGAATTGGAAGGACTGTACAATGCCTTGACATATCATCCACACACTTCCTATTGCTTGATCAACCATTTGGATGCCTTCCTTTTCAAACCAAACACAACACTGAGAATATAATTCTTTGGTGCTCTTCAGTTTTGGAAAAAATGTTTAAGTCCAAACATCAATTATAACAAGAAGATTATAGGATAATTTTGTGGCACCATATCCTTTCCATATCCAACCATGTCATGGCGTTACACATGAATAACTTCGTTTATATTCATTTCTATAACATGTTTATACCCCCTTATTTGTTTTGGTTATTAACTCATAAAAAACAAATTCCTAACATGCTATTATGTCATATGAATTCATTCTAAAGTGAAATAACTTTTATAAATATCAAAGACCTTCAACCTTTACCATACTGAATGGTAAATCATTCCAATTAATGCATTCAAAAAACATAATAATATCACTTTAAATGTTAAATTTTGGCTAAGGAAAATTATTACCTAAGTTCTCTTCAACAATTATGCATCATAATACATCAAATTCATACCTACATAGTTGTCATTTAATTGGTTTGATTCTATTTGAGTAGATGGTATTAGTAGGAGCTATGATGCCTCCTTCACCAACCTCTTATTTGACATTTCATATTCTTGTTGTTTGCTTCATATGGATGGCTTCCATATGAAACACCATCAATACTTTCAGCCATACAATAACTTCCTCTTTCCCGGCACAACAACGATCATTAGCAACTTTAATCTTCATATATATATATATATAACAATAGACTAATTCTACTCTACAACATGTTATATGTACTCTCAAACATTCTCACATGCACTAATGCATATCTATATGCACTAAGAATGCATCCTTAACATGCCCATAAGTGCTTATGCTCTCCAACTTCTTGTGTGATATATGGTTTTCCAATGTCCATATCACAATTGTTTCTATTAAAATTTTCATCACTTCTTTTATCATGTATAGCTTACTTTGTTGTTCATGGCAGTGCTCAATTCTACTGGTTTCTTGTCGTCCTTCCTTAGTGATGCAATAAACCCCAATTATCTTTTAATCCAATTCACGATACCTTTTCCATTATCCCAAGATGTTCAAGGACTTTAATTAGTCCTAGAGCCCTTCTTCCACTTATGGAATACCCTTCCTTGAAGTATGATTACATATTTTTAGAATAACTATGTAGATAATGCATTTCCTTATGTATTTATTTCACTCTTTAGGGTGCAAGAGTCTTCATTATTTCACCCTTTAACTTCTTATACTTGTACCATGCTTCCACTACACTACTCTAATAAAAACAAATGGAGGTACTACTCCAAAAATGTATAATTGATCCCTGTAGATGATGTACCTTATCTCCATGTATACACTATGTCTCTTTTGGCAATAAGATTAGCTTTCTGAATTCTTAATTTACATGGTTGAACCTAGTTCATATCTTAACATTCTTAATTTTTGGCCTTTTTCTCATCTTGTGATGAAGCCTTGACATGAAATCTTTCCTTGAGTGTCTACTAATCCTTAATATTAAGTCCAACTCTTTCACCTACTATATAAACCATCCTTCCATCTTTCATGTTTGCAGCTTCATGCATATCCATTGCTCATGCATTATCATGAATTGTATATGGGATTTATTACCTAACATATACATTTGATATGCATTGTTATCAACTCAAAATATTTCTCCAAAATAAAAAAATTCATTGGAAGACTTCCCTTGCATCTGCTCTATTCTAACTGGAACTTTTTCCCTTTAAGTGCACCAGAAATCTCCCTTCTGATTTCCCATGAGTTATGCTACTCCTTTTACAGTTTAGGGAGCATATATGGATTATTATATATAATATATTTCCAATGAATATTCATGTTCCTCAATCTGATCTCTGGGATGAAAGTTGTGGCTTCTTGAAAAATCCACTTTCACTTCATTTGTGTGTTTTCTCCACTGGTGCAATTTTACTAGAAGTTCAACTTCTATCAACTGTAGAATAAAATACATAAAGAACCAATATATTTTTTATCACGAACTGATAATGCTCATAATGAGGAACATAAAACAACCTTCAAATTCTCCATTTGTCACTCCAGTATAACAATTTGGAATCTGCAACTTTGTCCCTTTTGCAATTTTTTTTTTTTGAAACTGTAGGACAATCTTGTTGATGTGGCATCATTGGATGACATGGAATTGATTTGTCACTAATATGGAAGTGAAGTGGATCTCACATGTCTTCAATCACCAGGGAATGCTTCCCCCTCTCCTCGCTCTATGTGCCTTTGGTCTGGTCCAGTTTTCATATTTCGACCACCGAGCCACTAGGGAACTGGTCACCAGGGAAATTATTCCCCTTCCTCTCTTTTATGTATTCTTCCAATATGGTATGATAAGTGGACTTTAATCATTGGGCCATCCAGATATTCTCCCCCTCTCTCTCTTATCTATGACTCTAGTCTGGTCCACCGAACCACTCGGCCACCAAGAATTATTTTTCCACAACGAAAATTCTCTATGACTGCGACCTAGTCCACTATACCACTAGGTACCCCACAAAATCTTCCATCCAACTCCCACCCTTTGACTTTGATCCAGTCGAACTTCCCACTAGGAATGTGTTTTCCTTGTGGAGCTCCCATTTTCCTCCAGGATGGGCCACCAACCATCGAGTAGAACGCCTTCCTCCACCCCTTTGACACATATCCACCAAGAATCTATGAGAACACCTTTTTATCCCTCCTATGACCAAGAATCAATTGACAATTGGGCCATTGATGAGAATACCCACCTTCTCCCTTCGCTCCCAAGTGATTTTTAGTTCGATGAATGATCTTTTCTTATGGGGTCCTGATCTCTACTCTACTCTTCCAATGACATGTGGTGGTGAGCTGACCTATCACAGGGTGACAACTGACATATATAGAGGAGTATTGGGCACCAATTGAGCATATTGATGGGGCATTGAGGTGGTATCCAAAAGATACATTACACACGATGTCTACAGGGTTCCATGCCTCTTATTCCTTTGTTGAGCTCCACTTTTGCCATGTTTTTCGTTGTACAAAAACATTCATTATTACACATTTTCCCGCATTGTGTTGTTAACACACACCATAAACCTTAATTAAATGTCATCATTCATTATTTTATCTAGTGTGGTTAATACATCATCTTTTCTATCTTTTTAGTGGTTAAGAGATGATTATATCATGATTTACTTATGACGGTTTGTGAAGTGTGATTCTTGTACTAGCATGATCAACATTCTTGTACCATTACTGCAGTTTAACATTCCCTCTCAACACTCTCATTCTGGTACCAGTCATTGTTTAGCATATTCGCATGCTTTGTCGCAAAAATATGAAACATGGGTTTTCTCTGTAGTTTAGCGAATCACTACAGAAATAATGCATTGAATATCAATATCTAACTCGGTAGACGTGATCTTGTGATCTAGTGTTAAGCTACATCTTGTAGTGTGATTTTCATTTGAGCTTGTCTTACTTGCATTCATTACATTTTAAAGTGTGGTTTGTTGGCATTAGGCTAGACTAGACTCCAATCCTGCACATATTGTGCCCGCACCTCTAAGTCTACAACTCCCTGGTCGATAATTTAATGTTGGAATTAATAGTGCATATATTTAGCCAAACATTTTTGGCACCATTTCGAGGGAGGTGCTAAAGGGATTAGGGTATATATAGGTTTCTTTTAAATTACACAGCTTGGGGGAGGAGAAACAATAAGACGAGAGTTAAGAACTTGCGTGACCACTATTGTGAGTTTCCCCAAAACCTTGACTGTTACTTTCTCACAAGTGTGTTTACTTTCCTACAAGTGTGTTTATTTTCCTTTAAGTGTGATTTCCTTTTTTTCAAGAGTGTTTCTTTTATGGAAGTTTGATTTCTTTATTGCAAGTGAGTTTCTTTTCATGCAAGTGTGGTGTGTTTTTCAATTATGTAATTAGGTTAATTTCATTCATTCTAAATTTCATTTTTTCTTCTAATTATTTCTTTTGGGTGTTATAAGAATCCATATACACTAATCCATGTGCAAGACAAGGATTAGAAACCAACAAAGAAGTATTCAAGGATGATCGAGAGTTCATTGAGAAGAGGAGGAAATGTTACTCCAAAAACTTTCTCAAATCCTAACAGTAGCTAGCATCTCTGCATCTCGGGAAGAGAAAATATTGACAACAATAAAAAACATACCTGAACTCCAGGAAGTGATAGGAAACCAAAAGTTCCATGAGCCACATCTAGAATATTCCCCTGATCATCCTCGCTAATTTATAGAGGAGATTAGAAAACTATGGACTACATCTAATGGAGAACACACAGTAGAACCCAAGACCAAAGAATTCCTACCATGCCCATTGTCAGATCCTTTATGCATTCAAGAAGTTGATCAAGAAGATCTATATGGAATTCTAGGGGAGGACATACAAAGTGGTCCAAATGAATAAGTGAACTAAGGATATCATGATTATATTAAACATTGGTTCCAAACAACCATTGGATTGAAATGTCACTCTTTTCTTCAACAACTCTTCGTATCATATCATTCAAAAAAAATGGTTCCTCATGTTCTGGTATTTATTAAAATATATTGTTCAAACCTGAATGTGAGTATATTTGTAATCTTGTTATGCACATGGTTGCTTTGGAAATACACATATACTTGAAAATGGTTCCTTTTTTTATGTAAGGTAGGATAGAGAATAGGTGAATAAATGTTGCATATAGTTTGGTGTGACATTATTTTAACAATGTTTTCAGTTGATAGTTATTTTTCAAAGTTTTATAAATAAATGAGGCTATGATGATTTGTTGGAGTTTTGCAGGTATCCTCTTTTTGGTTGGATTGGGAGAACATCATCATGATTTATTCAGGGAATTAATTGCATTTCTTTTGGTTCTTTTGTTTCACTAAAACTATCCTTTATTCTAATCCCTTATTACCTAAAACATTTTTGGAACGGTTGAATCTCTTTTTTCTACTACTTCCTTAAAATTTGTTTTTATTTTAAGACCGTTCTCTGACCTTTATTAGTTTTTATCTACTATTTTTATGAATTGTTTTCCTTGAATAAATTTGTAGTTTAGGAAATTATTAATAATGCAAAACTAAAAATAAAGGATTTCAATTATCAAACCCAAGACTTCTTGACATAACCAATCATTTTCAGTTCTTTTAGATATTTATTTTCCCTTCTTTATAACAAAATTTCATATCATTTATTATAGCAGTAACTCATATCCATGTCTTTGATTATACTATGGAATTACATGATGTTAAAAGTCCATATTATGAGACCCATAGGAAGCTAGTACAACTTGATCTAATCTCAAAGTTTGTCAGTAGAGCATATTTATTAAATAGTAGCAGGAGAGTGCATGATGTTTCTACCCATGGGAACACTACTATAATTCTATGTGAAGAAGATGACCTTAGGGACTAGAGGTACTTTAGGTTATTCTATAATGGCCTCATCCACCACACTTTAAGTAAATTTGACCATGATATGTCTTTTGATTGATCTAAATACATAAGTCTATTTTTCATGCAAACAATCTTTTATGGGAAATCTGTAGAATATCTTCCATCATAATACCATCCCATCCCGTAATTTTTTTTCCAGATATTCTCCTCCATTCACCCATGAAAAATCAACCTATGAAATTTTATCTTAAGGGTTAATTTTGGGACAAGAGTCTCTAATGGAAAATGGGTGTAAGAGGCTAACCCGTTGGGATACTAAACAGGTCTTCTAGAAGAGGGTATTGGCCTATGGTATGACTAGAAAAACCCATCAGGGTATTGAACAAACTCGTGGGAAATGGGTCATTCTGTCTGGGGAGGATATTTCTTAGATGCCAAAATTACCCCATCAGTGTACTGAACAGGTTTGCTGGCAATGGGTTCTGATTTGATATGCCTAATCTATATTTGTTTGTATAAACAATATACTTGTGTAAATCATTAAGAAGAAGCATGCAGGGTTGAACTAAATGCTAAAGAAAATCCATTTATTCTCCATTTGAGAATAACCCTAAGATGACCTTAAGACCCTATCATCCAATTCATACTATATCTAAGATGTAATATCTTAAGAGTGGGACCATGATCTTAGAAGCTTAATATACTCAACTGTGAAATTCATCTTTATTACTTGAATGACTGTAAATATTTTCAAAGTGAAAACGGTTGACTAGTTTCCTATAGGGTTTTCATTTGTTGAGACTCCTAATATTATTTTATCTTCCTTCCTAAAGGAGAAGAACAAAATCCCTACTCTAATTTATACAGGGCTCTCTAAACATAAGTGCTGCTAATATTTTGATGAATTTTGTTTAATCAAGGAAATATAAATATTTGCTATCGAACGAAAAAGCTAATTATACATTTGTGTGGGTTATGCTTGAATTATGTCAATCATTCATAGAAGGGGAATATTCATAAGTGATCTTCGAAAAATTTCAAATCTAAATTGTCAAAATGTGACACTGGATGTACTTCATGTTATGATTATTTTATTATATGATCTTATGATTTTCTCTCTATGTGGTCAAGCTTAGAAATCATGGAATTTGTGCCCACAATTCATTAACAACTCTTAGATTTCTATTCTTAGCAAATCTCGGATTGGTATTAACAAAAGTTAGCAGGATTTGTTTTCTTATAGTCGCATGCCACTCAGTCTTAATCGGTTTGCATGAGGACATGCAAACTCTTGGGTTTGGGGGCGATCTCTATTACCCATGATTTTGGTCATCTTGATGGTGTATTGACGATGGTGTACTCAGGCTCCCAACAAGAACTTTCTCCTGAGAAAAGTGGAATTCATCTCCTTCCAGAAAACATGTTTTTAAAGAGAGTTCACAGGCTGCTTATAGCCTAGGGTGCAAGAATGACCCATTCTCGCAGACCACCTTCAGCTAGGGTGTAAACTTCTCACACTATGCTTTATGCCTAGGGTGAGAACTTGTTCTCAAGCTTGGAAAAGGAAGAAGTCTCGAGGGTTCTAGAAGGGAATCTTCTAGAGAATGGGTTGGAATTCAAATGGTTATCATTTTACTGGTTTCCCTGATTTGGTGGGATCATTATCATCCATGTAACCATCTCATCCTATCCTATATATTGATAGGATTCTCATGGAAAAGGTTAAGCAAGATTAATTGAATAATTGGTGAAGGAATTGTGTGAAGAACCTAGCTTGAGTAGAAGATTGGAGACTCTACTAGGTCTATCAAGAGCAATTGGATCTTCTTCATGCAAGGACCAATAAAGTGTGTGTTGGAACCAAGAGTCACCGAAAGGAAGCTTGCGACATCAAGGTGATCAGGTTGTATCTTCTACTTTTGATTAATATGATATAGCGACATGTCCTTTTCCAATAAAGTCGTTCTCACTTTATTGTGTAATTCCTTGATCATATGCGTAAGTTGATGATTGAATAAATTTTTCTATCTACACTCTGGTTGGTTTGTGTTGTCTTGGTCTTGACCTCATGAGAGCATCGGAGTGAAGCGGGAGCAACAGATACCCTAGGAAGCGATACAAAGGTATGTTACTTGTTCCTCCTTACTAGCTAATTCAATGGTCATAACTTAGGGAAAGAGTCATTTCCTGTCCTATTTTGTTCTAGATCCAGGTGGATCTAGGGAGATCTGTTAGTGTCTGAACCTACCGATTAGTCCGATAAAAAAATTGGCGACTCCATCGGGGATGAAACCCATTTTTTCCTGGTTTTTTTTGTTTTTCCTTGGCCATTTTCTCTTGCCTTACCTTTCTTCAATTCTATCCATCTCTGAGTCTTCAGGACACCCTAATAGATTCTCTGGGTCCAAAAGTCCCTTCAAAATTTTGGTCTTTTTCCAAAATTTTGACTAGTTTCAGGCCTTCTCGCATTGAACCCCACAGTGGCCTACGAGAACACCTTGAATTCACACTCTTCTTTTAAGTCCAATGTGGGGTTCTCGCACCCAACTCAAAGCCAGCCTACAAGAATGACCCATTCTTGCACTGTACAATATTGATAGCCTGCGAACCCTCTTTTAAAATTTTTGGATTTAAGGTTTTTGCATGTTCAGATGCCCAGATCAGTATAGGTGTCTGAAAAGAACTTCTTGGACCATTGGTTGATGTTTTATTGACTTCGGATTTTGTGCACAATCAGTCTTCGAAGATCAAAGGCTCTTCTTGTCCATCTTTTTCTCAACTCTCATCTCTTGACTTGTCATAGCAAAGATATACTCTCTGATCTTGGAATTTGAGTACTTGTTTGGTTAGGAGCCATTGATCAGTTTGAAAGTTGGGATTCCTTGTCTTTCTCATTTGCTCATTGTTAGGAAGATCATTGTTCTCATGCAATTGAAAAGACTAGTCTTGTCTGCTTGTCATTTTTGTTTCCATTGAAAGATTGGTTTGGGTTTTGGATCCTTTTTGAAAAGTAAAAATTTTTTTTCTTTTAAAATAATTTTCGTTTTGAAAATATTGAAAATCAAGTGTTGAAATTGTTGAAAAAGAACAAATAGAAAATTGTCATTGTTGTGTGATTCGTTGAGATTTTATTTTAAAGAAGATTCTGTATCGTAGTTCAAGATTGTTCCGAAAAACTTCTCTTTCCCTCTCGTACATAGGATTCATCGAATGAAAATTGATTTATTTCATTCCTATCTATGCATTGTCGGGTCAGAGTCTCACACAACATCGGTTTCACCTCCATTTCCTTTGAGTAACAATAGCCCTTAAAAATATTGCGTAATTTTAAAATTTAACTAGTAACTCTTTTCTACGACTCTATTACACCAACAATCATCTAGGCTAGCGCTTTGGAATAGGTAGAGAGATACAGTCTCCAAATCACAAAATACACAATAGCATCTTGTGTTAAGGAGTGTCAAAATTCCATTTACAACATTCCGTCCTCGGAAGCCCTTCTCACACAAGGGTCAAACACGAGGTCACATTGATATTGACAGAGTTACTCACCCTTCCTTATTGATATTGGTGTAGAGATTGCATGTATTACGGGGGTCACTTAGAGGTATACCCATAATGATGAGTGGAAGCCTCTCGAGTTGATTTTAGGCTAGATACCCTGCCCTTGCGTGTGGATCAGACTGTTGACTTTTCCCCCAGGCTTCATTGTTGTCAGTGGTAAACTTAGTGGCCTATGTTTTTAGGGTCTTACACAAGGTGACTATGAAGGGGCAAGTCTTCATGGTACCTAGAATCGACGTTGACCAAACTCACTCAGGCTCCTTAGATGGTATACCCATGATTATGTGTGGGAGCTTGCACTAGGGTGTAAGTCCATTAAGCAGGTCATCAATGTAAATTTTCCACCCTAGCCTAGACCCTTCTTGTCTCATGGTTGAGACATTGGATTTCATCACCAACTAGTGACTTCGAAATTAGAAGGTCTTGTTTGCTTGGTATTGTTTCCTAGATTTTGTTTACTAGCGCATGCTGCTTGTTTACCCAAGTTGACCATAGGTTTTTTCTTCGTAAGTTTGTAACTTGTTCACAATATACCCTCCACGTCGTTCACGTAGAATGCATGGCTTACCTCTAGAAAACCTGGAAGGTTCTCAACCCCTGCCTACAAGCTCACCTGAGGGATCTCCTCAACAGAGTGAAGTCCAAGACATCACCACTCCACAAGTGGAAAGAAATGACTCTCTAGAACGGTTCCGAATTACCAATTCTCTAGAGGACTTCTGACTTCACCCCGATTCTGAGAGATGTATTATGTGAGTGAATTCTTCTGGAGATTTAGTTGTTTTGTCTTCTGGATCACCGACTGGACTTTTTCTAGGACCTAAAGGCCAAGACCCTTTTTGGTCTGCTAGCATTTTTAGATGGGACTTTTTTGGTGCAGGATCAGGCGTTGAAATCACTGTCTCCCCTACGTTCCTCGAAACCTTTGACCCAGACACAATACCTTTTACTACTACTTATTATTTTCCTAGTATAGAAGCTCTGCGAGATGACCACATCTTGACCGTCCCTATAGAAATGGTCCATTACACAGATACTACGAGTATTCACATCGGGATTACAACGGCTAGTCAAGCCCCCATTAACACACCTCTCTCGCCCAATGTCACCCCAACGCTTCCACCTGGATACTGTGCATTGAATGATTCTATTCCCACTCCAATGCAAACCCCATCCGAAACTCCTAGTGGTCCCTCTTTTTCTGGGCACTCTCCTCCCGGCCTCATTCCGACACTTCCTCGACCCCCTTTCGGAGGACCTTTCTTGTCCTCTATCGGAAACACTAATCTTAGTGGCACTATTTCATCGTTCACACCAAATTATCAGATTCCTGTTGGTGGATAATTTCACCAAGTAAGTTTGACTCAACCCCCCCTTGTAGGGAAAATTCCTATTGGAACACAAATCCCAATTGGAACGCAACCCCCAATTGGAGCACAACCCCCGATTGGAGGACAACCCCCACCGACCCCAGCTTACGGACAACACATACCTCCATCCTTGGCCCAGTATTGGAACCATCTGATACAACATAATCCTCAATCGATTGGGGGGAAACAACTTCCAACTACATCTGTTATACCCCCGAGTATAGGCCAACCATATCCAGGTACATCCAATCCTATTTGGGGTTCGAATGCTCAAAATCATGTCCCTATTCAAGGATACAATCCCATGAGCTACTTTCCTCCACAACAACCACCGAATCTGCCTGAGTCTTCACATTATATGCAGACTGCTTATGGTCCCACTAGTTTGCCGACATGACTCCCTCCCCAAAGCCACCAGTACCCGCATGTGAATAGAAAGTTACCCTTCTTGGCCACTTTGGACCTCCCAGATCTGTCAAGGATTTTAAATGATCCAATCCGTCACTCTCCCCATTGGCCCGCTATACCAGCCAAGCTACCCTCTGACATCCCTAAATTCGATGGCAAAGCAGGAGAGGACCCAAACAATCATGTCATGAATTTTCATCTCTGGTGCTCATCAAACTCCTTGATGGATGACTCTATCTGATTATGTCTTTTTCAAATAACTCTCACAGGTTCTGCTGCGAAGTGGCATATAGAATTACCATGAGGTTTCTTCGCTGACTTCAACATCCTAGCTATGGCCTTCCTCACCCACTACTAGTTATTGATATGTTATGAAATGGGGATCGATATTTTGAGTTCTTTCAAACAAAACAAAGCCACTCATATATCCGATCACATTCATGAGTGGCGACAGAGACGACGTCTCATCAAACTCAAAATTCCCGATCAGTTGCTGGCAGAGTGGTTCACAAAATCATTTGTGAATGACATCGTTTGTGATATCTCCATGGGTGGAGTTGTCATGGAAGAACAATCCATAAGTCGTTCTCAATACCTTGACCTTGTTTACTCACAAACGAGTACTCCTTATGACTTACTCCCCAATGCACCTCGTCCTTCCACTTCCGCCACTTCAACTACTCCGGCTGTTTCGCATGTAGCCGACGGGGTGATTGGAACCTTCCATGCCCAACCACATTTCGCCTCAAGCACCAACCCCAAACCTGCGTCTTCTAATGTTCAAAATGATCTATCTCCTACCCCTCCCACCAGCAAGACTTTTGAGGTAAATGTTGTCCAATCTACCCTAGCCGGTAAAAGAAAATCCAAAAAAGGAAGGGGTAAGAATAAGGAGGACAAAATTACTTCTCAAGCAAAGAGAACCAAAATCCACCTTTTGACGATAGGGATAAGCGCAAACCACGATATCCTTGTCTTATCTGCAGTGAGGATAACTACATGAAGGATTGTCCATGATGTGCTGAGGTTACTAAGTTCCTTCAGGGAGCCCCCAAACCACCCACTCCGACCGTCATGTCCCAACCCTTCCCCTCTCAACAAAAGGCCCAATTGGTCATCCATGACCAACCTTCCCCTTCCACTACATCCTATGTATTGATGTGTACTGGCGATTCAAAGAAGAATGACATTACACTCACCACTCGAGCCAAATATTATTCTCCCTTTAAAGAGAAGGTTGATGATCTACCTCCTTCATTGGTACAACCCTCTCCTACGACTCCACCTACCAATGATCCTCTTCATCTCGAATGACTAAGCCTTGACACAGTTCTTCGACCCCTCCCAAAGGGCGTCATTTGGAAATTGACTTTCAATCCTCATGCTCGTGCTGCCTAGAACTACAACATTGTTGAAGATCTAGCTCAAGCACCTTCTGCGATGTTAGCCCTCGAAGTCCTTCAAAGTTGTCCCACACAACGGAAGGCACTGTTAAAATCTATTGGTGGAATCGACCCGATGGACACGAATTTAATAATTTTTGACTTGGAAGATCACATTCCAAGGTTAATCCCTCAACTCGCATTCCAAATCCAAGTGATTGTCTTCGACAAAAACATTTGTCGCACCGTTATCGACGAGGGTGCCTCGATGTGTGTCATGTTTTTTACCTATTGGAAAGCCATCGGCTCTCCCTCTTTGACGGAATCCCATAACACTCTCAAATCCTTCAATGTATCTGGTTTTAAGCCCTACGGTGTTCTTCCTTCGTTGCCCATCACGCTAGAAGGAAAAACGGTCCAAGTCGAAGTGGAAGTCTTTAACGCTCCTCTCGATTACAATCTTCTTCTTGGTCGTAGCTGGATCGATTCGATGCACGCAATTGTGTCGACTCTTTTTCATGTGGTACGTTTCCCGCATCAAGGAAAGGTAATCACCGTCAACCAGTTAGCCTTTTTTAACTCAGATACCCATACTGGCAACATATTGTTCATTTCTAAAACCCCACCGGGTTACGAGAATGTCAGTGTAGGTATTCTCAAAGACTCCTCGTTAATGGGCACTTTCCCCATTCCACCGCCCGATGTTCCACACTCGTTTGTCGCTTCAATTAACATGATATCCACCTCGATTCATGAAACCTCTACGTCTCACAACCCATGGCTAGTACCTGACCCTGACGATCATCTTCGTTACGGTGATGAAATGCCGTTAAGTCTGGTCAAATCTGCCTATCAGGCCATTCAATCGGCCACCCCCTCTACCCCCTCTATTGGTGAGTTATCTCCAGATCCTTTTCGGTAATTTTTCCCACAGATGAGATGATCATGTCTATCATGGAAGACACCCCTTGGGATGATGGACATCACCATTCCATCCTTTTTCTGGAGCAACATACCATCGAGAACTACCAACGGATTTCAACCCCATTGACCGTTGTCATCATTTCAACCATTCCTGAGTCCACACATGATTTGTTTTCCGAAGGGAACTCAAGCAATATCTCACCCACTATTCCTCTCGACATATCCATCAAACTTGGAACTGTCGAAAATGTGCATATCGGAGCTTCGTGTTCCCCTAACAAAATCGTCACCTACACGTCACTTTTCAAAGAGTTTCGTGACCTCTTCACCTGGAGCTACGAAGAAATGTCAGGTATCAACCCTGACATTGTGATACATGAGATCAAGACATACCTAGATGCTAAACCCGTCCAGCAACGCCTTCGTCAAGTTCACCCACGTAAAGCGACTGCTATCAAACTTGAAGTCAAGAAACTTCTTAAAGCCAGATTTATTTACCCGGTGACCCTCACTGACTGGGTTTCCAATATTGTCCCAATCGACAAGAAACAAGGCACAATCTGCGTATGCATTGATTATAGGGATATCAACAAAGCTTGTGCCAAGGACAACTTTCCTACCCCCTTTGTCGATCATATTGTCGACGATTGCGTCGGAAGTGAAATCTTCTCTTTGATGGATGGTTTCTATGGATATAATAAAATCAATATTGTTCTTGAGGATCAACACAAGATGACTTTTATTTGTCCTTGGGGCACTTTTGCCTATCGGAAACTCCCTTTCGGTCTCAAGAACACCGACACAAATTTTCAACGCGCTATGTCTTATGCCTTCTATGATATCAAGCACATCATGTAACCATATCTTGACAACTTACCCGCTCATTCCATGCGCCGAGTCAATCATCCAATCCACCTTCGAGCCATTTTCATCCATTGTCAGTTTTACCACATACGCTTGAATCCTCACAAGTGCATTTTCTGCATGGAATCTGGCTGATTTCTAGGCTTTATTGTTTCGTGTCAAGGGATCAGGGTAGATCCTTTAAAGTTCGAGGTGATTCTTAATCTCTCTCCTCCTTCTACACTTCGCCAGTTACAAAGTTTGCAAGGGAAAGTGAACTTTCTTCGTCGTTTCATCCCGAACTACGCCGAGATAACTCATGGATTTATGCAACTCCTAAAAAAGGGGTCTGAGTTTGTATGGGATACCATCACAAACAAAGCCTTCGAATATTTGAAACTGTCCCTGACACGTGCTCCGCTTCTTCCCCCCCCGATTACAGTCGCGATTATTACCTCTACCTCGCAGCCTCGGATTACACCATTTCTATGGTTCTCGTCCAAGAGGATGATTCTCATGATGAACATGTTATATATTACTTGAGTCCAAGTCTAACGCCTACCGAAACCAAGTATCTACATGTCTAAAAACTGGCCTCGACAGCTGTCCAAGTAGTCCAACGCTTCCGACACTATATCCTCTCTCGCAAGACTACAATGATTTCTAAATGAAACCCTATGCAACACATTCTCACATGTCAATTGCTAGGGGGAAAATACTCCAAATGGATCGTGATACTCCAGAAGTTTGACTTGGAATTCAAACGAGCCAAGTCTAAGAAGTCCTTAGTGTTTGCCGAGTTGATATGCGACTTTCCCTACTCTGAAACGAAAAATGTAGCAACCGATTCATTACCTGATGAATCCCTTTTCCTAATTAGTTCCGATGATCTTTGGTATGGAAATATCATCATATATCTCCAAACCCAGACTTTCCGGCCCAATTTTTCCAGTACTGACCGACATCGAATACGTTACCAAGCCCGTCAATATATTATCCTTGGGGACACTCTTTATCATTGGGGGATTGACTCAGTTTTTCGACGCTGCCTCACATTTGACGAAGCTGATAAAGCCTTAAATGAATGCCATTCTAGAGCTTGCGGTGTTCATATGTCCGGGTATGCTACTGCCCAGAAGATCTTATGCGCAGGGTATTTTTGGCCTTCTTTATTTAATGACTACATAATCACCATCTAAAAATGCCACGCTTGCCAGACCTATACTCATAAGATACGGTCACATCCCACTCCTCTTCACCCTGTCGTCTCTATTGGTCCCTTTGCGAAATGGGGCATCGATTTCATGACATGTCACCCCCACTCAGCCAGGGGGCATGGATACATTATTATAGCTGTAGATTATTTTACAAAATGGGCCGAGGTGATGCCGACATTTGATAATACTAGAAAGACTGCAAAATTATTAATTTTTAATCACATCATAGATCGTTTTGGTGTTCCTCAGGATATCATCATTGATCATGGTAGCCACTTTAGAAACTTCATGATGTCCGAACTCATTGAAAAGTTGGGTCTTCACCATGAAAACTCAACGCCCTATTACCCACAATCCAACGGCTAAGTCGAAGTGCTTAACAAAGTTCTCATAACTATGCTTCGATGAATGATAGGGATTCACAAAACAAGTTGGCACACAATGTTGTTTTCATCATTGTGGGCTTACAGGACATCCATTAAGTCCGCTACTGGGTTCACACCTTTCTGGTTAGTCTATGGTTTGAAATCCATTCTCCCGATCGAATGTGAGATACCCTCTTTAAAACTGGTTGTTGAACTCCTACCAACACTTCTGCTGAGGAAGAACATCTATTGTATCTTATGCGATTAGACGAAACTCGACACAATGCTACCCTAGTCATTGAAGCCTAGAAGAAACGTGTCAAGGCCCAATACGACAAACATGTCAAGCCTCATGTTTTCTCCAAAGGAGATCTAGTTCTCCTCTATGAACAAGATCGATATATACTAGGAGCTGGAAAATTCGAAGCCATGTGGCGAGGTCCTTATATCATTAGACGAGTTTTGGAAAAAGGATCTTACGAATTAGTAGATTACGATGGTATCCCTTCGAGTGAACCCAGAAATGGGTTGTACTTGAAGAAGTACTATGCATAAGATCACCTGTGCACAAGTACTTGTATTTTTATTGTATCATACTTCTTGTGTGTTACTGTAGTTTGGTTTTGTCATTATATGGTCTATGCCCTTATGTGATGTTGTGTTTGATTTCCATATGTCGGAGTTTTCGCTACCCTACTTTGGCTTCACTGATGGTGCTAGTCGTAGTACTCAGAACCTTGCTTCTACTACATGGGAAATTTACGCCCCTACAAATGAACTTGTCACTTTACGAGGTGTGTGCCTTAGCCATGCGACCAACAATATTGCAGAGTATAGCGTCGTTATCGAATTATTGATTGATGTTATCTCGCTCGGTATCTGTCACTTGGTTGTGCAACTCGATTCGTAGCTTGTAGTACTACAGTTAAGTAATGTATATGCTATTCAAAGTCCTACTTTGTTATGGGTGTATTTGTGAATTCGCCTCTTGGAATGTTATTTTGATTATATTGAGTATTAGCATATTCCTAGATGTCAAAATCATCTAACTGATACATTATATAACTATGTATTAGATAGAAATAAGGTCATTTATAAATCAATCACATCAACTTTCACACAACACAAGATAAACCGTTAGAATCCGTATGTATATATAAAGATCAAAAAGTTCTGTCCGAGGACCAAAATTTCAAAATCTGAAGCTCATAGCTTCTATAAAGTGACATCATGGATGACGTTCATGGTAACACACGACTTCCCGAGAAACCCTATGAAGCAGTTGGCCAACTGACTTTGACACTCCCACCGTATGACACTGATAACGTCATGGAACCTCTCCAAGAGGCACGTCTGGAATGTCTGCTGCAAACCCTCTAAATTTTGTTCCACTACTTCATAATATTCAGCGTCCCATCGTGGCACTGGAGCCACCTCTCCTCATCGCTGAATAGGAGAAGTACCAGGTGGTCGATAAGGCCCCACGTCTGTGTCATTAAAAAAGAAGTTTTGTAATTAGACCTTAGATGAACATAAAAACATTTGCATATGATAAAATTCACAAAAACATTGAAAAAGTAAAAAATGTGTACTTCTTACCAAGATCCCCCCACTGAGTGCCCTCGGACAGGGCCAAGTCCCAATTTTCTTGGAAATCTAACCCAGCATAGGCATAATCATCGACCATCAGCATCTGTGGTGGCAACCAGTCGAAGAAGGCAACATTGTATTTGATGATTGGTCCAACTACTTGTCAGGCCATGAGCTGACACCACCTCAACATTCTTGGATCCTCTAGAGCTGGTAAACCCCACTCAACCTGCAACCTCGGCAAAGGAACCCTCTCAAGAAATAAGGACACCAACAATGACCCATACCTGAATTGCTTCAGGTTGCCTCGCCTGCATTTAGTCAACTTCCTCTTCATGCTACGAAGGACTGCATCTACCCAGTTAAAGACTCGAGGCTTAGTACACTCTATGGCATACTGAAAATAGCTTTGGAGAGACATGTGTGGAGTAGCGCTCCTAGCCATACGAGCAATGGTGAACAAAATAGTGCGAAGGGTAAAATATTGCACCCCCCAAATGGCCACCTTTTCTTTGCTCCTTTCTGCGTCTGGAACACAATGCAAACAACAATATTCACTCATAGGCAGCCCACCACCTCTACTACCAATCAAGCTCGTGTGGTACCCATGCTATGATAGTCCTATCAAGAAGTAAACGTCCTTGATATCCAAAGACAATGTGTGGACCCCTACATGGAAAAATTGTTGGTTCATGTCCCACATATGCACAAGGTACTCCAATAGCCTGACTTGGGCCCTCATACCCGGGATACGAAAGAATTTCACGAGACCACAGTCTCACAAAGAGGAAACGATGCCTGGGTTATTCCCGACAATAGCATCATCTTCTTCATGCTCTCTTTCACACCATTCCAGAACCATGGTGATAGCCAAATTCCTGCATAAGACACATAAGAAGAAGGTCAGTAACTCTCTTCAACACTTGGTAACTTTTTCATTGAGCAAACTTCAAAGAATTTTTTCACTTTGCGGTTCTAGCAGGTTCCCTTTAGGCACAGTGTGAGTTTCTCGCAGGTGCCTTTGGGGCCACTTGCGAGAATGATACATTCTCACAGGTCCTGTGTGGTTGGCCTGTGAGAATGGATGAGCGCGATTTTAACCCCTAAAACAAACTCAAAAACATGAATTTTACCAATGAAAATGAAAAATTGAACCATGAAAAGATAGAGGACAAGGAGCTTACCTCACTACTGGAGACAGTTTTTCGAATGGATTCTCATACCTCCTGCAATCGAGAGATGAAATTAAAGGGCAAAAGAGGGGTTTTGGACAAAAATATTTGCAAAGTTACAATGACTATGGTAAAAAGAACTTTTACCCAATTATATTTACTTTTACCATTTTTTTTTGGTTTTTATAATTTTTTTCTTTATTAAACCTAATGCCTAATACCCTTATGAGTGTGACTTTTGCAGACATAATGACCTTGACATTCATACACAGGGATACACACATTTTTTTCTCTTTTTCATCGCATGTTTTGATCATTTTTTATGGTTTTTGCACAAAAGCTCAAGCTCGGTATTTGTCCGTTCTCACGCTCGAAAATACATGAGAACGCGATCGAGCACACTTTTATCACTTTTTCGGGCTCAACAAGGTTATACAAAAAAGGAACCCCCCTGTAGTCCTCTTCAAGCTCTTTTCAGACTCTCTAAACATGAAAAGATTATCGAGCGACCTTGTTATTTTCATGCTCGTTAAAGTATTTGAAGAAAGTGTCTGTTGGGCGATAATTTATCTCTTTTTCAGTCTCATCAGACTATTTTATGAAAAAGGAACTGAGAGAGTCCTCTTTTAAGTGTTTTTCCAGACTCTATAATCATGAAAAACCTTCGAGTTTTCTATCTTTGGACTCGTTAAACAAACATTGACAGACCCGTAATGGGACCGAACCACTACTTCCTAGGGTTCGTTAAACATACTCCGAAGGACTCATCCGAAGGATGAGATTATATCAACAAGCATATGTTATCCTCCTCAAGCTTGCGTAAAAATAAAGAGGCACTTGCCAGAAATGGTGGGGGAAAATTTGGGAAAGGTATGTGTTTTCGTATTCATATTATTGGCAGTAAGTGTCGCTCTTGAACATGACACCCCCCTATTCATTATTTGAAGCCGATTTGGGAAATCCATTCATCTCTCATTCGATTTTCTACAAGTTCATATCCTGAGTCAT
This sequence comes from Picea glauca, assembly GCA_000966675.3. Taxonomy (NCBI): domain Eukaryota; kingdom Viridiplantae; phylum Streptophyta; class Pinopsida; order Pinales; family Pinaceae; genus Picea; species Picea glauca. The sequence continues at coordinate 73,555 of JZKD02S0873415.1, read as the reverse complement.
CTCTGAGTCAATGCTGCCAAATCATTGGTCATGTCATTCATATGTTCAAGAGAAGTTCATCCGAAACATCTATTGAGTCGACCATCTGCAGTTGCCCATTCTCTCTGTGTCAACCTTCCCTGTGTCCAGTCCAACTTACATCATACTCTGTTTCACCTTCAAAATATGTTACTCATTTTGTTTCATTGATGGGGGATACATCAAGGTCCTCCTGTGATGAGTTTTGTTCCTTCGACTCCATCTCATTATCCAAAAACAAGACTTAGAAATTCTTTGGTACCTTGGAACTTGCATGCCTCAATGGAAGGTTTCCTTGCTTTCGACAATGGGTTTTCATCATTGACCCCTGATCGGAAGATTCCATCGAGTGTTCGACCTCAACTCATTTATTCACACTCGGTGGATTGTACTAGTGTACCTTGGGATTCATTGACATTAATGGTGATTTCCCTCGCACTTGTTAACAGTTTCATCAATGACCGGTAATCAAGTGGTTTCTACCATGTTCAACTTCGACACATGTAATCACATGGTTAGATTCGTTATTTTGGGTGACGAGATTGAAGACCCTGGATATTTTCTCTTCGGTCTAGGTTGCGATGGAATATGTATAATTTGCTGACACATAGATCCACTTTGTATGTCTCATGGCTATGTCGTCTCAATTTGAATTTTCTTGCATGGATCCATAGTGTATTCTTGGTGGCTATGCGATATTTTAATGGCATGGATCCATGGTGTATGATTGGTGGCCATGACCTATGTTTATGATGTCATCCGTTCATGATCTGAGTATGGGAATGCCTACCTCAGAACTAGTATGATATTCTGTAGATGCTTGGTTGTTCGCAGGTTTCTGATTAGGTGCGCTCCTGGTTTCCGACACACACACGAAGTTTACAAAGTATTTTAGCTGTCACTAATTTTGGCTTCATACTTTGGGGAGAATTCTGTTACCCATGATTTTTTTCATCTTGATGGTGTATTTATGATGGTGTACTCAAGCTCCCAACAAGAACTTTCTCCTGAGAAAAGTGGCATTCATCTCCTTCTAGAAAACATGTTTTTAAAGAGAGTTCGCAGGCTGCTTATAGCCTAGGGTGTGAGAATGACCCATTCTCACAGGCCACCTTTAGCTAGGGTGTGAACTTCTCACACTATGCTCCATGCCTAGGGTGCGAACTTGTTCTCAAGATTGGAAAAAGGAAGAAGTCTCGAGGGTTCTAGAAGGGAATCTTCTAGAGAATGGGTTGGCATTCAAAGGGTTATCATTTTACTGGTTTCCCTGATTTGGTGGTATCATTCTCATCCATGTAACCATCTCATCCTCTCCTATATATTGATAGGATTCTCATGAAAAAGGTTAAGCAAGATTAATTGAAGAATTGGTGAAGGAATTGTGTGAAGAACCCAGCTTGAGCAGAAGCTTGGAGACTCTACTAGGTCTATCAAGAGCAATTGGATATTCTTCATGCAAGGACTGAGCAAGTGTGTGTTGGAACCAAGCGTCACCAAAAGGAAGCTTGCAACATCAAGGAGATCAAGTTGTATCTTCTACTTTCTATTAATATGATACAGTGACATGTCCTTTTCCCATAAAGTCGTTCTCACTTTATTGTGTAATTCCTTGATCATATGCATAAGTTGACGATTGAATACATTTTTCTATCTTCACTTTGGTTGGTTTGTGTTGTCTTGGTCTTGAACTCATGAGAGCACCGGAGCAAAGCGGGAGCAACAAAGACCCTAGGAAGCGATAAAAAGGTATGTTACTTGTTCCTCCTTACTAGCTAATTCAATGGTCATAACTTAGGGAAAGAGTCATGTCCTATCCTATTTTGTTCTAGATCCAGGTGGATCTAGGGAGATTTGTTAGTGTCTGCACCTACCGATTAGTCCAATAACAATCTCCAGATCCCTTCTAGATCTTTAGAGTCTCTCTTCAGCATCTCCAACATCTCCAACATATTCAGTTCATCTAAGCCAGATTATTTTCTTGATCTAGTAGATCAAGTTCCATTCTCTTCAGTTCTCATCATAGTTTGTGCAGCTCTTATTAGCTTCATTATCTTCAGTAGTCCTCATCTTTTCTCCATATCATATTCATATTTCGATGGTCCACATCATGGTTCAATAGATCTTTCATCTTGTTCTGCATGGTTTCCACTTCAGCGTGCATTAGAATTCAAAGAATGGGTAACTTGAGGTAAAACATGTATAAATCTCTTTAATTTACTAAGAATTTGGAAAACATGATGCATAGCCACTATCACCTACTCCACACTCCACTACCACTTAGAAAGTACCATCACAAAATACTCACCAAACCTTTCATTTTCACTCCACCAATCCTAATGAAAATTATACTCTGATCATAAGACCAAGCAGTGAAAAGAAAATATATGATATACAAATACAATAACAAAGCAACATTTATAGTGTCTTCTCCTTGTACACCATAAAGAATTCCTAAGTCATTTGAATGATTCTAAATAAAAGGATGAATTCATGGTTTCCTATTCAAGCAAAGAACCACATGTAAATATTGGTCTTAGAATGAATATAATATACATAGTATAAAGGTGTCCAAGTTCATACGGCCACCATCACCATCATTTCACATTATCCACACTCATACCATTCACTATCACCCTGTGATAACCCATCTTTTGCTTGTCCTCTATTTTCATGATAATTTTATTTCTTTGTTTTAAATCAATCTGTGACAGTATAATCAATTTCTAGAGTGTTTCTCCACAAGAGCCAACACCTACACAAAGAAACAATGTCACGCAAACTAATAAGCATACTATCATGATTTCACCTTGTTTGCATGAGTACATGCAATTTCTTAGGTTTGGGGGTCTGTTGAGCTCCACTTTTGCCATGTTTTTCATTGTACAAAACATTTATTATTACACATTTTCCCACATTGCGTTGTTAACACAGACCATAAACCCTAATTAAATGTCATCATTCGTCATTTTATCTAGTGTGGTTAATACACCGTCTTTTCTATCTTTTTAGTGGTCAAAATATGATTATATCATGATTTACTTATGATGGTTTCTGAAGTGTGATTATTGTATTAGCATGATCAAGATTCTTGTACCATTACTGTAGTTCAACATTCCCGCTCAACACCCTCATTCTGGTACCAATCATTTTTTAGCATATTCGTGTGCTTTGTGGCAGAAATAAAAAACATGGGTTTTCTCCATAGATTAGCGAACCACTACAAGAATAATCCATTGAAGATCGGTATCTAACTCGGTAGACATGATATTTTGATCCAATGCTAAGCTACATCTTGTAGTGTGAATTTTCATTTGATCTTGTCTTACTTGCATTCATTATATTTTAAAGTGTGGTTTGTCGGCGTTAGGCTAGACTAGACTCCAATCCTGTACATATTGTGCCTATACCTCTAAGTCGACAACTCCTTGGTTGATAATTTAATGCTGGAATTAATAGTGCATTATTTAACCCAACATCCTTCATGCAAAAGTAATAAAGGGATCACTTTTGATTATAAACTAGTCACTCACACCCTTCTCCGTGCATGTGGGATAAATGAAATACCACTACAAGGAGAACACATTCTAGAAGGGGGTTTTATGGAGGTTTTTAGTGTTAAAAAATTTGGAAAAAATTTCAAGAAAACCTCTGCTACAACCTCCTCTATTGGGGTTGGCGGTTTTAACAGATGTTCCATATAACTAAAAAACAATTGGGTGGGTGGAGGTTGTAGAAGATGTTTTTTTTGTGTTCTTTTATTGTCAAAATGTATCAATGCTCCATTAAATAAAATTCCCCAGGGTGTAGCAAAACATAAAACACATTAGAACAACCTTTCATAAAATTCCCCAGAACTTTCATAAAACCAAAAAAGCACAATTACAACATTACATAAATTCTCAATGCAGAAAAAACAAATAACCTCACCAGACACCATTACATGAAAATGCCTCAGTTTGTACATGGGAAGAAAATGTGTCAGTTCACCATTGCATTATTGCTCTGGTTCGTATGTCATATGAAATAAATGCAATTGGACAATTATGGATAATATGCCCTGGAATCCCATTTTGTTGTATGCAAGTCCAGTGCGCTTGTATTTTATCTCTATTCTGGTGTTTGTATAATTCATACATTTCAGTGCATATACTAAATATAATGCCCCTGGGAACGTTTTTTATTAAACACATCAGTGAGTTTAAGTTTATTAAAACACCGGTGTTGTTATTATATTTAAATAAATAATGCATATTAATCATATGCCCATCGTATAATTTCAAAATGATATATATTATCACACATTTTATTCACCGATGATTCTGTATAGATAATATGTACCGATTCTTTATTATTGTTAATATGCACCAATGCATATAACCCCTTAAAAAACACCAACGTCTATATTTTTTCAGGAACCATTTTCCGAGTTCATAAGAATGCACCAATATGTATATATTTTAATTAATTGTCTTTTTTACAAATATTTTTATGATCATAATTGTTTTTTATATTTTTGTTATTGCATTTTGATATAATGAAAACATTAATGACTTATCCAAGGGATTATACCTATATTATTTGCAACAATGTAAATCATTCACATCTTGATTAATCAATTATTTACAACAATGTAAATCATTTACATATTAATTAATCAACAATGCAACATTTTACAACATTTGACAATGCAATAAAATAACAAACTCGTTTTATTATATATGAATAAGAGACCCATGGTCATACAAAATGGGACAATGTAAAGGTCCAAAATAATGAAAATGGAACCAATATTTAATTGTTACAGTTATTGGTAAAATGTCCTCATGCAATTGGGACATTATGTCCACTACATTAAGCAAACATTTCCTGATTTTTATAGATCGATATTACAAAACTACATACAATTTGCAGTAACATTCAATTATATTGATTGTTATTCATCACTCGAATGGTTTTCATTTCTTCAGGTGTGTATGTACCTCATTTATTGATCATATGTAAGAGATGTTGTACTTTGATTATCTCTACGGATTTTCTCTTGCTTGACTTCACGTTGACGTTCCAACTGCTCTTGCTCCATCTACAAACATAGAACTAAAGTGTAATAAGTAAATATACTCTTATAATATAGTATAATATACATGATTTCATAAACAAAAAATCATACCAGATTAGTTATTGATTCATAAACCATACACATTGTTTTAAAGCCTTGCTTCATGTCGGTTATCACAAGATCTTCTCTTGGATCCTCTCCATACTTTGTTTCCTACATGTTTAATACACCATGAAAAGTCATAGTCGATATAATTAATATAAAGGTTTATTCTTGTTCCATTAATTATAAAACAAGGGAAGTTAAACAACATAGCTACCTTCAAATTGTTCAATTAAACTTTGATACTTTAACATATAATCACAATCTTTAGTTAACCCAATGTTGATCAATTGTTTAGTTGGATCTTCTTTGTATGTTAGCACCTATTAGTAGACATTCGTGGATCGATGTAAAATAATTATTCAAATATAAATATCACAACATATATGAAAATTTAAGTAACGTCGAAAACGTAAGTACTCACAAACTTTGAGAGAAACCCTTTTTTTCCTTTTCGTTCTGTCTTAGGTGTTGATTGTGTTCCATTTTGTTTTCTTTTCTGTAAAAAAACCATTGAAAATTGGTATTTAATATGATAAATAAATTTGATGTACATAAAAGAATAAATGAATGATCACATACTTATGATGGATGTTGTTGTTTGGATTATCCTCATGTGATGCAATTATGTTCATTCCTTTTATGATCTCCTTGTACACTCTTTTAGACATCGCTACCGACATGTACTGTATTTCCCCTCATTTGTTGCTAGGAATTTTCATAATCTTCCTAAAAATAATAATAATAATTTTTTCTTAAATGGACATGAAAGTAAATATAGAAAAAAAAAAATTTGGTAATTATTGAAACATATTATAGAAAAAAATGTTTAGTAATAATACCTTTTATATGACTTTTTTTATTGTAAGTTTTTTCTATTGCAAGTCTCACAGATCTCATTGACCGTGGCTATGGAAACACTTCTTATAGTATATGTATAACCTGAGTCTTGGAGTCACTGGATTGATTTTTGTATTGTAAGTGGAAATGATGTCTATGCATTCTTTCCACTATATCCTTCAAAGATCTGTAAAACACTTTTCCCCTCTCATTAACTTCAAGAACCACTCCATATGAATTGATGACCAAACCATCATCATCATTTACATCCTTAACAATTTTTTTCCTCTTATGATGAGATTCCATTTCCTCATTATCGGTTGATGCATAACATTAAAAAAAAGTCAAATTGAGTTTTTAAAACTTTTTAGAGATTAATGTTAAGAGATTCATTTTTAGTAAAAGTCAAAGAAAATATTAATGTTGATTACCTTTCGATCCACATGTTTCCTCTCTTTGCAACATTTCCATAATTCTTTTATGATCTTTTGAACTCAATTGTGAACAATATTATCGAGTTTCTTCAAGTTTTTTCTCAGCATGACACACATTAACCAATACACATCATTGATTTAAACTTACAAATACTTCAAATTATATATTAACTTTTTAATCAAACTTAAAGAAATTTCTTGCCTCTCTTCTTGGGATGAGCTACCATCGTGCTTGATACAATAAGTTGTTTTCTTTAAACTTCTATCATTCATCTTGTATAAAAAAACCTAGGAATTATCAGAAACAAAAATTATGAATTTTTTATACAATTTGTTATTTCGGTGCACTTCATTAAACAAAACACATCGGGGAATCAAGAATATACTCGCACCAACATGTACTATTAGTCACTGAACACAACTAACCCATACACATATGATACAAAATAAATAATATTTATTTCTTTGACCACTTGGTGCTTTACACAGATATATGCGCATCGATGTGTTTATCTATACAGTGAGCACCGGAGAGATTTTCCTATACAGTGCACACTAGGGTGATTTTCCTATATAGTGCACACCTTGTACCATGGAATATATATATATATATATATACACCAACATAGTTGATAGGGTTTGGGATCTGATGCAATGAGTGGTACCATTATAACGGATACCAAATTTCCCATATGGAACTAAATAAACCCTATAAAACTCTATCGCTTAAAACAATAAACCCTATAAAAACCTATTTCTTAAAAAAATAAACCCTAAAAAAATACATTGCTTATAAAAGTAAACCCTATAAAAATATATTGCATAAAAAAAGAGGGGAACACGAAAAAAAACAAGAAATCTAAAGCTTCCAATATCTAAGGTAACTTTCAAAGCCTTTTATTTATTTTAAAATGCATTGAAAATAGTTTGAATCAAATAGGGAAAGATTGAAATGACCAGTAGAATGAAATTACATACCTGAAATTTCTTATCTGCAGATTTGTATGTGCCCTACGAATCCCATCCAATTTTGTCTCTTCAAAAATATCCATCCACTCCAAAGTATTTTGTGGTAAATCTCTCTTCCACAAATATTCCCTCTAAATTATGCCAAAAAAATGAACTATTGAATAGTGTTTTTATTTATAAATAAATACATTTTGAAGAATTAAATTCCTTCTTTTCTTTTGTTGTATTTTTCAAATTAGTATGTAATTTTTTTTATTAAACTATATATTTTAAAAATTAAGTTTGTTTTCAACTCAGTGCACCTCACCAAATAGTACGACGTGGTGCGTATATTGTAAAAAATGTCTCGATACTAATTTTATAGAGAAAATAGAAATGCAAACCTCTGCTATTAAAATTTACTGATGTTTTGGTTTGTAGAGGTTTTAACGGATGTGAAGATTTGTTTTGTTTCATAGTTTCTTTCCCCGGTGCGTGTTACATAAACACACACACACACACACACACACACACACACACACACACACACACATATACATACCCTCCATAGTGTTACAAAATACATAAACACACCAATAAATTTCAATATCGGATTCATGCACATATTGGCAACGATTTTTGCTCAAATGTGGGGAAAAGAAGGTTATAATATCAAATGGCTAAATTTCAGATTCCATCTCATTCCTAATAGTTGGAAGGTTGTCAACTTCTCCCACACCATTTGAAGTAATTCTATATTTTATTTATAATTCATTTATCTGATTGAATTTATGTCATTTATGCACGCACATTTGAATAATTATTCATTTAATTTTGTAGGGTCATAAATTGGGATTGAGTTTGGATGACCAAGATATTCCACCAGTGAAAAAATGTCGCAAGTTCTTATCAGGAGAAAGATACTGCAAACAAATGTTTGATGAAAATTGACAACTACTTTACCCTGCCAATTGTAACATGCCATATTCCAGTAACCTGAAGCCCGAGTCACCAATATTACACCATGAATTGGATCTCTTTTATGACACACCAGTGGTGTGTAGTTTTTCAAAATGTAAAGGATTGAATAATAACCCTCGATGTGTCACATTGTCTCATTATATTAATGATCAAATGCTCAAAGTTGATTGTCTAACACCTCCCACTCTAGTCAATAATCCAATAGGTAATATAGAAAAGACATGTAGGGACACTTCCATGTGATCCATTTTTGAAAATTTGTAAGCCAAATCAACTACTCTTCCTCCTAAATTGGCCAACCTATCTCCTTATGTTGCATCAATGGATATTTCTTATAGTGAGCCAAATTATGATATAAATAATACCCAAAACATCACTACTAAGATACTAAAAACGTTGTATGAGATAAGAGAAAAAATTCCAAGTACACACCAAATTATGTTCAATTGTTGGAAGGTAGTGATGAATTCCATCTTCCTATCCATCTATAAAGTAAATACCAAACCAATTACAACCAAATTTTGTATGGCACTTGATCGTCATCCATTCCGATGCCCAATGTTGGAACTAAATTCTATTTTTGTAGTAATAGTTATATGATTATCAATTCTAAAATAGATGTTGCAAATCTTAGGTTGTTTATTCTTTCACATGTATCTTTTCCTCCCAAAACATTAGTGACACTTATTCCATTTTTTGGTCCTCTTTATAGTCGATTTGATTACTTGAATATTTTTAAATACAAACATAGCATTTTCATGTATAGTATGTGCATGAATGTTTATGCTTATGGAAACTTTAATAGAAAAAACTTGTTATATATCAGCGGTCGTCCACTAACTCATTGGAACATTACAAGGATCATAAATAGTTGCAGGGCCTCATTATTTAGTGAAAATTATTCCTTTTAGGAAAAATCCAATGACAAAGAGTTCTTTATGAAAAGGAAGGCGTCCAAATTTATTGTTGTGCATTCAATACGTAGTTTGTATCATGGTGAAGATTTGTTAATAAACTATAAATTTTATAGACCACCAACGAATCATAAAAAACACCTTGCATTGGGTCTACCTTTAGATGTCCCCTTGGGACGTAAGAAAACGATGATTAAGTAATTATATTTTTGTATTTTCAATGGAACTAATGTAAATGCGTTTCTTAATTCAACATCAGTTTTATAGAATGGTTGGTTGCATGTTACAATCATTACATCAAATATGGGGCCTAAGCTCCCTATAACTTCTATATGTGGAGATTTGTTTATTTTATTTAGTGATTTTGCTTAATATTTTTTATATTTTTGTATAATAATAATGAAACTTAGCCATTATAAAATTTGCACACCAGGGATTGTATTGGGGACTAATATGGTCCACATGTGAAAAATAATGTATTTTCCCTTAAACTTGATGCTTTATGGATTATTCATGATGCAAAGGGGCCTATAATATCAAATATGCTCACATAGGGAATATGTAAAGCATCATGTATTACATATCTCTTAGTATTAATTGTGAAGGATAGATGATAGTTGTATATTAGTTATTTGATAAGACATATGTATTAATAAAATGATTTTGATTACATAATTACAAAAATATGGGAATGGATATTAGTAATTGTAGAATTTACATAGAACACTAATGTCGTAGGATGCATGCACATTATGTAAAATTAAAATTTTGGGGAGGGAAAGTATAATATGTCCATGTTATATAATGACTTTATGTCAAATTTTGTTTTATCTTAAAAACCATGGTGGTGGTTGGGACTGCATAAACCAATTAATTAAATTCATCATTTCCAAATCATTTTTCATAGTGTTTCATTTTTACAATATTTTTAAACATTTTACACAAAATCATCTTTGATGAAATTGCATGCATCTATA
>JZKD02S0873415.1:34140-49308 GCA_000966675.3 Picea glauca | reverse complement strand
AGTAGTTGACACATGATTGGTACATACTTGGTACATGGTTGGATGCACTTGTTTATGTTACAGGTTGATTACAAGTTGGTGCATGGTTGATGCACTTGTTTATGGTACAGGTTGATTACAGGTTGAGGTACAGGTTGATGCATGGTTAAGATTTAATAGTACAGGTTTACAACGGTATATCTCACAGTGATAGTGTGACAGTGGTTCCATAATTTTACTTCTAATTCAGGGTGGTAGGAAGGGGCAAGGACAGGTGGTTGTAGCCACCTTTCGGTTGTAGCTGGAGAACATTGGGGGTTGTAGCCTCCTTCTGGTTATAGCCAGAGAATTGGGGAGTTGGATCTTCCCTCAGGTTGTAGCTTGAGAAACTAGGGGTTTGGAGCCTCCTTCCAGTTGCATCTAGAAAACAAAGGAAGTTGGTGCTTCCAATGAATGTAATTCTTCAAGACATATAATAAAAAACATTTCATGGTTTTCTCCCGATTTGGGTTTCCACGTAAACACTGGTGTACTGTGTATGTGTGTGATTGTTTATTTCTTACTGTTCATTATTGGATAATAATTCTACATTGATATAACATTTGAAGAAAAAGGATTATAATTACACTATTACTAATTCACCCCCCCTCTCAGTAATCTAACAGAGGTAGCAATAACATGCCCGATCTCACCTCACAAATTGATCAAATTAACAAAACCATATTGTTTAAAAACCTGTGGCCCTCTCTGATGGAGAAATCAAACAATATCCATAACCTATATAGTGGATGCCCCTGCCATGATTACCATAATTTCAATACTCCCATTTGACAATTTAAAACACACAATCACAACAATGATTAACTCAACCTATCATGTTGTAGGAACACCACACATACCCGCATCATGCACGAAGAATTGTTGTGACTTAATCAATTAAAACTAATTCTTGGTCAGCAATTCAATAATCACAATGTAAGAGACAACGACTGTGCATTCAATCCAATTCTCCAATCAACCAAATTACAATGTTGAGTTTATCAAGTTGATTTTCATAATAACTAATGCAGTGAGTAAATACCAAAACCAACACCATTTTCAACATAATCAATCAGAGACGAGCCATAAATTGAACATTGTTGACAATACCCAACAACTCATAGCAACCAACAGTATACCCTACAGGCCATAACAATTCCCTCTATCAAAACCTGGGCTTGAGAAATCAAGGGTTTTCTCTGTGGACCAACATAGGGAGACTGGAGTCAACTCCCATCATCTGGTGAGAACCTCTAAGACCAACGATGCACACACAGGGTATACCATGAATGAATTCGCTGACAGGGTGACAGTTCATGAGATAGGAGAGACTATGAACAGAGGAGGAAAGGCTCCATTTTTTCCTTATAACAACACTTAGAACACGCAGGGTACAACCCTCATGGCTCTCCCATTCAACCAACTAACAATGCTAAGATAAAACAGAGCTGAGAAGAAGAAATATAACCCACTGCACAACCATCAGTAGCATGAACAAACCCATACCCAAGTGAAACAATGCGTACTGACACAAGGCGTTTCAAACCCACTAAATCCCATAACAAAAAATGACTGGGTATGGTTATAAGAAAGCATGGAGATGGACACCCAATATGGACCTAATAAAAACCATTCAACGAAGACCAATAAGGATGACAGAGGGGCTTCATGGATTTTAACACTTAGAATGATCAATACAACTTTGACTTCAACATTATTGCAATGAGAACCACACCAACGATTCATTCAAGAAAAATATCATAAATTTACATAGTTGCCAGACTTAATGAAAGAACAGACCCATACATCCCGAGCCAATATCTATTTCATAACCAGAGAAGATTCATGGATAGAGAAAAGACATACCTGTAACCAAAATCACCTTAAAAACATGAGATGTTCGAGCGGTTCTTCCTTTGCTTGAAAGTTTGGGCCTAACAAAAGAAAAACATAGTTGAACAATAGCCAAACTATGGTGGCGACCAGTGGAAGGAGTAGGAGTGATGTGCAGTAAATTCACGTCACCTCCACCCCCACTCATTCAATTCCTTAGTACAGGCCAGCTAGCCTCCCATTAACTCATTCAATTAAAACATGCATAAGAATTAACATCCATCACTTGTCAAACATGCCACTCACATCATATCTTATCATTCGAACTATACAATAATTCATATCAACCATGTCTCATATAACCAATAAATCGCATATCTATTACTTGTTAGCTAGGATTAACAATGATCATTTTAATTTCAATGCATATAGGGTAGCATATTAGTATAGTACAGTTCCCTCCTTTTTCACTTTGTTATCTTTCTTTTATCTCTTTTCAACTTCTCTTATATATTATTATTAACATGTCGCTTGTGTAGGTGTCACAATAATGAATCCAGGAACATATAGAAATGATGAAAATGGATAACATAGGTCATCGTAACATGAAATTAGAGCCTAGACCAGAAAAAGCAATACATAACATGCCTTATCCATCATTCAATTGTCACAATTAGAACCAACACATAATGGGCCTTATCCAATGCCAATAAAACCAAGATTCCATCAACCATGTAAGTAGTGTCGAACAACATCATAAACATGAAATAAAAATCAGATCTGTTCTCCCAACCTACAAGGGGGTCCCACCTACTAGTATTATATATCTTTTTAGCTTATAATAATAGACTTTAGCAATACCTTGCAAGAAAAAAATTCATTGTGATTTTAATCGTCAACAAACTGGAAAATCCACAGGGAAATTTGTTTTCAACAAATTTAGAACTCATAACTCATGGTTTCTCAAACCAAGAACAACAAGTCAAGAATATATAGCCAGGAAGATTATGCAATAGGGGGAGGTGAGTGGATTTAATGGAAAAATGACTAGGAATTTGGGAATAACTCATGAAAAGTGTTAAGTATAAGGGGGGTTTATCCCTGTGTGCATAATCATTCAACCAGAATCTTCTCTTTACTCCAAGGAGAAAAATTAGTGGACATGCTCTTTTATTTCTCAAATGGATGAAGAAATGGAAAGAAGAAGCATGAGATAGCCAATCTCTTTATAAGACAACACTAAAATCTAATAACAAATTCAAGTATGTCTTTAGGGGAAACATCATAACAATTGTGTAAGCTTGATTGTTATTGGCTAACAATATCTTGTGGGAGTTTCACTGTGGAAGAATTGATCCAACATCTTATTCTCAACCAAAATCAATTAAAAAGATGACAAATCAATACAAATCCTAACAAAAAAAATGCAAGAAAATAAAACAACATAAATAAAATGACAAAAATGTAAAAGCAATAGGAAATGTTTAAAACAGAAAGAAAAAATCACACTACTATAAATCCTAAAGAAAAATAGAATAAAAATGAAAGCATAGCTAAACTATTAATCTACAAAGAACCCAAACAACATTAGAACTGTTCAAGTTGGTTCCATGTAACACTTCAAGTGAGAACCATTAGTGTTGTAGGAAAACAATCGCTCCTACAAATCTTTTAGAATGTAAGAGTTGATACCTAAGACAAAAGCAATCTTGAAAGGACCCAACCATAATTTTTGAAAATTCGAATGTCTTCCCCTATCAGCATGAAATGAATTCCATAGAAACACTTTTTCATTGACTTTAAACTTGACAGTCTTGATAGTCTTATTTAAATACTTCTTAACAGTTTGTTGTCTCCTTTTGATATTATCCAAAGAAAACATCCTTTGCTCTTCCAAGGCTAGGAGTGCATTTATCCTTTGTGAAATATTAGAAGAATTTAATTCTTCAATCTGTAGCATTAACCTTAAGGAAAAAAGTTACAACTCAACAGGAAAGAGGGCTTCTTGGCCATAGACAAGCTAAAAGGGGGTGCAACTAGTTCTTACCTTGGTGGTAGTTCAATATTCCAAAAGGGTGTAAGTTAGGAGAGTGTGCCATTGACGAGGCTTATCTTCGATGAGACTTTTGATGATTCTTACCATATTTTTGTTGTTAGAATCATCTTTCCCATTTCCTTGGGGATAATAAGATGATGAGGTGAAATGTTTAACCCCCAACTTAGCTAAAAATTGGGCCACCTTAGCAAAAATGAAGGCGAGACCATTGTCTGTAATAATTTCCAATTGAAGACCAAATCTGGAAAAAATATTATCCTCAAGGAAATAAATTACCTGTACATCTTTTGAATGCTTAAGTGAGACAACTTCAGCCTATTTTGTAAAATAGTTTGTGGCTGTCAAAATAAAAACTTTTCCAGCCAAAGATGGAGGATTAATAGGACCAATGAAATCCAATCCCCACTTTGAAAAATGAAATTCTGGTAGGACAGGCTATAATGGCATGGCTCAAAGGAATTCTTTCCCAACAATATTTTGGCACTTGTCACAATATCTCGAAAAAAAATAAGAAACACGAAAGGTTGAAGGACAATAGTATCCTTTTCTAATAATATTGAAGGCAATGGTTTTAGCAGAAAAATGACCCCCTACATGAATGACAAAATTTGAAGAGTCATGAGTTTCATGCAACGGTTTCTGTGCATCTTCATTATTTACACAACAAAGCAACACACCATCAAAAAACCTTTGAAACAATAAGTCTCATATAATGATGTATCTTGTGGATTCAAGACACAACCTTCTCCTCTAATGAGGGTCAAAATTGTCTGAACATCTTTGGTTCTATAAGTAGTAAATTAAATTCTTGTACCAAGGATGTTCAAACACCGGGAGGATTTGGTTATCAATGTAAAAGAGAGTTGATAGGGAACTATCATCTTCATCAATTTCTTCATTATTCTTAGCATGTTGATATAAGTGAAGGGATAATTCATGTCCCTTGATAGTGGTAGAAGTCATGATATTCAAATCATGCTCCTGGATCTTGGCAAGCGAATGTGAAAGCTTCCCTTAAAGATAAGTCCGTGAGAGAAAACACTTGCAGTGGGTAAAGGGACATTTACCAACGTATTCTTACCTAAGATGAAGTGGTGAAACTTTTCAACAACTTTAACATGAGAGAAAGCATGTTTCTCATTAAAATAATATTTAAATTCATCATCAGACAAACTTTGACTCATGTAAGCCACTGGTTTTTTATTCCCTTGGTCATCATTTTTCACGAGGACAACAAAAACTGCTTCCTCAGTGGAATTAGTATATATCGTCAATTCCTTCTCAAAATCCAGCTTCACCAAAACTGGTGCGAAATGGATTACTTTCTTAATCCCTTCAAAAGAATTTTTGATATCATTTGTCCAAGAAAAAGAATGATCTTGCTTAAGAAGATTATGAATTTGTTTGACCATCACAGAAAAATATGGAACAAACCTACAGACAAAGTTAATAACCCCCATAAAATCTTGAACCTCCATCTTGGAAGTGGGAGCAGGAAGATTAAGGATAGAAACAATCCTTTCAGGATCAATTCTTATTCCTAAATTAGAGACAATGTGTCCAAGGAGCTTTCCCTCGGCAACGCCAAAAATGGACTTGGAAGGATTTAAAGAAATTCCAAATTTCCTACATCGCATGAGAACTTTTCTCAGATGACCAAAATGATCTGATCGGATTTTAGAGTATATTGTTAAGTCATCAAGGTATATCTGAATCATCTTACTGATCAAATCATCAAAATCTATTTTCATAACTCTTTGAAAGGTGGCACCTGCATTAGATAAACCAAAAGGAATAATTTCATAAGATAAGGTACCCCAACAAGTATTAAAGGTGGTTTTATATTTATCTTCCCTTTTTACCTTGATTTGATTGTAGCCAAAAAATCGTCAAGTAAGGACATCATTTGTGACCCTGCAAATTGTTGAAAAATCATTTCCATGTTAGGGAGAGGGAAGTGATATTTTATACTATCTCAATTTAATGCACGAAAATCAACGCATAATATGATCTGACCAGTTGTTTTCCAAACATGAATCAAATTTGAAACCCATTCAGAATACTTGACCGGAAAGATGATTCTAGCCTTCAAGAGTTTTTCCAACTCCTTTTGAATAATTGCTTCTAGCACATGGTTAATAGGTATTTTTTTTTCCTAACTAGTTTTATGCCTTCCTTAATGGGGATGGCATGTTGTATAAGACCAGGATCAAAACCATGAAGATCCTCATAAGAACAAGAAAAAACATCTTGAAATTCACCAAGTAGCTTGAAAAACTTCATTTTCTCTTCATCTCAACATTTGGCACCTATTTTAACATTCTTTGGAGCTTCAGGTGTCCCAATGTTCAAGGAGATGGTTTCACCCACCTTCCTTTTCGACTCCTCTTCTTTTTATTTCTCCTTGTTTCCTACACCACTTGAAGAAAATGAACTCTCTAGAGGAGTCAAGGCTTTATATATTCCTTAGGATTAAAAGTTTCATTTTGATTGAAAGAACAAATGCTCTCATCATTAGGGAAGACCTGCCAATATTCTATATTTTCGGGGATATGTGGACGATATAGAGATTGAAAGGTACAATCAGGTCTATGTGGCAAAAGTTGTCGATTAGGGGAGGCTGCAAAAACATCTAATCGATTGACCATTGAGTTTAAATCCCTCTTAACATGAGTTATGTTGAAAGATAGAAGGTTCGAGATAAGCGCCCAAATAGTTTGGGTGTATTGTTTCATCAATTTGTTGCTAGGAGAGTAATTTTACGTACAATATTCACAACAAGCTTGGAATCCCAAAAAAATTAAAGGTGACCATAACCAAGATTATAGGTGTTCTCAATGCCTAGTAGAAAAGATTCAAATTTGGTGACATTGTTTGTGAAAGAAAACTCCAACCTATAAGAAAATTTATGGATCTTTCCTACAATAGAAATCAAGATAATGTCATCTTTGTTACCTTCATTAGAGCATGAACCATCAAAGTGCATGTGCCACATACCATCATCTAAATCAATTTGTTCTAAGGGAATGTTATCCTCCTCAACAAAGATGGAATACACTCCTAGGTCCTCTTTGATATAGTTTACATTAGGTTGTGGGACACTCTCTATGTAAGTTGATATCCTCCCTTMTCTAAGGACTATAATGTTCTTACCATTCYAAGGAATAGATAAAYGTGTCCTRTCGAGTGAGAKATATCCACCTATTAAGGATTTYCGATCTTTGTAATTGAKTAATTTCTTATTGGCATAACGATTACCTAAATAYTARGGGTTGTCCTTATTTCAGGGTGTGCRCATAAAAATAAGGTTACATCTTTAATCTCAYSTATGGTCGTTTGTTGTAGGCTATTATAGGAGAGCATGCTTCTAGAGTTTTCATTTTTACAATACAAGCCTAGCTCTTCCATAATAATCTTYGACATCACACTTGGGSCCRAACCGCCATCAATGAGGTAACAATGGGCTATCTTATCCATAATTTTTATAKAAATGTAAAAAGGGGGATTTTTTATAGGGTATCTAAAGTTATGTACACCTASTTTATTTACAGACAACCATGGACGACAACCATGTCTAGAAGGGTTGTATCTGCTTTGATGTTGGCCAACTRATTCAAGATATTGTAATTGGAAGAGGGSAGAGGAGAGGTTATCCTTGATTGTCGGGAACCTTAGGAACCTGAAAAATAGYAGYGGGTGAGGATMAAAWTTTTCCTTGGGAGCATAGGCTTTGTTYCTAGTATTGATAATCATGACATMTTCTATCTCTRYGAAATCTAGGAAAAYGATAGTAGTTTCTRGTATTTTACCAAAGATATTATCTCTAKCACTCTTCCTTACCTCACATGTGGMTTYCTTGTGGTGTTTCTCRCARAAGTTACACCAACTTCGAGGAAAGATAGCTTTAGGATGAAAATTATTTTCAATTGGATTTCTAAAYGRGGGTGTAGAAGAAGATGAAGCTCCAAGGGTGAGAGGGGAKATAGTTCCCTTTCGMTCRAATGATATCATATTATTATTCATGTATTGTACTAKATGTAAWAGGGYRGACATGTCTGTCTATTTAACTGACTCTCCCTGAGGAAGACCCRTTCTTTCAAGTTGTTCTTCATACTCTGAACAAGTATGCARAGCAGAACCAAAATTATCAATGGATTTTTCCTCAAGCCTRTGACTTTAGGGGGAAGGTAATGCATTGTAGTAATGCATGAAAGMGTCTTGSCTATGAGGTCAAATGAGTTCATGGATTTGATTRTATAAMTTAGTGAAACGCAGGTTGAAGGACCTGATGGTCTCACCATCCTTATAGGTAACATTATTATATTCYTGTAACTTATCGRCTTGGATTTTAGATTTCCCATAAGTGGATCTGAACYAATAKATTAASTCCTCCCAAGTAGGAAGAATCATAGGAGGAAGGTCAAATAAATTGGCCACAACCTTTCCTTCCAAGGAATTGACGAATAWGCACATGCAAGTATCATTGTCATTGGATCCTATGTTATGAAAARCATTAGAAAATGYCACCATGTGTTCGTTTGTAGTGACAATGTTATTTCCTRAAAACCTAGGAAKATTTTYTTTGARTTTAGGAAGTGGATGAGTAGCAGGTTCTAGGTTAAGAGGAGAGGACACATGCCAYGGTGTGKTCRTGGCGTCTTCTTCAAAWTRAAAAATCCYAKAMTTTTTAATGAYTTTGRTGGGATTTGTGGTAGATTGGACATGGATATGGTGKATATATAAGCTTCCAATCACTGACAAAGATGAAKWATGAGAAGAGGAAKCACTTCYAGTGCCACCARYGCCACCACTAGATGCCATCTTGTGSGTGATGGATGAGGGAGAGAAAGACGAACTKGATGAATCARACRAATTTCTCCTTAGAGAACTTTGTTGGGTAGAGAACACAACATTCCTGCTTTTAGAGAACTTTGTTGGATAGAGAACACAACATTCCTGCTTCCTATTTMAGCAATAGGATTRATTTCAGGTGATAAGMCTCTTCTTCTTCTAGAAGCATGAGAGTCTAAGGAMATGAAAKAAAGGCCAAAACTGAAGAAACAAGAARGTTACTATTGATTTCTAGGYTGTCTACRTCTAGCTTCCCAAYRTTCTTGGGAACTAATATCTCTCTCAATTGYTTCCCATGAATGATTAAKCTCATCATGGGTATTGGCAGTGTCTGAAATGGTGTTAAACAGATTCAAAGCAATGCTAGTCTGATCTTGAAGAYYGAGCTCAATATTSGGTTGCCTTGCAACAAGMACAGTCATTAAAAAATAAAGCARTCAAAGAATCAATATCAGAAAAATAGATGTATYGATGAAAAACGAGTATAAAAATTAACTAGAGAGATATTGAAGATCTCCCCAGTATGGTCGCCAAATAAATGTTGAGGAAAAGATATGAAATGATCTTACTCAAGCATTTTYAGAYTCKTCTRGGCTAAAGAAAAATAGRTGGGAATGTCACCCTATGTTKATATCCATMAAAAATCATATCCTAACTCACAATTATTGATTACAAGTGATTAGGATAGTCTTTTATAAATAAAATMTTGCTGRAAAATTCGTTATTTATATGATTTTCTGAATATAACAGTTGYTGAAATAAATGTAGARATAGAAGCAAAGACACCAAGTTGATAATAAATATAGATGAGACATAAAGAAATCCTTTATTTCATTCCAATTCACCAAAGAGTCATTCTATTTAYAMAATTTYGTGAAGAAATTTYGGACCAAAGTCAAACTTAGACATCCCCRATGGAACATACAAAAGGATCTCTGACAGAAAATAAAAAAMCTGGACTTTAAAAGTTRKATCATCTTGCCACAKATTGTTTCCCACTCGACTYTGCRCAATAGCCTTTGTCAGTCATGAAAATTAATTCACAAACAGACAAGTCTACACATACTATCAAATATAGATCAACACCTCTGAAAAACAAGTGTCTGRATGYTGTAATTCATCCCTRAATCTTGTTGTCTACAATAAKACCCTGCTATCATWAAATAAARTTAGGCTTGGGATAAATTAAGGAATGAATGAAAAATGAACTATCTCAACATAAAMTCAAAGAGAAAACCTTAGTATGCTTCTCCTTCTATCCTCCTCTTGTTCCTCCCTTTCTTTTCCCTTTAAGAAAATTAGAATTGGTTRAAGTAGTTGAACTACCTCATTAGTTAAGTTAACTRAAAAACTCAACCAACTTTTTAGTTAGGGGGGAAGAGTAGTAAATCATAATAAGGGATTTAAATAAATAATAACTAGTAGGTGGGACCCATTGTGGCACCCTTTAGCTCTTAAGAATCATAACATAACTAGTTAATTAAG
This sequence comes from Picea glauca, assembly GCA_000966675.3. Lineage (NCBI taxonomy): Eukaryota > Viridiplantae > Streptophyta > Pinopsida > Pinales > Pinaceae > Picea > Picea glauca. The sequence continues at coordinate 39,065 of JZKD02S0873415.1, read as the reverse complement.
AAAAACACCCCTCCTTGTGACTCCCATCATCACATTCACATTTGACCATTTATCTCATTGATATGTGAAATTATTTTCAAAAAAACATATTCCTCATATATCCAAAGAAAACATGTTGTCCAAAACTTATGAAGTCAACTATCATCAACAATAAATAAAATAAAACTCAAAACCCATATTTTCCACTCTGAGATGCAATCTTTCCTTGATTGTTGTTGTCACCCTTTGATTTCTCAAAAATTGCCTTTGGTTGCACGGATCCTTTAGGCCTAATCTCATCGATTACATGAGAACAATCGTCCCTCAAATGCATCTGGGAAGACACAGATTTATCAAAGCCATTGGAGGGTGAGGAAGGGGCAGCAATGGATTTTTCTTTGTTAGGGGCATGGTGGGCCTCGGTTTTCAATTTTTTTCTAGCATGAGAGGACTGAATTGGTGAATGGATAGGTGTAGCTTGGAAAATCTGGTTAATAGGCGGGGGAGAAAGTAAGGACAAATTGGGCCAGCCACAATGTTGGGAGACTGCTCGGTGGATAATCTCTTGCCATTTGTCATTTTTGGGAACCTTAGGTTGAAATGATACATGAGGAGGCACATGAATACCAGGGGCTTGTGGATCTTGGAAGGGAGGCCTTGCAGATCTAGGTTGAACCACTCCTTGCCCAATCCAATTGAAAAATCCAACCTGAAATAACTATCGTAATTCTTGCGAGTTAGCATCAAAGTGTATGGAGAATCTTGGCTTTCTTGGGCCCTTATTCCAATTAAATCTCCCTCGGTTGCCTCTTCCATGGCTACCTCAGCTGAAAAATATCATTCCTACATGCATGATTGATTAGAAAATAGTCCCTTTAACAACCATACATGACAACTCCTTAAAAATATGAAATAGATTTTGGCTCAACAACATATCAGACTCATGCAATCCAATCCATACAAATTGTTTAACTGTTGTCGACGAGAATGGGGTGAAAAAAGGTTCTGGGATATGTGAGGGGCTTGTATTGAGAGAAAATGATAAAATGAGAGGGAAAAATAATCATGGTTACTTCTCAAAGACAATAAACAATCAACTACAATGTAAACCAAAGAATATAAAATTGTTTTCCAATCAAAAGAAAATGCGATTTCAAACTGTTTCAATATAGAATTCTCTTAACTATAATTAAATTTTAAGAACATGGAGTGAACAATGGATGTGGGAAGGTGAGGGGGTGTAATTAGAAAAAAATGAAATAGTGGTAGGGAAAGAGAGAGTATATTGTTCATAAAATTAGTTAAGTAATCCATAAAACCATTATATATCAAACACAAAAGGTCCAACACCAACCAAATAGTCACTGTGACCAAATAATCAATTACTGTGTATAATTCAATCAATTTTGTGCATTAAATTGCTCACTGTTTGTAATCAAATATTTAACACGGTTTCATCAAAACATGCTAGTATGCATTCCACAAAAACCTGTAGAGGAGCTTTGTTCTTCTTATTTATCGAATTAATATTTTAAAACAATCCCCAAATGAAAAAAATGGCCATTTATATCCACTATGTTCAATGTCAACTCATCAACCACTTTCCATCAACAATTAAATTGTAATAAGACCACACTGCCACAACACCCGTTCTTATCTTTGTTAATATGTATGATATTCATTAAACATACATAGTGGACAGTCAAACACAACGATCCATATTTTAATTGCAAAGATATTTATTTTCCATTTAAACACACAGACAACAATTATCATTTCAATTCATATGACGTAGTGGGATACACAGACCACTTAATCAAAACGCAAGATCATTTCTGTGACTGTCATGTATAACTACTTGAATCTAAACATACAGAATGTTGGGCTATCAGTCCAATAAAACGAGGAAACAACAATATGCCCGATATCACCTCACAAATTGATGAAATTAATAAAACCATATTGCTTAAAAACCCATGGCCCTCTCTAAAGGCATAATCAAATAATATCAATAACCTATACAGTGGATGGCCCTACCATGATTACCATGATTTCAATACTCCCATTCAAAAATTTAAAACACACAGTCACAACAATTATTAACTCAACCTATCATGCTGTAAGAATGCCACACATACCCACACATCATGCATGAATGATTTCTATGACTTAATCAATTAAAACTAATGCTTGGTCAATAATTCAATAATGACAATGTAAGAGACAACGACTATGAATTCAATCCAATTCTCCAATCAACCAAATTACCATGCTGAGTTTATCAATTTGATTGTCATAATAACCAATGTAGTGACTAAATACAAAAACCAACACCATTGTCAACATAATCAATCAGAGATGAGCTAGAAATCGAACACTGTTGACAATACCCAACAACTCTTAACAACCAATAGTATACCCGACATGCCATAACGGTTCCCTCTATCAAAACCTAATCTTTATAAATCAAGGGTTTGGTTTGTGGCCCAACACAGGGACATTGGAGTTGACTCCCATCATCGGGTGAGAACCTCCGAGACCAACTCTTCACACACATGGTATACCACCAATGAATTCGCTGACATGGTGACAGTTCGCAAGATAGGAGAGACTATGAACATAGGAGCAAAGGATCCATTTTTTCCTTGTAACAACACTTAGAACATGCAGGGTATAACCCTCGTGGCCCTCCCAATCAACCAACTAACAACGCTGAGATAAAACAGAGCTGAGAATAATAAATATAACCCACTATGAAACCATTAGTAGCATGAACAAACCCATATCCAGGTGAAACAATATGCAGTGACACAAGGTGTTTCAAACCTAGTAAACCCTATAACAACAAATGACTAGGTATGGTGATAAGAAAGCGTGGAGATGGCCAGCCAATCTGGACCGAATAAAAAACCCTTCAACGAAGACTAATAAGGATGACATATGGAATTCATGGCTTCTAACAATCAGAATGATCAATAACATTGTGACTTCAACATTATTATAGTGAGAACCACACCAACGATTCATTCAAGACAAATATCACAAATTTACACAGTTGCGAGACTTAAGGAAAGAACAAACCCATACATCCTGAGCCAATATCTATTTCATGACCAGAGAATATTCATGGATGGCTAAAAGACATACATGTAAGCAAAATCACATTAAAAACGTGAGTTGGCCGAGCGGTTCTTCCTCTGCTTAAAAGTCGGGGCCTAACCACAATAAAACACAATTGAAAAATAGCCAAACTAGGGTGGTGGATAGTGGAAGGAGTAGGAGTGACATGCAATAAATTCATGTCACCTCCACCCCCAATCATTCAATTCCTTAGTACACGCTAGCCATCCTCCCATTAACTCATTCAATTAAACCATGCATTGGAATTAACATCCATCACTTGTCAAACGCGCCACTCACATCATATTGTACCATTCCAACTATACAATAATGCATATCAACCATGTTTCATATAACCAATAAATCGCATAGCTATTACTTGTTAGCTAGGATTAACAATGGTCATTTTAATTTCAATGCATATAGGGTAGCATATTAGTATAGTATAGTTCCCTCCTTTTTCACTTTGTTATATTTCTTTTATCTCGTTTCAACTGATCTTATATATTATTAATAACATGTCTCTTGTGTGGGTGTCACAATAATGAATCCAGGAACAAATAACAATGATGAAAATGGATAACATAGGCCATCATAACATGAAATTAGAGCCTATAGCAACATAAAAAATACATAACATGCCTTATCCATCATTCAATTGTTGCAATTAGAACCAACACATAATGGACCTTATACATAGCCAATAAAACCAAGATTCCATCAACCATGTAAGTAGTGTCGAACAACAACATAAACATGAAATACGAACTAGATATGATCTCCCAACCTAAAAGGGGGTCCAACCTACTAGTATTATATATCTTGTTAGCTTATAATAATAGGCTTTAGCAATACTTTGCAGGCAAAAACTTCATTGTGATTTTAGTCATCAACAATATTTGTATGTGATCTACAAGAAAATTGACACGAGTTATTATGGTGAAAATGACGATGAGAATGATATATTGGAAAAATTCAAGCATCTTGTTGATGAGGAGATGCAGGGTAGAACACTGAGGGAGTGGAAAAGGATCAATTCTATCTAGAGGTAGGCCATATTGACGATCAATAGTGAGGATGTTGTTTCCATTAATATGGTCCTATTGACCTAATATGATGATGTTACACTGCTTAATATTTAGCAATAAGTAATGTAGACAAAGCTTATGGATCATTAGTTGTTTTTCCAAATGTGCATTTTAAATTCTATTAAATATACAATATGGAGATTAGGTCAATATTGAGGCTAACACAGTTTTATAATTAAGGCATCCACCAGAGTCCTTTCTTGTTGAACATGGAAGAGGGGCATTGAGAATCTTCAATCATAGAGTTTGGCAGTCCTAATTATGCCAAATTAGGGGCCAAGATTATAGAATTGGAAGGGAATGATGCCACAGGAAAGGCCCCAGTTATAGACACTTTGGGGATACAAAATTAATACCCATTCCAAAAAATCTATTCGATAATCCCCCTCGAGGTGAAGAATAGGAGGTGTAGGTATGTGATATACAAGTGAATTGACGCCAGTTATATTATGGATACATGAATGATGAGGATGGTATCTTGGAGAAAGTCAAGTGGCCTATGAAGGAGGATATGTGAGGTAGATCACCAAGGAATTCATAGAGGATTGACTCCATGCACTAAATTATGAGAGGCACTAAAGAGTGACCTATGTTTTTTCCTTTGCAAAGAAAAACCTCCACTATAACAACCCTAGTTAAATAGATGCATAGGGATTATTAAGTAAAATTAATTAGATAATTAATTGTCCTAATATGGTTTTAGTTAAACAATGATTAGTATTAATAATATTAATTAAT
>JZKD02S0873371.1:0-14162 GCA_000966675.3 Picea glauca | reverse complement strand
CAATGGAGGTTAGGGCCAAGTGCTAATATTGGGTGACTTTCACAGAATAGATACCCACCATTCATAGTTCTGTAACCAAAGGGCTCCAATTTGAATGTTATAAGCCAGATACAATAATTGTAAACTTTCCTAGGTTGGGAAAGGGAGAAAACTTGTTGCATCAAGATAATTAGAAACCATTAGAAAAAAGGCGGTTGGTGTCTATTAAAATTCATGATAATGTTGGCCATGAAATACCTTATCAGAAAATGCCCATAGGCTGAGTGACACTAACATAAACGAGGGAATATCTTTGACAGATGATGTGATTATGTGGCAGTTATCTATTAGAGCTTGAGCTCAAAGGTGTCAATGAACCTACCAGAGAGCATAAGGAAAAATTGTCGAATGTTTCCTAGCTATCAAAGGTGTGCTAATTAAGTTCACCACTATCCGAATTTGTTTGTTAACTATCTCACATTGATTGGGTGTTGAACTAACTTACATTGATTGACGGTCGCACTAGAGGATATTAAATTATCTCCAACTAATTAGAATAATTCAAAATCCACTTGCACACATTAATGACTCTCAACTATGAATAATTTCAATACAATTAAAGAGTGACATACATATTGTTCGATAAACCTGAGTATTACTGTCCATATATTTAATTACATTACCGAAAGTTGATTGGTTAGTTAATTTAAGATGGTGATATAACCCACCAAAATTCAATTCCCCAAATGTGTATCAAGTTACACCCCTTAAGTGTGAAGTTGTTATTTCAAACAAAAATAACAATTTTAACACTATCCCAATTGCAAAGTTAATATGTGACACTAAAAAATAATGAAAAAGGCATTTCCTCACAAACTTCTCTTTTCATATTGATGAGCTAAGGTTCATGATAATGACCATGGTTTATAGTGGTAGTTGCTCGAGTTATGAGATTCATCTAAATGTTGAAGACATGTTACCAATTTTTCTATTAAATTCCAAAAAAAACACTTCAACCAAATATTTGGTTTTCACTATGATTAACTTAATCATTTTATTTATCATTTAATCAATGTCTTTATTTACAAACTTTTTCAATACATTATTCTTGTGATATTTTCTATTACACATTGTGGATTTGGGTAGGGTACCACAAGTAAAATTAATAAATAAATTTATCGTTAATCCTCTCCAAACAAATATGTATATGTGGCATTTTGGATTTGGATAGAGTGTCACAAGTACAATTAATAAGTTGTATGAAGTTTTATGGTTATTCTTCTTAAAACGAATATATTTATGAGGTAGTGTGGATTTGGATAAGGTGTCACAAGTAAATTTAATAAATCTTTTTATGAAAACAAATATATTTATATGTTTATGGAAAAAAGTTGAAAACAAATATATTTATATGTTTATGAAATTAATATTGAAAAATCTCAAAATATTTAATATAAATTTCAAATTATAATCAATTTAAACACATCATTAAATTCAAAATAAACACAATATCCATTTCTTAAAACCATTTGTTTCCTCCCACTGTGAAGGAATGGTAAGGTTGCCATGAATGATGAGTAAAAAAATTGTTAAAAAACCATCATTTCCTTGCCAAAAAACAATTTCCTCTCTTTATAAATTTAAGATGTAAACATACACTTCCACATAACAAATTGTATTCGAAGTTCAACTTAATTATTTTCATAATAATAATTTTAATTAAAAAAATCTTATATGAATTACAACACAAATTAGCAAAGCTCTTTTTATATGAAATCTACAAACATCCATTAATACTACATGAAGAGAAAGTCCTTTTGTGGAAAACATTCATAAGATATGAGAACCAAGAAACTTAATTATGTTGAATCCATGTATATAGGGATAGATTTTTCCCAAAACATGTCATCCAAACCACCTTCTATCTATACAACTCCAGTCATCAAGCATTTCATGCTCCACCTCTATACACTACCTCCACTGAATCCACCTCTATACACCACCTCCACCAACCTCCACCAGCTCCACCTCTATACACCACCTCCACTTTACTCATCTTGACCTCGTCCCAGAGGTCTCCAGTTGTTCCATTATACCGATCTAATCATATTTCCTCACCACCTCATTCACCACTTCCTTCTGGCTTGATCAATTTAACAAGTTAATCAAACATACGACACAGTTTGTGAGAGGTAGAAGATAAATGTAAAACATTAGTTGTAGTTCCTCCCAAGTTTCAAAAAACTTGATCATCATGAAACATGACACGACTTTAGTAGCTCCATCATGGCCAATATTATTACATGAGTCTACAAAGTGAGTAATTTCATAATCTCCATTCAAGGCTTTAAGAGAATACAATTATTTCTATGTTGAAGCCCACCAATTTTTCAACTAAGAAATGAAGCATCTAATGGCTTGGATTCGTTCCTATCTCAAAAGAAACTAAAGATGAACATTCAGGTTTTGTTCTAACGGGGGAATCGAGAATATTGGCTCTGCCCTTTTATTTAAATGAGACGGGCTTGCCTCAGTAAAGAATGGCCGAGACCAAAAAAAGGAAATAGAAATGTGTTTTACGCTAAAACTTGCACCTTAGACATACCAGAACAAAGCATTTGGATTAGAGTAGTGTTTCCACAAGGTTTGTATCGAGCATATATATTTATATCTATCTATTTTAACTTCCTCCGGGAACTTCAATAGACATCATGGCACAATCTAGCGACCACTTTATCATTATAGGAATTGTGCTATAAAGTATTCATCTTCATAGTTATGCAATTGTTTACGATGCACGCTCCATTTTAAATTACTTTGCATGCTCCATTCTATATTTATATCTTGATAGTTATGTATTTTCTTATTTATAAGGGTTGTATCAACTTTTGTGAAAAATAAAATGACTATAAATCTATGGTAATTTTTTATACCTATAGTGTGCAAATGCCACAAGTGGCAAGACATGAATCAAGTGGAGAAGCAAGTAGCTCCCAACAACTTGACAACTTTGACACTAAATCTATGTGGTGAGAAGAGCTTGCAACTTGATCGCTATGGCTTCCAAGAAATTTAGTTACTGAATGGATGACTATATCAGCATCCTAAACAAAATTTCAAGAAAATATTAATCACAAATAGTTTATCCATACCTTTGTTCATATTATTTGTCAAGGATATTACTAGAGTAGAATCAAAAAACCATTGTGTTGGTTTGATTTCCTAATTCCTAGTCAATTAATTGTCTCTCGAAAATTCAACAACCATTATGGCACAATCTGGCAACCACTTTATCATTATAGGAATTGAGCTATAAAGTATTCATCCTTCTAGTTCTACAGTTGTTGGCAATGATCACTCCATTCTGACCTGATATTGTTAGAGCATTTGCTTATTTACAAGGTTTGTATCATTTTTTTGTGAACAATATATTGAATATAAATATGTGGTACTTTCTGATACATGTAGTGTTTGAATGTCGCAAGTGGCAAGCCATGAATCAAATGGAGCAACAAGCATCCCCCAATGACCTACCATCTTTGAGGCTAACTCTATGTGGTGAGAAGAGCCTACAACTACTTCTACAACCAAATTTCCATGGCCACCAAGAAATTTAGTTACTAAATGGATGACCATATCAACACTCCAAACAAAATTTCAAGAAAATATTAATAAAAAATATTTTATCCATACTTTTGTTCATATTACCTATCAAGGATATTACTTGAGAAGAATTAGGAAACGATTGTGTTGGTTTGCTTTCCTAATGCTTACTCAATTAATTGTCTCTGAGAACTTCAATAGACATTATGGCACAATCTTGCGACCACTTTATCATTACAAGAATTGATCTGTAAAGTATTAATCTTGCCAGTTTTACAATTGTTGACAATGCACGCTCCATTCTGACCTAATATTGTCAGAGCATTTGCTTATTTACAAGGTTTGTATCATTTTTTTGTGAACAATAAACTGACTATAAATCTGTGGTACTTTTTGATACTTGTAGTGTGTGAATGTTATAAGTGGCAAGTCATGAATCAAAGAGAGCAGCAAGCAGCCCCCAGTGACCTGCCATCTTTGAGGCTAAATCTATGTGGTGAGAAGAGCCTACAACTACTCCTGCAACCAAATCACTATGGCCACCAAGAAATATAGTTACTTAATGGATGACCATATCAACACCCTGCATAAAATTTCAAGAAAATATTACTCACAAATATTTTATCCATACTTTTGTTCATATTACTTGTCAAGGATACTACCAAGGTAGAATCAAGAAACCATTGTGTCGGTTTGCTTTCCTAATGCTTAGTCAATTAATTGTCTCTTGAAACTTCAATATCCATTATGGCACAATCAGGAACCTTGGGTGTTTTTGACACGAATACATGCAGTGTGTTACACCTCAAATTCTCTACAGTGTGTTGATGAAAAGGAATGGAAGTCCTTATAAAAATATTTTCAAATCTTGTTGGGCTAAGGCAAGATAGCAGGGATTATCACCCTAGGTTTATAGCCTTAACAAAAATATCAATTGGTCCTCAAGCAATATGTACTTGTGCCTAACGGTATTTTATATGTTTGTGGTTTATCAAAGAAAATAAGAGAAATGCTTGTAATCAAGATTTAAAACATATTTCCCTCGGATGGGGTGCCACGTAGCACAAGAGAGGCCATGCAACCCCCATGCAATTCAAGTCATAAATATGGTAGGTCGCCACCCCAAGCCTCATTCTCAGATGGAGGACAACCATAAATGCACACAGAGAATGGAGGGACAGCTCCCCCGCCCAGATTTAATGGCGCCCTCAATGAGCCATAGAAGGGGGATGACGACAGGTACGGGAGGTGGCTGCATGGTCATTTCAACCTCTCGGATATTATTTCAGGTTGTCCATGGCATGTTACACTATGTTTCTTTGCTCTGTCGAGGCTCCACTCTACTCAGTTATCCGTCTCTGTGTGACCTCGCTCTCAGATTTATCTGGCCTCCAGGTTTTGTCATGTCGCGTGATCAAGGGAAACCCAGGAGGGGACCCTCTTGGTATTTTTATGTTGCAAGGCAGAGACGTATGCGCAATTTAGAAAGAGCATCCTTGATAGCTCGGACATAGCAAATCAAGAAGTCAACGATGCCTCCAATGGACTATGTGGAGGAGGAAATCCCGGTGGAACCAATTCAAGTTCCACCAGACTCCCTCCTCTACATAGTCTCGGACCCCCAGAATAAACCCAACACCGGGACTACAACAATGGATACAGAGACACCCATGGAGGGAGCTACTTGCATTGTCTAGGAGGAAATTCCCCGGACGGATTGTCAAGTTGATCCTCCTATGCTCAATCCAGACACGGGATGCGACCAGAGTCCATCTAACCTCCTCACTCCGGAGCACTTGGAGCTTATCTTTGAGATGGGGAGCTATATGATGGAGAATTTCAACCAAAACACCCTTCTTAGCAGTAGAATCAACACGTTGTTCTATGCCTTCTCAAACACGCCAGCCAAACAGAGATGTTCGACCTACGCGTTGCCTTTTTCACTCACTCCTCACAACGACACACATCATGGAGGCTCTCCAGATGGAAGGTTCCACTATTCAAACAGCCCTTCTAATGTTTAAATTTTCTCAGCTCCCTGCACTCCATTTGCATGGAAATGGGATTTTTTTTCTTGTCTTCCTGCTCAGGATCTCTATTCAGTTTGAATTATCAGTTTTTGAATGCATGTCTAGTTAGCACTGTCAACACTATCTGTTGCCACTTGCTTTGGTTTCCATTTGTATGGCGGAGCAAGTGGCGACTGGTACTTTTGGCCACAAGTATAAAAGGTTGCCATATGTTTCAGTTTCCACCAATTTGGAACAATAGGTGGCAAGCCTGTGAAACTGATAAATTTTGTACAGTGACAAAGGATTAATCAAGAAATATCACTTTTTATTTACAAAATAATAAAAAATAATAAGATAATAAAATAAAAAAAAATAAAATAAAATAAAATAAAAAAATTATAACATATTTAAGAAATAATCAAAAAACAAATCTGAGACATCATTACACATCAAGTCCAAAGATGAGACCCAAAACCAGAAATTATTTTATTGATTCAATTCTAAATACAACCAAACACTCTCTTTTCATACCCCTGTGTGGGTAAGGACCAAAGTAAGACTAGAATTCTAAGGTGGAATGTTACAACATGCATAGACCACTAGTGTCTTTTAAGAAAATACCAAGACTGAGAATACAAAATCAACAAGCCACAAATGTACCATTGTCTTGACTCATCAAAATAATTCTAATCAGCACTGAAAACTAATTAAGAAATCAAATTACAATTAACAAGCTATCAAAACAAATGATTAACCTTTTGAAGCATGTCAACAATCTATGATTATAAGTCCTTATTGTCACCTTCAATAAAACCATGTTGTCAACAAGAAGATTCAACCCTTATGTAATTCAGAAATGAATAGAATATAAATGTTATCTCACTTTAGAGCAAGAGAAAACCTTATCATATTTTTGTCTCTCTATTCTCTCCTTTTGTCCCTCCATCAGGTCCTTCTTTTATTCTCCAAAAGGTAGTTTAATCGGTTTCAACTACCTTTAGTTAGATAGTTAACTAACTTTTAGTTAAGTGGGACAACTTTAACAAATAATTATAATAAAAGAGTTTTATTAAATAATAACTAGTAGGTGGGGACCCCCTATGTAACTTTATTGTTCGATTTTTCAATATCCCCTTGTACATCCATAAACTTATCATGTATGTCATACCATAAAATAAATGCACATCCATCAGTCCCCAAATAAATAATCATGCCATAAATACACTTGTGACTCCCAAAAATAATTCAATCATGCCAAAAATAGATAAATGTTGTTTGTTGTCCAAATATAAAATCTGTATATGTCCAATAGTCAACTGTAAAGAAAAGATTCATCATAAAATAAGATTTAAATTTCATATTCTTCTAGGGAGGTAGTCAACTGTAAAGAAAAGATTCATCATAAAATAAGCTTTAAAATTCATATTCTTTTAGGGAGGTTCTCTTGCTTTGTCCACTGCTCTGAGATGATGCCACCCTATGTGTAGGTAAATCTTTCTTGGTAGGATTATTACCTTCGTTTGTTGACGCTTCAGGGTGCATATGACCAAAGGTGATGTTTTTGGGCTCAAAATTTAGGGGAACGAAATGTGAAGTAACAGAATAAGAAGAGTTTTTAGATGAATTAGAGCTAGGTGACATGGCAAGTTGTTTCCCTTTACTAGGTTCATGCTCTTGAGATAAAACTCTGTTTTTATCAGGTTATTGAGCTGACAGTGCATCTAAAGCCATGGAAACAACATGCTGAAGTGGTTGCTTAGGAGGAGGTGGAGGTAGTGGTAAAGATATAGTAGGCCAGCCCTGGTGGTGAGCTTGAGGATCATGAACTACTTCATTCCAGCCATCATTAAGTGGAATTTCAGGTTGCATGGATACATGTGGTTCTACATGAATGTCGGTGATGTTAGGATGAGGTCGCAATGGGGGTCTGACAAGTGGTGGAGGAGGAATGAATAATACTTGTCCTGCTAGATTGAGAAGGCCAGTTTGCAAGAGTTGATTAAATTCTTCGGAATCTGCATCAAAATGAACAGAGAATCTAAATATTTTATTTTCCCCTAGTCCAACCAACTTGTTAGCACTTCCTTTATTTTCTTTATTATCTCCGTTATATCAATTGCTTCAACGACTAAAAAAGCTCATCTATTTTACCATGAATATTTGATTAGAGTATGCATAAAAAAATACATAAATCATCAAATATAATTTTGTGTATAACATAATTTAAAAGTGGCTTTGACTCAATCATTAATCAAGCATGCAATCAGCCAAAGCAGAATGAGGGAAAGTAACCCGGGATCAAACAAATTTCTCTATTTTGAAACATATCCAGACCTCATAACTCTTATTCTTCCACAAACTGGTATCTATTTAAGAACATGGGACTTATAATGAAATTGGGAAAATGAAGGATATTTTAATGAATGTAAAGTGAAAGTAAATGATGGGAAGGAGAGAAAAATGTTCATAACCATAACCATAACATATAAGTTGTCAACCTTCATTCAAAATCTTTGTACTTATTCCCAATTCCAATCATCAATCTGACATGTCAATCCATTTGTTCATTGATGTTTAATTATATGTTAAGTATCATTATGATAGAAGATTAATATCTCTACTATATTTCTTTTGAATCCCTTCGATTTATTTATATAACAAGGGGAAGAACAATGAAATTAAATGAAAATGGTATTGGGATTTTGGGAATAATTTATGTAAAGTAAGAATCTGAGAGGAATTGGTCCTGCAAATAAATAAGTCAGACGTCTTATTTCATATGATTTTCTTCCAACATTTAAACTTGTATTTGGGTGATGAAGAAACAATCTTGTAATTGTACTCTTTTGGAACAGAGATCATGATCCAATTTTTCATGCCAACTGCCAGCAATTTTCCTTTTAATAGAAACAACTTTTATTTTGTACAACGTGGGGAGAAAGATGGGATTTTAGTGAAAGACGAATTTAGGAATTAGGGAATAACTCATGAAAAATAAAATAATGAAAGGAGTTGATCCTGTGTCAAAAATAAAAATACTTATGTTCCATTGATGCTTACAAAAACTTCATTTAACTCCCAATTACTTAAACTGTCATCATTAATCATCGATAAATCCATTAAAAATTTTAAAAATCTTTCATAGCAACAAAATCGTGCATGCAGTTATTCAAATCCCAATAATTTTGCATGTTGATAGGCTATATAGGTTAAGCATTGAATCATTTACATAATGCTTCTTTTTCAAAAACCAAAATCAACCTCATCCAATCAAATAAAGAAATCGAATTGAACCCAAAACCTGATAAGAGGATTTCCACTCCACGACTCAACATTTTTCAAATGTATTTAATATTGACAAGGGTTTGAAATTTTAAAAAATTTACCAGAATTTTATCATACATTTTCCATGTTGAACTTTCGAAACCAGAAGTTATTAAACTTTTGTCAATCAAATGATTTCTTGTTGTAAAAACTATGTGTACAATATGAACACACACGCCAAATACCTGGCCATTTCAACAATATTTTTCTGGGTCAAAGCAAACTCGAGGAGCTTCAAAAGGTTTGAACTATAAAATCAAGTATGAAGGTTTTGGAAATATCTGCGCAAACATAGACATCCATGCTCATCAAAACTTCAAACCAATGACTATATAACCCATATAGAGAACGAGGGTATGAAATTGGGTGCTAATTTTCTTAGCAAAATTATATATAGGGTTTTGGGTTTTAACATATAAACTTATAATAGTTCACATTCAGAGGCATGCAACTGAAATGAAGTTGCATCAAACAATTATCTATGACATAACGACATTAAATTGTTATGGTTCGTCCTTATATCACCAGTGTTCCAGTATGGCGAGTCTTTCTAAAACTCAAACCCTTCCCCAAGAATTGACTTAAATTCGATACCATCAAACTGTTGGTCTAAAAAACAAAGAAAACTAGCAAGGGCACAAGTGTGACTAACAGAGGAAAGGACTAGTTATACATTACTTCAGAACCAAGGTTAAGCAATATAAGCTTGATATTGGTATCAATGTCATCTTCAACAACTCGAGTTAGAGTTTTTCTAAAAAGACTTGGCTTTAAACCATAAAAGACTTGGCTTTAAACCAGAAAAGACTTGGCTTTAAGCCAGAAGAATCAAATTGTTTTCAAAGTAGAGTGGGAGAAACATGGAATTTGTGTTTGGAAGACATAACATATTTAATTTGTAGAGGTATTAAAGACCCATTTAAGGTGAAAGGAAGAAAAACACACCCAAAAAACAATTTACATAGAACCACTTTAAAAATTATTGTTGCAAAATAACCAAACATGTGATGAAAAATGAGCTAGAGTCTGCATACCTTCACAAGTGCTTCAAATATGCATGAAACCCGACGCAAATAGTTGTGGAATTGCTAGGGTTTGAGCTCTGTAACCACATTGTTGTCAAAGCATAGAAATTTTGAACAACTCGAATGAGCAATGCCAAAACCAAAATGGGATATGGGTGAAAAAACTCGGGTAATGGTGAATTGAATGCATGGCAGTGACCACGTCGTTTCCATACATGCATGCACTCAACCCTAATGCCAACTCAACTTCCACCTTTCCAAATACATGATATAGCAACCAATCAACAAACATAAGGAATGCCAAATGAGCACAAAACCATACACTATGTATGTCGGTGTTAAATGACAACCACTCAAATGACAACTTGGAACATGTCTAGGCCTATTCTCATTAATAATAATATCAAATCAGACTTATTGGTAACAGTGCCCAGCTTTAAAAAAATCCATTGCACAGTTAATACCATAAATCCAATACTTTCACATATACCATATGTATCACGAAAATTCATAATCTTGCAAATACAACCCCATTTACCATCTTTGCAACATAACTCATGGATATCATGTGCTATGGGTATGAGCTCAATACTACAATATAGTATGCAACATTTGTGACATGAAGTTTGAATTCCATATGTCGAACCATTGCAAGCCAAATATTGCAATATAATCGAACCACTTTTATAAGTGTGGAGACAACAATTATAATATGGTAATAAAAACATTATGTATTGCCATGATAACCTTTGTTACTTGTGATAAGCATGTAACCGCCCAAAAAAATTGTAGGTGTAAACAACCAATACTAATAACCATTAAGTTGTTGCAATATATAAGCCATGAATCCACTATCATAACATGATGTGAGCCTATAGTATATCAAATCTTTTCTGCTCTTGCAATTCCCATAAACATAATATTCATATGGTGATGATTATAGATGCATGGGTAGAGAGATCTTTTGAACTTGGTGAATAAGGATTTATTTTACTAATACAACCAACTTAAGATGAATGTTATAATCAAATTGAAGACTGCAAAAAATAACATTCTTTTTTTTTTCCCTCTAGGGGGTCCCACCTACTAATTATATATTTATATCAGGATTTTAATATGCCTTGCAACTATTTGCAGGCTATTGTTATTAGTGGCAAGTTTGCGAGTCAACATCTGGAGACTCCACAGGGCGGTCAATTTTAATTGGCTAGAACTTTTGAATCTCTGGTTTTGCTGGAATCATATTTTTCTAAAAACTATCAAAAAATTTATGATATGCTCTTGCATGAAAAACTGTATGCAATGAAGAAAAGGAAAGCAAAAAAGGGACAGAGCTTTGATCATCAAGTTTCAGCAGAAAAATTGTAGATGTAGGTTACTACTACATAAGTAGCAATGCAGACTAAAAGAGAACCATTTGTCTTTGTTGTTCTTATTATTTTCAAAATAGATCAATAAAATTTTGCAGACAATGTGACCAAATAAGTGGCTTGAATGATCCACCTTGACTCAAAAATTCAGAAATGAAACATAAAATAAAACGGATGCAAAATCAAGATGAAATCAAATGGTACACATAGAAAAGGAATAAATACAACTGAAAAACAAATTTATACAAAAATCATTAGAAATTTAATCAATCAACCATCATGGTTCAACATAATTCTTTAAATGTGAACCATTTGTTGGATACAAAAACAATTGCCCTTCCATATCCTTTAATAAGTAGGATTTTTTACCGATTACAGAAGCAATTTTGTAGCGACCCAACCAAAATTTCTTAAACTTGGAGTGTTTTCCTTTATCAACATGTGCAGAATCCCAGAGAAACACTTTCTCATCAACCCCAAAAACAGTTGATTTAGTCTTTTTGTCAAAATACTTCTTAATAGATTGATGCATTTTCCTCATATTTTTTAGAGCATGATTCTTTTGTTCTTCCAAGGCTAGCAAGGCATTTATTCTCTAAGAAATATCTATTGTGCTTAATTCACCATCATGTAATGCTAAATGAAGTGAAGTAAGTTCAAGTTCTACGGGAATAATGGCTTCATGCCATAAAAAATTTGAAATGGAGTATGACCAGTACTAGACCTGGTAGTGGTCCGGTGTGCCCAAAGTGCATATGTGAGTAGTGTGTACAACTGATGAGGTTTATCACTATAATCTTCCTTAAAATTTTAACCATTTTTTTATTGGTGGACTCAGCCTGCCCATTTCCTTGCGGATAATAGGTGGATGAAGCAAAATGTTTCACCCGGATCACAAAGAAATTGAGTGAATTTTGAAAAAATAAAAGTTGGTCCATTATCTGAAATAATTTCAATAGGAAGACCAAAGCGAGAGAAAATATGGGATTCCAGAAAAAGAAATGACATGCTCATATTGTGCACGCTTGAGTGGTACAACTTCAATCCACTTAGTAAATTAAGTTTTTGTTGTAAGAATAAAAATGTGTCCAACACAATATGGACGATTGATAGGGCCAATGAAATCTAAGCCCCATTTTGAAAATGGAGAATCAGGGAGAACATGCCACAAGGGCAAGGAAGAGAATTGTTCCTTGCCAATAAACTTTTGGCATTTATCACAAGCCCATGTGAACCTAAAATAATTTTTGAAAATTGAGGGCCAGTAATAACTTGTTTTGAATATTTTTGAAGTAGTGGCTTTTGCTGCGAAGTGACCACCAATATGGATGTTTTAATATGTTGATCCATGGATTTCTCTTAAGACTTAATGGGTTGTTGTATAATCTATACAACATAACAACATTCCATCAGCAAAACTGTTGAACAAAGAACTACATAGGATCACATATTTGGAAGCTTCAAGGCAAATTCTCTTGCGTTGATGAAATTCAAGGTAATCAAGACATTTTTGTAATTGCGGATAATAAATAAGGTCCTTATACCAAGGATGTTCAACTAAATCTAGATTCTGATTTTCAATAATAAAAAATAGTGTTGATAAAGTATTTTCATCATTTTCAGGAGAAACACTTAGTTCAGGATGTTGGTTCAAGTGCAGTGTTAAGTATCGTCCCTTGATTGTTTTTTAAGTTGTGATTGTTAAATCGTGTTCTTGGATTTTGCAAGCCAATGTGCAATTTTTCCTAAAAAATGTGTTTGTGAGAGTAAAAACTTGACAACAGGTAAAGGGAATTTTACCTGTGTGTGCTTGCCAACAATAAAAAGGTGAAATTTTCCGATAGCCTTTCCAAGAGCTAAAGTATTTTTTTCAATAAAAGAATATTTGATTTCATCATCAGCTAAGCTCTGACTCATGTAAGCCATCGGTTGTTCATTGTTTTGATTATCCTTTTGAAGAATAATGGCAGAGATTGCTTGTTAAGTTGAATTTGTATAAATAATAAAGTCTTTATAAAAATTTGGTTTCATCAAAACTGGTGCAGAACCTATTGCCTTTTTTATTCCTACGAAGGCCTTTTGAGCATCCTCTTTCCATGAGAAATATTGATCTTGTTTTAGCATATTATGAATAGGCTTGGAAATTACAACAACATTAGGAACAAATCTTCTAACAAAGTTAATTATGCCCATAAAAGATTGAATTTCCTTTTTATATGTACGGGCTTGAAGATTTAGAATGGCGATAACCCTCTAGGGATCAATACTCATTCCTAAATAAAAAACAATGTGACTTAGAATCTTTCCTTGAGTGACACCAAAAACAAATTTTGAAGGATTTAAAGACATGCCAAATTTTCTACAATGCATTAAGACTTTTCTAATATGATCAAAATGATCTTCTCGGTTTTTAGAGTAAACGGTTAAGTCATCAACATAAATCTGAAATATCTTACCAATAAGATCGTCGAAAGTTATTTGCATAGCTCTCTCAAAAGTAGCACCCGTGTTAATTAAGCCAAAAGGAATTCGTTCATAAGTGAAGGTGCCCCATTGAGTTGTAAAAGTGGTTTTATATTTGTCGAACCTCTTGACTCTAATTTGATTGTATCTTGAAAATCCATCAAGAAGGGACATCATCTATGACCATGCCACTTGCTGCAAAATCATTTCCATATTAGGAAGGGGAAAATTAACTTTTATACTTGCTCTATTAATTGCACAGAAATATACGCATAGTCTAATGTCGCCATTGTTTTTCTGTATAGGAACAAGGTTAGACACCCACTCAGAGTATTTAACAGGAAAGACAATATGAGCATTTATTACTTTTTCCACTTCTTTTCTTA
>JZKD02S0873327.1:0-14163 GCA_000966675.3 Picea glauca | reverse complement strand
AATCATAATAGGGTCATAAATAAATAATAACTAGTAGGTGGGACCCCTTGTGACTCCCTTTAGTTCATAACAATCATAACCATCATAACATAATCCATTAGTTAAACAAACACACCCCCTTGTGCCTCCCCTAAAACACATTTACTTTTGACAATTTTAACTCATGAAATTTGAAAACATTTCAAAATAATACTCATATATCCAAAATAAAACATGCTGTCCAAAATCCATAAAGTCCACAGTCATAAAACAATAAATAACATAGAATTCAAAAACCATATTTTCCAGTCTGTGATGCAACCCTTCCTTGGTTGCTGCTGTCACCTCTCGATTTTCCTGAATTAGTGGGCTGGGAAGAGTCTTTAGGATTTATCTCACTGATCACATGGGAACAATCATCCCTCAAATGCATCTGTGAAGACACAGATTTGTCGGAGTCATTGGAGGGTGAGGAAGGGGCAACAATAGCTTTTCCTTTATCAAATGCATGGTCGGCCTTGATCTTCAATCTCTTGCTGGCTTGGGAGGATTGCACTGACGAGTGGTTAGGGGCAGCTTGGACAATGGGGTTCAAAGGTGGAGGAGAAGGCAAAGTCAAGTTGGGCCAGCCATGGTGTTGGGAGACTGTTGAGTGAACAATCTCCTGCCACCCATGATTTTCAGGGACTTCGGGCTGTAAAGAGACATGAGGAGGCACAATGATGTCGAGGGCTTGAGGGGCTTGGAAAGGAGGCCTTTCAGGCCTAGGTTGGACTATTCCCTGCCCAATCCAATTACAGAATACAACTTGAAATAATTGGCCAAGCTCTTCTAAATCAACATCAAAATGTATAGAGAACCTGGGCCTTCTTGGGCCTTGTTTCTAGTTACCTCTACCTCTATTTCCTTGGCCATGGATTCCCCGACTGAAGAAACTCATCCTACATGTGTAATCGATTAGAAAATAGTCTTTTAAATAGCCATGTATGACAACTCTTAAAATAAAAAATAGATTTGGCTCAGAATGTATTAGGCTCATGCAATTCAATCCATACAAATTGTTCTAATGTTAATCAAGGAGTAAGGGGTGAAACAATGTTCTGGGAAATGTGAGGGGTTTGTATTGAGAGAAATTATGATATAATGAAAGGGGAGAAGAAATGGTCCCTTCTCAATGATAACAATAATCAACTGTAAATCAACCAAGTAAAACCTCACTGCAATCTACCCAAGATATTGCCACTTCATCCACTTAACACAAAAATTCTCTTGGCTATAATCAATATCAGAACAGGGAGTGAAACAATGAATCTGGGATATCATGTGAAGGGTTTGTAATTAGCGGAAAGTGAGATAATGAGAGGGGAGGATAATGATTACTGTTCATGAAATTAATCAAGCAATCCATAAAACATTCCACAACAATAATAGATGCATCAACCAACAATGAGATGACTGAGTAATAATTCCTGTGTATTTGATTAGTTCAATGTCCATTAATATCCAACACAGTGCCATTACAAAACAATAAGTATTTCACATAATTTTTAAGAATATTTGTTCCCTTTATTCGCACATTTTTCATTTTATAACAATCAACAACAACACTCATTCCCATTATGTAATCATTAAAATCCACCACTGCCATACATTTCTTCAATCCACATCTATATTTAAAATTCATGTTTCCAGAATAATAATTGTAATGATATTCGTTTCCATATATATATGCAGTAAAAGACCAAACTAATCAAAACCTCACATGCCACGCCTGGAATGACAATTGACTATACAACCAACAACCACCATTTAGACACAGGCTATGCAAGGGTATATTTCCAAGGCAATGTAACCATGCCACTGTAAAACAAAACAACTCAATGTGACTTAAAAATGAGCCAAATATCCAACACGACTGTCATCAACAATGGTCAATTTCAATAAATAACTTGCTTAAAAATCTCAGGGTATCATTGAGTATAAAAACAAACTATCCATACTACACACAGAGCACAACTAACCAAACTCCACAATGCAACATTTCCACTTATCACAACAAACACACAGTCATGACAATAACTCAACATATCGTGCTGAGGCTGTGAGCATTAATAAGTGGTTGGTTTGTTTAAGTCACACTATGATTTCAATCAAGCCGTGCACACTCAAGATTATTCAACCAACAACACAAGGATGCCATGGATATTCCTTCTATAGTTATCTAGTTCGATTATCATTCGGCCTCAGGGAAGCCATAGTTATTATGTCCCATGTTTCATTTGCAAAACACCATACACAGAATGCGACCTGTGTGAGCAACCCTAAGCATTCATGACCAATGTTAGTCATCAACCAAATCACCATAAGTGAAAAACTAGTGATTGTACATCAATCAACAATTCACCACTGTGGTAAAAAAAGTCAATCAACTGAACAAGATGTGGTAGCTGTGTATACCCATGTATCCAATCTAAACGGGGAGAGTCCCTTCCATTAAAAACACTTGAGTTCTTTGACATCAGGCGGGTGACTGCAAACTTTAGAAGCACACATTTTCAATGTAAGGTTCACGCTATTATCATAGAGGAAGTCATGAAAAGCCATACCAACAGGACTGCTATATGACCAACGAGTGAGCCCGTATTTAAAGTAAGAGACCACAATAACTGGAAACAACTTGACATGCTCGACAATCTCCCTATGTGACTCCAGTTTGGAGGGTTAGGTGTTTACATGGTAGCCATCACAGGAGGAACGAAACTAACTTCAGTGAAACTTCGAGACCAAAGATGTACGCATAAGGAGAACTATGACGCTTGTGAACGGGAGACAATTCCTTGACAGGGCCGTAACAGGAAAATAGGTCTCTAGTTAAACCCAAGAGTCATGAAGACAACCATCCAACCGTGATTTAAACAAAACCCTTCAACCAAAATGCAGTGGTAACAAAGAACTATTACCTAGGAAGACTAACAACTTCGATGAACTCAAAACTATTACGACAGAACCATCCATTTTCCATTCAAAACCGAAAATCCACACAGTTGCAGCATCAGGATAAACACAAACACACACAACTGAGCCAAAACCATTTCATAACCAGAGTGAAGTAAAAAATGGCCAAAAGAGACATACCTGTTAATCGAAATCCTTAAGAGGAGAGGTGGCCGAGCGGTTTCACCCTGCTAAAAATCTGGAGCGTGGACACAACAACAAGATCAAACAATAGTCCGACTAGGGTGGCGACCAATGGGAAGGGTAAAAGTGATGTGTAGTAAATGCACGTTGAATCCACCTACATCTCATTTACTCAACAATACATGCCAACGAACACCCCCATTAACACCATTAATCAATCCATGCATCGATAATATTAACACATTTAAACCATAGCATAATCGAAGTTCCACATAATAATTCAACCATTCACATTGTTACTTTTCCAAATGCACCACCCATATCCATATTCCCAATATAACTCAAATAAATCACATGACCACTATACAATCTAAAATATCATGTATAGAATTATCACTAATAGCGTGATCAACATCAATCTGAACCATGGCATAATCATCATACATATAGACTATATAAAATCGCGAGCCATTACTTCCATGCGCCACCAAAATTTCCGCCATATGCATATAAAACGTAATTTAACACAATTTCATAGCCATTTCCTTGTTAGCTAGGGTTTAACAATAATCAACAAATATTTTATGCATGTAGTATTGCAGAACTAGGTCCCTTTGCACTCGTTGTAATACTTTGCCTTCTTCAAAATTGCCCCTCATGTAATTTTACTAACATATTTGTTGTGCAGGTGCGAGAAGGACAAATACCGTATATGAATAGCAGGCTGTAGCATCATGAAGGAACAACATCTCAAAGCTTAATTCATATCAATGACAACCATATTCTCATCAACCATGTAAACCTCTGTAGCACATCATCATAACAACAAAAAATGAACAAATATGCTCTCCAATAATTCAAGGGGCTCCCACCTACTAGCATTATTTATTTTTATAATAATAGGCTTTAACAACACTTTGTGGGCGAAACTACATTGATGTTTTCAATCGTCAACAAACTAGCGAATCCACAGAGAAATTTGTTTTTAACAGACTAGAACTCATAACTCATGGTTTCACAGACCAAGAATAGTAATCTCAAGAAGACGTAGGTTGAATGATTATGGAACAGGGGGAAGTGAGCAGAATTAATGGAATGATGACCGAGAATTTAGGAATAACTCATGAAAAGTGTTAAGTATAAGGGGTTTTACCACTGTATGCATAATCATTTGACTATAAAATGCTCTCAACTTGAAAGAGGAAAACTTATAGATTTACTCTTAAGATCTCGATGGATGAAGAAATGGAAAGAAGAAGCGGGAAACAACCAATTTCTCGTAGGATAGCAGCGGAGATATGTAACAAATTCAAAGGCCCTTCAGAGGAGAGATCATAACAACTGTGTAAGCTCGATTGTCATTGACTAACAATGCTTTTGCGGAGGTGTCACTGTGGCAAAATTGATCCAACCTTCTAACTTGACCAAACACTTAAAAGATGATAAAGACAAAAATTGCAACAAAAGTAATAATGCAGAAATTAAAACAGTAGCAGTAAAAGACAGAAATAAAAACGTAGCGAAAATTCAATTCAGAAAGCAGAAATCTGTAAAGTAGAAAAAAGAAGCACAAAAATTGAAATCAGAGCTAAACTACTAGTATACAGAAGAATACCATTAGAAAAATGACCCTTCACGCCGGTCCCTCGCAATACTTCAAGCGAGGACTGTTAATGCTGTGGGAAAACCGTGGTCTTTGTAATTCCTTTGAAATTTCCGAGTTAGTGTCCTAGACAAAAGTAATCTGGAAATGACCCAACACTTGAAATTTTGATGTAATTATCAACCTTTTGATGCATACGATTAACTTGTCAAGATAAGCATGGATACTGACCAACTCATTGAAAGTTGTGTGTATAGGCCTTTTTAAGGTGATAATTGTATCAAATAAACCAGAAGGAAGGCAGTTGTAAGACATATTATCACAATTAGTAGTAAAAGTGGTTTGGTGAATGTTTGCCCCTTCTACCTTGATTTTATTGTAACCAAACAAACTGTCAGGTAAGGGCTCCAAGTGTAACTCTACAACCTGTTACAGAAACATCTTCATGCTAAGAGGGGGGAAAGGATTTCTCATAATTGCTTGCCTAAAAGTTCAAAGAATAATGCAGGTTCTAATATTATTAGTGGTCTTCGAAGCAGGTTCCCAATAGGAAACCCATTTAGGGTGGACTAGAAAAAACATTTTAGTTCTTAATAAAATCTTCAACTCCCCTCGAAAGGTTGCTTTCAGTGCAGAGTTAACAAGTCTTCATTTTTGCCTAGCTGGTTTCATAGTATGCTGAACAAGACCTGGATCAAAACCATGAAGATCCACATTAAACCAAGAAAAAAACCTTTTGAAATCCACAAAGTAATTTGACAGACTTTATTTCTTCTTTATCATAACCTTGGGCATTTATTTTAATGTTCGATGAAGATCCAGGTGTCCTAATGTTCATGGAGATGGCTTCAACCACCTTCAGTTGTAACTCCTCCTCCTTTTCTTTATTACCTCTAACACTCCATGAAAATGAACTCTCAAGAGGAATCAAGTCCTAAAGAATCTTATTATTTTCCATGGATATAGGTTCCTCGGGCCTAAGAGGTTCATCTTGGATGATAGCAAAAATGTTTTCATCATCAAGGAGGGCCTCCGAAAATCCTACATGGATAGGAATATAAGGATGATATAGAGATTGAAAAGCGCAATCGGGTCTGTGAGGCAAAAGTTGCTGATTTGGAGAGGCTGCAAAGACAACTAACCGATCAGCGATGGAATTCAAATCCTTCTTCACATGAGTGATGTTGAAAGATAGAAGGTTCGAGACAAGTGCCCAAACAGTTTTGGAGTATTGTTCCATCAACTCGTTTCTAGGAGAGAATATCTTGTGTATTACGTTCACAACAAGATCAGAACTTCCAAAAAATGAAAGGTGGCCACAACCAAGATTAAGAGCATTCTCAATACCTAATAATAAAGCTTCGAAATCAACGACATTATTCGAACAAGCAAACTCTAGCCTGTAAGACAGATTATGAAATTTTCTTGTAGGAGAAACCAAGGTAATGCCAGCCCCATTTCCTTCACTAGAGCATGGACCATCAAAGTGCATATGCCATAAATCATTATCTAAATCGATTCTTTCCAAAGGAATATTATCCTCTTCAACAAAGATGGAATACACTCCTAGGTCTTCTTCGATATAGTTTATGTTAGATTTTGGAACATTCTCGATGTAGGGTGAAATCCTTCCCTCTCGAAGGACTATGATATTCTTACCATTCCGAGGAACAGATAAATGTGTCCTGTCGAGCGAGAGGTATCCACTTGTTAGGGCTTTCCAATCTCTTTCCAATATAATTGAATAATTGCTTACAAGCATATCAATCACCTAAATGCCGAGGGTTGTCCTTATCTCGGGGTGAGCACCTAAAACCAAGGTTACATCTTTAATATCGCCTATGGTTGTTTGTTGTAGACTATTATAGGAAATCATGCTTCGGGCATTTTCATTTGTACAAGATAAGCCTATCTCTTCCATAATAATCTTCGAGATAACACTTGGGCTTGAACCACCATCAATGAGGCAATAATGGGCGATCTTATCCATGATCTTTACAAAAATATAAAAAGGGTTTTTTTTTATAGGGTATCTGAAGTTATGTATACCTACTTTATTTACAAAAGAGTCCTCTTCACTTACCTCTTCAGAAAGATTGGCCGCAATGGAAGACTTTCCTTCCATGAATTGTTTCAGATGCATCTGTTGTTCAGGGACAACAACCATGTCTAGGAGGGTTGCATCTTCTTTGATGTTAGCCAATTGATTCAAGATATTGTACTTGGAAGAGGGGGGAGGAGGAGTGATTCTTTGACTCTCAGGAATTTTAGGAACCTGGGGTGCATCAATGGTCGAGGATGAGCTCGAGCTAGAAGAACCGCAAGGAGCGTCAAACTTACCTTTTGGGGCATAGGCTTTGTTCTTGGTATTGATGACCATGACATCTTCTGGCTCGAAAAAATCTAGGAAAACGATAATAGATTATAGTCTTTTACCAAATATCTTGTCTCTAGCACTCTTCCTTACCTTACACGTGGTTTCTTCATGGTGTTCCTTGAAAAAGTTACACCAACTCTTGGGCAGAATAGTCTTGGGATGAAAATTATTTTCATCCGAACTTCTAAAAGGAGGGGTAGAAGAGGATGAAGCTCCAGGGGTGAGAGAAGAGACAATACACTTCCGCTCAAATGCTATCATATGATTGTTCATATCTTGTATGAGCTGTAAGAGAGTGGATATGTCTATCTATCTAACTGATTCTCCCCGGGGTAGACTAGTTCGTTCAAGCTATTCTTCGTATTCTGAACAAGTGTGCAGAGCGAAATCAAGATTATCAATGGATTTTTCTTCAAGCCTATGATGGTAAGGAGAAGGAAATGCATGAAGGCGGCCTTGTTCTGAGGGAAAATAAGTTAAGAGATTTGATTATACAACTTGGTGAAATGCAAGTTGAAGGACTTGATGGTCTCACCATCTTTGTAAGTGACGTTATTGTACTCCCTTAATTTCTAGGCTGGGCTTTTAGATTGCCCATAAGTTGATCTGAACCAGTAGATTAATTCCTCTCAAGTAGACAAAATCTTAGGAGGAAGGTCAAAGAAGTCGGCCGCAGCCTTTCCTTCCAAGGATTTGACGAACAAGCACACACAAGTATCATTGTTGTTAGCTCCTATGTTATGACAAACATTAGAGAATGCCACTAGGTGCTTATTGGTACTGACAGTGTTATTTCCTCAAAACTTAGGTAGATTCTCTTTAAACTTCGGAAGTGGGTGAGTAGCAGGTGCTAGGTTAAGAGGAGAGGACACATGCCATGGTGTGGTAGTGGCATCTTCTTTGAAATGAAAAAGCCCATAATTTTTAATGACTTTGGTGGGGTTTGTGGTAGATCAGACAGAGATATGGTGGCTGTATAAGCTTCCAATAATTGATAAAGATTAAGATTGGGAATATGGAGCACTTCTAGTGCCACCAGAGCCACCACTAGACACCATCTTGTGGATGATAGATGAGGGAAAGAAAGACGAGTTGGACGAATCAGATAAATTCCTCCTTAGAGCACTTTGTTGGGCAGATAACACAACGTTTCTTCTTCCTATCGCAACAATAGGACTGATTTCGGGTGACAAGCCTCTTCTTCTTCTAGAAGCATGAAAATCAAAGGACATGAAAGAATGGCCAAAACTGAAGAAACAAAAGGTTACTGCTGATTTCCAGGTGGCCTACGTCTAGCTTCCAATTGTTCTTGAGCACTAATATCTTGTTCAATTGCTGCCCAAGAAAGGTTAAGATCAACACGGGTCCTAGCAGTGTCTAAAATAGTATGAAACAGGTTCAAAGCAATGATGGTCTGGCCTTGGAGACCTGGCTCAAGATTGGGTTGCCTTGCAACCAGAACAATCATTAAAAGCAAAACAGTCCAAGAATCAAAATCATAAAAGAAATATGTATTGATGAAAATCGAGTATAAAATTTAACCAGAGAGATATCGAAGAGCTCCCCACTATGGTTGCCAAATAAATGTTGAGGAAAATATATGAATTGATCTCACTCATCATTTTCATACTTTACTTGGCTAAAGTAAAGTAGACGGGAATATCACCCTATGTTTATAGCCAACAAAAATAATATCCTAACAAGTATTAATTACGAGTGCTTAGGCTAGTCTTTTATCAACAAAAAAAACTTGCTGGAAATTCACTTTTTATGTATTTTCTTAATATATCAGTTGCTGAAATAAATGTAAGAACATAAGTAAAGACACCAAGTTGATAATTAATATAATTGATACATAAAACAATCCTTTATTTCATTCCAATTCACCAAAGAGTCATTTTATTTACAAAATCTCATACAGAAATCTTGGACAAAAGTCAACTTAGACATCCCCGACGGAACATACAAAAGGACCTCTAACAGAAAACCAAAACTAAACTCTAAAAGCTGGATCAACTTGCCATAGATTGCTGCCCACTTGACTCTGCACAATAGCACAATAGCCTTTGTCAGTCATGAAAACTAATTTACAAACAGACAAGTCTACACATACTACCAAAGATAGGTCAACACCTCTGAAGAACACGTGTTTGAATGATTTGATTCAGCCCTGAATATTGTTGTCTACAATAAGACCTTGCTATCATAAAATAGAATTAGGCTATGATGAATATATGAATGAATGAAAGCTGAATTATCTCAACATAAACTCAAAGAGCAAACCTTAGCATGCTTCTTCTTCTATCCTCCTCTTGTTCCTCCCCTTACTTCTTCTTTTAACAAATTAGAATTGGTTGAAGTAGTTAAACCAACTCATTAGTTAAGATAACTAAAGACTCAACTAACTTTAGTTGGGGGGGGGAGTAATAATCATAATAGGGTCATAAATAAATAATAACTAGTAGGTGGGACCCCTTGTGAGTCCCTTTAGTTCATAACAATCATAACCATCATAACATAATCCATTAGTTAAATAAACACCCCCCTTTGTGCCTCCCCTCAAACACATTTACTTTTGGCAATTTTAACTCATGAAATTTGAAAATATTTGAAAATAATACTCATATATCCAAAATAAAACATGTTGTCCAAAATCCATGAAGTCCACAGTCATAAAACAATAAATAATATAGAATTCAAAAACCATATTTTCCAATCTGTGATGCAACCCTTCCTTGGTTGCTGCTATCACCTCTCAATTTTCCTGAATTAGCCTTGGGATGGGCAGAGTCTTTAGGCTTTATCTCACTGATCACATGGGAACAATCGTCCCTCAAATGCGTCCGTGAAGACACAGATTTGTTAGAGTCATTGGAGGGTCTGGAAGAGGCATCGATATCTTTTCCTTTATCAAATGCATGGTGGGCCTCGGTCTTCAATCTCTTGCTGGCATGGGAGGATTGCACTAGCGAGTGGTTAGGGGAAACTTGGACAATGGGGTTCAAAGGTGGAGGAGCAGACAAAGTCAAGCTGGGCCAACCACGGTGTTGGGAGACTGTCGGGTGAACAATCTCCTGCCACCCATCATTTTTAGGGACTTTAGGTTGTAAACAGACATGAGGAGGCACAGGGATGCCGGGGGCTTGAGGGGCTTGGAAAGGGGGCCTTTCAGGCCTAGGTTGGACTATTCCCTGCCCAATCCAATTAAAGAATCCATCATGAAACAATTGGCCAAGCTCTTCTGAATCAATATCAAAATATATAGAGAACATAGGCCTTCTTGGGCCATGATTCCAGTTACCTCTACCTCTGTTTCCTCGGCAATGGATTCCCTGACTGAAAAAACTCATCCTGCATGTGTAATCGATTAGAAAATAGTATTTTAAATAGCCATGCATGAAAACTCTTAAAATACGAAATAGATTTGGCTCAGAATGTATCAGGCTCATGGAATCCAATCCATACAATTTGTTCTAATGTTAATCAATGAGCAGGGGGGTGAAACAATGTTCTGGTAAACATGAGGGGTTTGTATTGAAAGAAAATATGATATAATGAAAGGGGAAAAGAGATGGTCATTGCTCAATGATAACAACAATAAACTGTAAATCAACCAAGTAAAACCTCATTGCAATCTACCCAAGATATTGCCACTTCATCCACTTAACACGAAAATTCTCTTGGCTGTAATCAATATCAGAACATGGAGTGAAACAATGAATATGGGATATGTGAAGGGTTTGTAATTAGCAGAATGTGAGATAATGAGAGGGGAGGATAACGATTACTGTTCATGAAATTAATCAAGCGATTCATAAAACATCCCGTAGTAATAATATATGCATCAACCAACAATCAAATGACTGAATAATAATTCCTGTGTATTTGACTAGTTCACTGCCCATTAATATCCAACACAGTGCCATTACAAAACAATAAGTATTTCACATAATTTGTAAGAGGTTCTGTTCCCTTTATTTGCACATTCTGCATTTTATAACAGTCAACAACAACACTCATTACCATTCTGTAATAATTAATATCCACCACTGTCATACATTTCTTCAATCCACATCTATATTTAAAAGTCATGTTTCCAGGATAATAATTGTAATGATATTCATTTCCATATATATATGCAGTAAAAGATCAAAATAATCAAAACCTCACATGCCACGCTTGAAATGACAATTGACTATACAACCAACAACCACCATTTAGACACAAGCTATGCAGGGGTAAATTTCCAAGGCAATGTAACCATGCCACTATAAAACAAAACAACTCAATGTGACTTAAAACCAAGCCAAATATCCAACACGACTGTCATCAACAGTGGTCAATTTCAATAGATAACATGCTTAAAACTCTGAGGGTATCACCGAGTATAAAAACAAACTATCCACACTACACACAGAGCACAACTAACCAAACTCCACAAGGCAACATTTCCACTTATCACAACAAACACACAGTCATGAAAATAACTCAACATATCGTGTTGAGGTTGTGCACATTAATAAGTGGTTGGTTCGTTTAAGTCACACCGTGATTTCAATCAAGCCGTGCGCACTCAGTCTTATTCAACCAACAACACAAGGATGCTGTGGATATGCCTTCTATAGTTATCCAGTTCGATTATCATTCGGCCCCAAGGAAACCATAGTTATCATGTCCCATGTTTCATTTGAAAAACAACATACATAGAACGCGACCTGTGTGAGAAACCCTAAGCATTCGTTACCAATGTCAGTCATCAACCAAATCACCATAAGTGCAAAACTAGTGACTGTACATCAACCAACAATTCACCACTATGGTAAATAAAATCAATCAACCGAACAAGCTGTGGTAGCTATGTATACCCACACATCCAATCGAAACAGGCAGAGGCCCTTCCATTAAAAACAACCGAGTTCTTCAACATCAGGCAAGTGACCGCGAACTTTAGAATCACAAATTAGCAATGTAAGGTTCACACTATTATCACAGAGGCAGTGACGAAAAGCCATACCAACACGATTGCTATACGACCAACAGGTGAGCCCGTATTTAATGTAATAGACCACAATAACCAGAAACAACTTGATAGGCTCGACTGTCTCCCTATGCGACTCCAGTCTGGAGGGTTAGGGTTTTGCACGATAGTCATCACAGGAGGAACAAAACTAACTTTAGTGAAACTTCGAGACCAAAGGTGTACACACAAGGAGGACTATGATGCTTGTGAACGAGAGATAATTCCTTGAAAGGGCCGAAATAGGAAAACAAGGCTCTAGTTAAACCCAAGAGTCATGAAGACAACCATCCAATTGTGATTTAAACAAAACCCTTCAACCAAAACACAGTGGTAACAAAGAGTTATTACCCAGGAAGACTAACAACTTTGATGAACTCAAAACTATTACGGCATAACCATCCATTTTCCATTCAAAACTGAAAATCCACACAATTGCAGCACTCAGGATAAACACAAACCCACACAACTGAGCCAAAACCATTTCATAACCAGAGTGAAGTAAAAAATGGCCAAAAGAGACATACCTGTTAATTGAAATCCTTAAGACGAGAGGTGGCCGAGCGGTTTCACCCTCCTAAAAATATGGAGTGTGGACACAACAACAAGATCAAACAATAGCCCGACTTGGGTGGCGGCCAATGGGAAGGGTAAAGGTGACGTGCAATAAATGCACATCGCCTCCACCCACATCTCATTTACTCAACAATACATGCCAATGAGCTCCCCCATTAACACCATTAATCAATCCATGGATCAATAATATCAACACATTTAAAACATAGCATAATCCAAGTTCCACATAACAATTCAACCATTCACATTGTTACTTTTCCAAATGCTCCACCCATATCCATATTCCCAATATAACTCAAATAAATCGCATGACCACTATGCAATCTAAAATATCATGTATAGAATAATCACCAATAGCGTGATCAACATCAACTTGAACCATGGCATAATCATCATACATGTAGACTATATAAAATCACGAGCCATTACTTCCATGCGCCACCAAAATTTCCACCATATGCATATAAAACGTAATTTAACACAATTTCATAGCCATTTCCTTGTTATCTAGGGTTTAACAATAATCAACAAATATTTTATGCATGTAGTATTACAGAACTGGGTCTCTTTTCACTTGTTGTAATACTTTGCCTTCTTCAAAACTGTCCCTCATGTAATTTTACTAACATATTTTTTGTGTAGGTGCGAGAAGGACAAATAACGTATATGAATAGCAGATTGTAGAATCATGAAGGAACACCATCTCAAAGCTCAACTCATATCAATGAAAACCATATTCTCATCAACCATGTAAACCTCTGTAGCACATCATCATAACATCAAAAAATGAACATATCTGCTCTCCAATAATTCAAGGGGGTCCCACCTACTAGCATTATTTATTTTTATAATAATAGGCTTTAGCAATACTTTGCGAGCGAAACTACGTTGACGTTTTCAATCGTCAACAAGTCACATCCCACTTTATGAAGGAAATGAGGATCCTAAAAGACACTGGTTCATCTGTGAAAAATTATGGGAGGCACTAGATATTATAGACAAAGACAAGTAGATGGCCTAATTTGGGGGAGCCCTGAGAAGAAGATCCTTAACATGGTATATGAATTTTATCGAAAATCAACAAAGAACAAAAGTAGAAATCAAGGAAAAATTTCTATCCTTATTTAAATAACAAGACATTAAGCATCTTTCTGGAGGCCATAGGGAAAGTCACGCAAAAAATAAAAGTGTACAATTGGTCCAACCACTTGGATGAAATCATTCAAACTAACTACCAGGAGTTCCATGACTCTAGGAAAGCAATACGACTCCCTTCACTACTCACATGGATAGCCATGAGTCAGGTTATCTAAGTCAGCGAGACAACCTTTACAAAGACAATGGTGTCGACTATGTTTAATTACCAATGTTTTTCTCACAATTGGAAATGATCAATTGAGAGTCTTCTGGTGGACCAAATGTTTAAAGAATGGGCCACAAACTTGAAGAATGTTTCACATAGATGGAGAGTTT
>JZKD02S0873316.1:0-14163 GCA_000966675.3 Picea glauca | reverse complement strand
AGAGGATAAGGTGAGGAGGTTAGGATGATCCCACTAAATCATGAAAGTGAGTAAGATCCAAACCATTCAAAGGCCACCTCACCATAGAAGCTTCTCCTTCTAGAAGCATCGAGAAGATGCTCTTTTTCCCACATACGAAGGCCGCCGCACCCTAGCTATAGTGCAGCCTGCGAAAACTCCGCAACCTAGCTATAGTGCAACCTGCGGAAAATCAGGCATTTCCACATCCTGTGTATATAGAATCCTACGAAAATCCTCCTTAATAGGGTTTTTACAAAGGAAAATATAACTTCTTCTCTCAGGGAAAGTTCTTCTCCCTTCTTTCTTCAGGAATTCAGGCCACTGACCCCTCTGAAGGAAACATATAGGTTTACATCATTAATGGTCATAAGGGTGACAAAAATAATGTGTAACAGCGGGGTTGTACATGCGTCCATGGAAGGAAAACTTATCCCCAGAGAAAGAAACCTTCAAAAATGTCCCAGTCTAGCTAAGGTTTTACTCCTTACTGCTAGATTATTAGTTGTCATCCACCTTCGAACCAATATGGAACAAGCTTGGAAAATATGTCAAGACATCAGAAGCAACTTTAAAAGGAAGATACACATCCTATGCAAGGATCTGCATAGATATGGATTTCTCAGGGTCACTCTCGGAAGCCATAATCCTGGAGTTTAGGGATGAGAAATGGATACAAAGTATAGACTATGAGTAGATCCTGTTTCGATGCAAAATATGTCATGAACATGGACAACTAATAAGAGAATGTCCTCTCAATAAAAAACAAGAACCAGACAACACCAAACTACTGCAGGATGAGGACGGTTTTGTGAAGCCAAATCACAAAAACAGAGGAAACAAAAGACAAGACAAGACCCCAACAGGAAGCTACCCAGAAGCCAATATAAGAACAGAAGGAAGAGGTAGGCCCAACCAAGGGGAAGAAGGAGTAAAGGAAAAAATGAAAGCTAGGGAAACAAGTGAATAGGAAACCCATGAGAACATAGAAAATCCAAGCGACAAGGGAGAACAGGGAGGCAACACAAGTCCTATGGAAGGAGGAAACGAAGACGTCAACACCCTAATGCAGGAGGCAGACGAAGATGCAGAGATGAAACCAAGCGAGGTAGGAACAGAAGACCCAAACCTCATAAACATTGTGGAAAGGGAAGGAATATACCTATCGAACATATTGGAGCAATGGAAAAGGAAGGGAGTTGACAATGTGCCAGTGGAGCAACTATATCACATTCAATATCTCTTCCTCCTAATGGAGGAAGAAAAATCGATAGGTACCAAGTGCATGCATGGCGAGATAGGACACCTGGGAATCAAAACAGGCGATGGACAACAACAAAACTCACCCAAGCAGGCAAGGCGAAAGAAAGACAGGAAATCAAACAATGTACCCCTACAAGAACTAGGAGCCCTGTTGATAAATTTAGGTAAGATTAAAAATATCTTCCCCAACTCCCCCCCACATGTTTAAATGAAGATTATTACTTGGAATATAAGAGGCCTAAACATCCCAAGAAAGCAACGAATTCTTAAAAATAGACTAAGGAAATAAAAAACTGACATCTGTTTCATTCAACAGACGAAATGCACACTGGATAGAATGGAAATAATACGTAAAAAGCAATGGAGTAAGTACAAGATGTTGGTTGTTGAAAGCCAACAGATGATGGGAGGTATTCTCACCCTGTGGAACCCACAATCGGTGAACCTACTTGCAACAGAAGCCACGAGACATACTCTTTTTGTTAACATGCAAATTATAGGGAACACGACGAAAATTCTATGCACGAAGGTGTATGTCCCCCAGGTGATGGAGGAAAAAAGGAGAATGCTCCTAGACCTAGAGAATCTAAAAGATCGAACCAACAACCTCCACTGGATCCTGGTTGGGGACTTCAACATCATCACTACTCTTGCAGAGGAAAAAGGAGGCACCAGGAGACTGGATAGATATGCGAAAGAATTCTCAGCTTTCATAGACACAATGCCGCTTGTGGACATCAGGACCAACAATGGACAGTTCACCTGGAACAACAAATGACTAGATCACCACCAAATAGATACAAGGCTAGACAGATTCCTGGTGTTGGAATCCATCATTCTGTAGAGACTAGCTTTGGACTGCAACATCCTTCCCTGGGGGGGATTAGAACACTGGTCGGTTCAATTGGAAGCGAATTTTCAAAGCACACCAAAGTACAAACCATTTAGATTTGATAAATTTTGGATTGACCATCCCACCTTCAAGGAGAATATCAACCAATGGTGGTAGGAGGAGCTATCGGACCATGGGACAAGGATGTTCAAACTATACAAGAAACTCAAGTACATCAAACAAAAACTCAAGGAGTGGAACAAAGAAATCTTTGGAAACATAAACCAGGGGAAAAAAAGTATCGAGGACAGGATGAGGAAGCTCCATGAACTTTGCATCGAAGAGGGATACACATAGGATCGAAAAAAATAAGATATCCAAATGACCCAGGAATGGGAAGAAAGATGCAAGCATGAAGAAACTCTATGGTGCCAAAAGTCCAGAATAAGGTGGCTAAATGAAGGGGAGAGGAACACCAAGTTTTTTTCATAGAACAACTATCGCAAGAAGATCTCATAACAAAATCTTGAAGATTAGGAATCAGGACGGGATCAAAAGAGAATCCCACCAGGACATTGAAAATACATTGGTCAACCACTTCCAAGGGATAGACAAAGATCCCAACCAAGACAGATCCACGACCATACAAAGGATAACTCATCACATCCCCAAATTGGTCACATAGGATTGTTGGCCCTTGACCAAGTTTTGGGAGATCCTTGGTCAAGTTTGACCTATTTTGGGACTTCGATAGCATGTCGAAGGCAGAGCGCAAGATGAAGCAAGGATCGCGGGATATCGGCCCCTTTTTATTGTCCTTTTTGGGATTTGGGATTATGTAACAGGTATGGAGATGTCGACCCATGGGTTTACCCATGTTTAGGCCTATTTTGTAAAGTATAAATAGATGTCTAGGCAATGTAAGGAGAGGCATATATACATATATCTGTGTGATATGGGGCTAAGTGCTAGTGATTGATCTATGTGATCGAAGGATTATAAAGTGATCTGTGCATACTGTGTGAAGCTTGCAGAGTTGAGTGCAAGTGACTGTCGAAGGCTTAGTGTTGTATCCTAGCTCGAAGAAGGAGAATCTGGTGAGGTGCACGTAGATCTCTTGTCTTCTGCGAAGTAGGATTTTGATGCTATGTGCCTGTAAG
Organism: Picea glauca; assembly: GCA_000966675.3. NCBI lineage: Eukaryota > Viridiplantae > Streptophyta > Pinopsida > Pinales > Pinaceae > Picea > Picea glauca. The sequence goes on along the minus strand of JZKD02S0873316.1, from coordinate 10,890 downwards.
AAGCTTGACTGAAGATAATAAAGAAGAAGAGTTGGTGGACATAGCCCCAAGGTGGGGGTGAACCACATACATGTTGTGTTGCTATGCTGTGTGCGATTTGTTGACGTGTTTATGTCTTTACTTGCTAAGTGCTTTGATATAGATAGATAGACATGTTTATGCTTTGTGCTAACGATGTATATGGATGTTAGATCTGACCTATGTGAATGTGCTTAGTGCTTGAATCTGCTAGATCTAATCTAACTCTCTATGATAAATGCTTAGATACATCAGATCTGAATGAATGATGCGATGCTATGTTTTATATGCGGAGTAGATAATGGTCAAATATTGATGAACTGTTGGTGCTAAGTGCTCTGTGTCCCAGCTAAGGTTGCAAACATCTGAGTCCTACAACCACCCCTGCCTCTACATCGGGTGAGACTTCATCTGCTTCGCAAGTGTTGTCGAAAGGGTCGGTAGTTAGGGTTTTTTTGGTGCACTATTGTAGCTTTGAACCCTAGGTCTTCCCCTGTGCCAACAAATGGTTTCGTTGCTGGGACCTGAAACTGTGATTGCTGGGAACTGAGGAAGAAGAATCTTTGTGAAAAGATCCGACCTGAAACTGTGATTGTTGGGAACTGAGGAAGAAGCATCTTTGTGCAAATATCCGACCTAAAATTGTGAAATCTCTGTGCGTAGATCTGTTTCTCTAGTGCGCAGTACTCTACTTAGTTTGTGAAGCTCTGTGCTAAAGAAAAGAAGTCTGATTTGAAGAAAAGAGGTAAGATCTGAATGCTTTGTGCTCTAATAAAGGTAAGAATAGTGAAAAGTTCTAGATCTGAAAGCTTTGTGCTCTGATAAAGGTAAGAATAGTGAAAAGTTCTAGATATGAAATCTTTGTGCTCTGTAGAAGTAAGATAAGTGGAAATTTTTGTTTCAACAGTATGGATCTAGGTATGTTTGATAGATTATGTCCTAGCTTGAAAACTAGGGCACTAATAGATGAAAGAAGGTTTGACTTGCGTAGATCTGATAAGAATAGTGAAAGATATGTTATACCTATGCATAGAAAGAATGTTTGGACTAACAAGTGGATGCAGGATCTTAGAAATAAATGTTTGTAGGTTAGCTACCATGATCCTATCACGCACTACAGGAAGGGCTAGGAATCCTTTAAGAGAAAGAGAGGATTAACCCTCTGTTACAGTTGCAGAAAACTGGGACATCTTTCTAAGGAATGCCCTGGGAGAAGACCTAGTTGTCTTTGTTGCAAAGATATGGACCATGAAGTATTGGATTGCCCAAGAATGATTGCTAAGCTTGAAGGAATGAACATGAGACAAGAAAACCCTGAGGCAAATCCAGAAACTACGATTATGGTAGAACCCCAGAAAGAATCAGAGAAAGTATTGCTATAGATAAAAGACACCCTGAATGACCACCAACATGTCAGCTTATCAGAGATATTCAAAGAGAAAGCATGCATAGAAGCAAGAATATGAGACTTCAACATTGACTGTGTTCTAGATGAGGAAACACATGTGAATATCATGACAGAAAGAACTTGGGAAGCTATAGGAAGGCATGTTATGATTCCTTCATTAGGAGGAATATGACTATTCAAAGGAAAGTTGATAAACCTATGTGGAAAGATCACCCAGATACCTATGAATGTCAATGGGACTTTGACAGAGGAGGATTTCAAGATTGTTGAATTTATTGAGAACAACGCCCCATTTACCATGTTACTAGGAAAACCTTGGATTGAAAGATATCAGGCTAGAAGGAAGGAAGAAGAAGAAGTTTTAGAGAAGAAGAAGCAAGAGTTAAAGGATTTCATGACTAGAAGGATCACACATTTGATTGAAGAAAAAAAGAACAGATCGAAGCTATCTAACACCAAAGACCCGGATGTCGAAGTTGCAAGAACACTAGAAGACCAACAAAATATTGAAGTACCTATTCCAGATAAAGAGGAAGTACCATCCTCGAATATTAGGAAAGAATCTCAACAACGCGAGGTAACTATGCCAAACACAGATAATAATCAAAATGGAAAAAGGAATACTGAGATGAAGCTCACTGGAAAGAAGGCCATAAAGCTAAGTAAGAAGAGAGTTAAGATCGACAAGTTACAGAAGGTTCCAGAAGGAACTTCATAGAGGGAAAATTTGCAAAATTGGAGCTTCGTTGGGATAACAGAACAACGCCACATGCCACTTTGCCAGGGTGAAGCAATATAGTCATTGGGAACAATATAACCGTTCGGCCGACCCTTCGAACGAGTAGAAGGGAATTTATGGTTTGCCACCAGACCGTTGGACCGTGCTGTAATGAACATAATAGAGTTAATGAAGGTTTCTCACCCGTTGCAAGAGATCCCTTGCCAAGTTATCTATTTATCCCGTCGCGCCATGCACCGAGAACACTTTTTCTAACTGTGAATCTGAGCCCGCAAACTCGTTGATTTTACAAAGTGATCATTGCGCTATTGTCCTCTATCCCATTGCAGTGTCTAAGTTACTCCTCGAACTCGAGATTTCCAACCTCGAGCATGTATGTCGGATGAGTTTAGCGCTGTAGAGAAAATTGTCAAAGAAGTTCTCATCGAACTCATGGTTGAACGAGTAATGTTGATGTCTGAAGGTATATAAGCATCATCGACGAGAGGACTGCAAGCCTCTACATCGACTGCTCATAGAGACGGATCATCCTGACCTTCAGTAGAAAAGAGAACCAAGCACAAAGACAACCTAGCAAACGCGAAGATGATTCCAACCATATTGTCCAATTACATCCCGCCTCTAGCTGGCGCGACGAATCGTGATAGTGTGCCAAGAGAATTTGAGTACACCATGGTCACTGCGTACCTCTCGAAGGGGATACGCGCAGTTAGAGCAGAGCAGGATAAGATCACAGCATTGAAGTTCAGGGACTTCAACCTGAGAGATCGCAATATCTATGGTATGCTTTCCCCGTACAAGTACCTAACCAGAATGAAGGGGAAGAACTCAAAGATCATCCCGCAGCCATGGATGATGAACCTCGCGCAGTTCACCCTGTTGAATGCCATGAAGATCGCACACTTCGGAAGACACCAAGAAGTCAACGCATGTGTCAAGATGCTACTGTCGTGTTACCATGGTGGCTACTTATGGCTAGACCTTCTTATTATAGTTGACCCAACGTTGATCCACAAGATCACATGAATGAGTATGCAAGGACCCGACCCGTAGGACTTCTACCCAGGAAAGGCCACAGATCGTGCGCTAGCACAGAAGATCAAGGATACATATGGCAATGTTGAGAAGGGAACAAGAGGCTACAAGGTAGCTTCCATCCAGAATGGCGCAGTGTGCATAGCATGTCAATTGATAGCTGGAAAGTTAGTAAGGAAGAACCGACCTACGCAGGTCACCGGCTTTGTTGTTGACCTCACAGTGAAGTGTGCAGAAGGCCTACAGATGAACTGGGTGAAATACCTAGTTAACCAGTTGGAACTAGACTGTCGAGAAGCACATGATCAGGGTTATGAATTTCATTTCAGCTGGCTCCTGATCCTCATTACATTTGTTTCCTGGGAGATACCAGAAGGTGCGACCTTCCCAGAAATAGAGTCGTTTGAATTGTTTGCTACGAAGTTCGTTATCCTTTGGTATTCAAGTGATATGAACAAACAATGGCAATCAAATGATGTGTTTCATACATATTACCTCCAGCTAAAGAGAGCCATTGAAGATGAGCCTCACATGACTCCGAACACCTTACAAATGGTTCCGACCCTTGATGAAGTTCATCACAGATCGACACTTCATCTACATTATAGCACGAGCAGATGAACATAAAGAGCAGCTCCAGTCATATTATAAACTTACATAAGAAGACCTTGAGGAGATCATTAAGGAATGGTCCACTAACCTCCTTATCCCCGCCAACCCTGTCGAGATATCTGATCTTGACAACCCAGAGGACACTCATAAAGAACAGAAGACTGAGGAGATCCAAAATATAAGCAACACCTCAGGAAATATTGCTTTAGTGTCACCTGACCAAGGGGGTGACGATGAAGTAGAATCTGAACAGAATTTAGGCGAAGCAACACCACCCAAAGACGATGTTGATCCCTTGAATAAGAGGAAGGTTTCCCCCTAGAAACCTTCTTCCCAGAAGAAATTGAAAGCCACCATGACCAAGATGCAGACTGTCCTCACCTATGATGATTTTGACTTCATCATCGCAACCCTGAAAAACGCTTCACTGGAAATAGCAGAGAAACAAGAAGCCAAGTAGAAAGAAATGTATGAGAGAATTGAAGTTGAACTCTGAGGGGTACAACAAGCCCTTCAATCTAGCCACACAGTCTCCACTGCATCCCTATCATCAGGAGAACCAAAGTTGGGAGATGAGCCAACCCAACTCCATAGATTAGTTGATACAGTCAAAGCTCGACTTCAACGAGCACAAGAAGAAACAGAATAAGCCACCCAGGCCTTGAAGCAAGTGCAAGGCGTACTCGTAGAACAACGCAACGCTACAGAACAGGAAAAGAACAGTTGCTCGTGGAGCAACTCGAAGTGAAAGAAGTGGTCAGCAGAGCACTTCGCTCTGTGACAGTCTTAGAAATAAAGGCAGAGGATCGAGTCACGAAGCAAGTAGAGAAGCTCGTGGAAGCCATCCAACAGCTACAACAATGCATAATAGACTTAGAGCTCCGCACAGTGCCCGAGACTCTACAGGATGTAAGGGATCAAAGAGAAGCAACTGCCCAGAGCGCGGTTGAAAGGATAAAGGCCCTTGCCATGGAATGCAAGCAGCTGAGTAATCGCAGTGCCCAGACGTATGAGAAACTCACTAAGAACCCAGAATTGCAGGCACTAGAGTCACAGCTCCAGGAAGCAAAGCAGCAAGAAGAGACAATACAGGCGCAGTTGAAGCCCCTGTCATCCGTGGAAAGAATGAAGCGATCCCAAGAGAAACGCACCGCCCAACAACAAATCCACACTATCCAGAGCAGAGTTATGGAAGCAACTCAGAGGCTCCAACCTGTACAAGATAAGGCTTACCAATTATTCACAGAGGTCGAAGGTCGAGGAGCAGAACTCAAGCAGGTTGTCATTGTAGTTGAACAATGCCTGGAGGGACCTATCAACGTCGTAGTCATCCAAGATTTCACTGAACATGAGGTTGTGGTACAACAACAAGTCGAAGCATCTCGAGCCACACTCGAGGCTTTCGAAGCAGAACTACAAAGATCAGAGTGTCTCGAGATGAGTCACAGGTGAGTGTTGGGGGGCTGTTGGCCCTTGACCAAGTTTTGGGAGATCCTTGGTCAAGTTTGACCTATTTTGGGACTTCGACAGCCTGTCGAAGGCGGAGCGCAAGACGAAGCAGAGATCGCGGGATCTCGGCCCCTTTTTTGGATTTGGGATTATGTAACAGGTATGGGGATGTCGGCCCATGGGTTTACCCATGTTTAGGACTATTTTGTAAAGTATAAATAGATGTCTAGGCAATGTAAAGAGAGGCATATATACATATATCTGTGTGATATGGGTCTAAGTGCTAGTGATTTATCTATGTGATCGAAGGATTGTAAAGTGCTTTGTGCATATTGTGTGAAGCTTACAGAGCTGAGTGCAAGTGACTGTAGAAGGCTTAGTGATGTATCCTAGCTCGAAGAAGGAGGATTTGACGAGGTGCGCATAGATCTCCTGTCTTCTGCGAAGTAGGATTTTGATGCTATGTGACTGTAAGAAGCTTGACTGAAGATAATAAAGAAGAAGAGTTGGTGGACGTAGCCCCAGGGTGGGGGTGAACCACGTACATCCCGTGTTGCTATGCTTTGTGCGATGTGTTGATGTGTTGATGTGTTTACTTGCTAAGTGCTTTGATATGGATAGATAGATCTATTTATTCTTTGTGCTAACGATGTATATGGATGTTAGATCTGACCTATGTGAATGTGCTTAGTGCTTGAATCTGCTAGATCTAATCTACATCTCTATGATAAGTGCTTAGATACATCAGATCTGAATGAATGATACGTTGCTCTGTTAGATAATGGTCAAATATTGATGAAATGTCGGTGCTAAGTTATCTGTTAAGCGTTAGAATCACAGATTTGTGTCCCAGCTAAGGTTGCAGACATCTGAGTCCTGCAACCACCCCTGCCTCTACGTCGGGTGAGACTTCATCTGCTTTGCAAGTGTCGCTAAAAGGCTGGTAGTTAGGGTTTTGTTGGTGCATTGTTGTAGCGTTGAACCCTGGGTCTACCCCTGCGCCAACAAGGATTAAAATGTCAGCCTAATAAAAATCATCTCAAAGGAAGAAATCGACCAAGTGGTCCAGGAGATGCCCAATGGTAAGGCCCCCAGGCCAAGATGGCTTCACAGTGGAATTCTTCAAATCCTGTTGGGAGGTGGTTAAGCATGATATTTATGGGGTGGTGGAGGACTCCAGGTGCTTGACCTCCATCCTTAAAGCTTTAAATGCCACAATGATCACTGTAATCCCAAAAGAAAACGAATCCAGGACCCCATACCGCTACAGGCCTATAGCTTTGTGCAATGTAGTTTACAAGATAATTTCCAAAGTCATAGCTAATAGATTGAAACCACTCCTTCCCACACTGATTTCACAGGGACATGCGGGTTATGTGGAAGGAAGACAAATCCTGGACAATGTCATCCAAGCCCATCAGATAATTCACATGTTGAAAATCCAAAGGAGAGGGGGGATGATAATCCAAATTGACCTGGCGAAGGCCTATGACAAAATAAGATGGAACTACATGGCCAAGATGCTGGAAGGTTTTGATTTTGACTAGCACTGGATCAACTAGATCGTCACTCTAGTCTCAACGACAAGTTTTTCGTTGTTAATAAATGGAGCCCCAACTAAACCTTTTTGTCCATATAGAGGCATCAAACAAGGGGATCCACTATCCCCTTTCCTGTTCATACTAATGATGGAAGGTCTAACCAAAAGCATAAAAAGCGCAACTGCAACTGGTGAAATAAAAGGCCTCAAACTGTTTGAAAACTGGCCAACCTCCACACACCAATAGTTCGTTGATGACACCTTGCTCCATGGCACACCCACAGTATAGGAAGCGAAGGCTTATAAAAAAATCTTAGAATACTTAGGGGAAGCCTTAGGGGCGGAAATCAATCACTCCAAGTCTATGATATATTTTTTCAACACTAATCCAACAATACAAAGAAACGTGGCCAACATTCTGGGGTTTGAACGTAAAACGCTCCCAACGAAATACTTGGGAATCCCCCTGACGGACAAAGCTTGAAAAAATACTACGTGGGAAGGAGTTATCAGCAAACTGCAGGAGAGCGTAAAAAATTGGACATACATAGCTCTAAACCTGGTCGAAAGGATTATCCTCACCAAAATAGTTCTACAAGCAATTCTGACGTTTATGATGTCAGTATTTCCAGCCCCCAAAGGAATATTACAAAAGATAAGAGCCATCCAAAGAGATTTCCTATGGTGAGGTGCATAAAACAAAAAGAAATTGGCCCTGGTGGCCTAGGACAAGGTATGCAGACCAAAAATCAAAGGCGGCCTGGGGTTGCAAGACCCATAAGTAACCAACGAGGCCTACGGGGAAAATCTATGGTGTAGATGGGTAAAAGACAAATTGGTGTCGTGGGTGAACCTCTGGAAGGTTAAGTATGCCTCGAACATCAACCATCTGGAATCTCGCCTGGCGAAATAAGAACAAGATCCAGAATCATAGCTTTTGGGAAGTCGGAAATGGTAGAACAATAAGGTTATGGGAGGACGCATGGAAACATGAACCCATAATGGAAACTCAGGACAAGGAGGAGCTCCAACATGAAATGATTGGGCAAGGAAAAACAAAAATCCATCAATATTGGAAGCAAAGGGATGGAAACGATAGATGGAGGATCTAGGACAAGCTTAATCCACAGAATAGAGCCCAGATCGAAACAATAACGAAAGAGGTGGAGTAGGAATTGGGGAAAAGAAAAATTTGGGTCTCGGAAGAAGATGATCAATTGAGGTGGGGCAAGGAAAATGGGGGCGAATTCAACTTAAAAGAAGCACAGTATTACATTGTGGGCGAGGATCAAGAAAATCCAGAGCAACCGTGGGAAAAGATCTGGAAAAGTCCCCAATGGCCAAAAATCAAAATGTTCGAATGGCTAGTACTACACAAACGAATTCTAACCCGGGAGAACCTCATGAAAAGGGGTTGCATAGGCCCCTCTCGTTTCCATCTCTGTCAGGTCCAGGAGGAAACAACTGATCACCTCCTCGACGAATGCAGTTACACAACTGAAATTTGGGATTGGGCGGCATGCATCTACCGTCAATCCAATATGGTTCGGGGGAACATCAGCGCAACCATAAAAAACTGGAATGAAAGTTACAGTGAAAATGAAATGGTGAACCTTTGTTGGAATCTAACATTGGGGATTATCATCTGGGCAATTTGGAAAGAAAAGAACTGACACATCTTCAGGAATGACAACCTACCGAAAAAAAGGCTAAAGGATGCAATAGTCTCTCAAATAAGACAAACGATGTAGAGCCGCAACTGCAATAAGGAGAAATTTCAACTTACAGATCAAGACTCCCACATCCTGGAATTTTTCCATCTAAAAGAATGGAGCAACAACATACCTGTGGGGTGCGTTCCACAACTCCAGATAGGAGCCCACAACTAGACTCCCCCTTCGTCAGGGTTCCTCAAACTGAATTTTGACGGGGTGACAAAAGGAAATCCGGGAGTGGCAGGGGCAGGTGGAGTGATCAGAGCCAATGGTGGCAATATCATCTGATTGTACGCTGGGAGCATGGGAAACTCAACCAAAAATGCAACGGAATTTGGAGCCCTGGAGCTTGGCCTTGAAATACTAAGCCGAGAAAGGATGACAAAAACCATCGTGGAAGATGACTCCACCCTAGTTATCAACACTGGGAAAAAACTCCAAAATGGCACCAGAGTGGGCAAGGTTCAGAAACACTGGTGCCTTAGACACTCCCTGCATAAAAACCAAGAGCATCTGAGAACATTGAAAACAATGGAGTTGCAGTGGGTGTGTAGGTCAACGAATGCTCTTGGGGATAGACTTGCCAACGAGGGGGTCGACAAGGAAGGTATGGAACTAGACGATGTCTGGATCAACATTTCGAGCGACAAACTCAGGACAAACTGCAACCATCTAGCGACAAAAGATCGTGATGGCAACTTAAGCATGGAAAATCACATCGAGGAGGACAACACAAAGCCTCTCGAAAGGTATGTGGGACCCAGGAAAAATATGATTGCGTAACACTTGGCCACCAATTGTCATGCAAGATCACAATAAGCAACAAGTGGGCAACCAGAAGCAAGGTCGTTACGTTAGTAAGAGTGGCAGGGAAACTTCGGGTGAATGGACAGGCAACAAGTCGAATGCAACGAATGAATTAAGGCATGAGGAGTTGGTGATAACTAGGAATGATCCACCAACCCCTAGTACAGGTACGGGGAGAAGCACAGTCGGATCACAAGCGAGCAAGGGCAATGGAACGTACATGGATAAAGGACGAACCATCATGATCAATCGAGCTTTAACAACAAAAAATAATGGAAGCGCTCCCCACCTCGGGCAAACCATGGCTGGAAGTACGCAGCGAGGGAAATCCAATAAGAAGATGGACAATAAGAATAGATGCAAACAGAATGAGCGCAACGGTAAGGGTTATTACAGTTTCAAGGGTAGGAAAAATAACGATACATGTGAAGTTAGGTACAGGCTGAGTAGCCAGAGCAGGAGCTACGACAGAAAAAGAGGGATGGGGAGACTAAAGCATACGCATAGGAAGAGGAACCCCCTTGGGAAGGAAGTCCTGAATAGTTTGCGATGGATAACAAGAATGAAGCAGGAAACGAAGGATGCGAAGGGAACCTTCCATACTTTGGTTGCATTGAAGGGGAAGGCGGCCATCACCCGGTGGGAAAAGGAATTAAAGGACAAGTGCAAAGGTAAAGAGTGGGATGACATGGTGCAGGAAGCAGACTAGGTAACTGATTCGGGGGCCACGCAACCCAGGGAAACCCTCTACCACAAAACGATAGAGATGGTCTGGCTAACCAAGATGCTGATCGGGAAAGTGAAGTCAGAGAAGGAAGAAGCCAGACAAGAGGATAACAGGGAAAACAAGACAATGTTGGAAGAGATCTAGTGTCGCCTCAACAGTATGGAAACTATTATCAAATTGTTAGTAGAGGTAGAGAAGGACCAAAAATTCAAGCTGGAACGGTTGGCGGCTTAGTTTCACCTTTACCTACGCTATGTTCATCACATGGACATCACACCTGCCGATGGACAAGGCACGCCAACCCAAATCAAGAAGACTCGCACGGTCTCCCCGAAAGAAGATAACAAGAGCCAGGCGGATGGTGGGAAGCAACACCCCCAGGTGTTGAAACACCTCATAGTTTGATTTATGATTTGTTAGTCTAATGGAAGTTATGCTAGGCAATGGTAGGTTAGTTCAGACCTACTACAAACTCTGGTTTAAGGGGATGTTTTAGTTTTTTTTTCTTTATGTATGTGTCTATTCAAACTGGGTATGGAAGGTTTGGTCTGGTTTCCCCTGGTGGCAGACCAGTACCATCCACCGCAACTATCAACTCGAGCAACAGGGACCCCCTAGTCTGGTTTCCTTCTAGGTAGACTAGGATCCCCACTTTTGTATCATAATACTTACCAGTAATATAGATTCCCACACTCACTTACAAAAAAAAAATTGAATTATTAAAATTAATTTTATGATTGTTTACATAAGTATTATATTTTTTTACATGTATTTCAAATTTATTAATAATTAGAAATGAAGAAATTTAAAATTATAAGAATTTGATTTTCCAAAAAAAAA